>JAHTLZ010000192.1:0-21478 GCA_023846285.1 Phrynocephalus versicolor
TTCCACAGACTAACAACACGCTGGGAGAAGAGTGTCCCCCTATCCACTTTACTCATGCCCTGCATTATTTTGTATGTCTTGATCATTTCTCCCCTCAGGCGCCTTTCTTCTACACTAAAGAGCCCCAAATGTTTTTAGCCTTTCCTCATAAGGGAGGTTCCCCAGCCCAGTAATAATTTTTAGTCACTCTCTTCTGCACCTTTTCCAGTTCCACTATGTCTTTTTTAAGATGCGGTGACCAGAATTGTACATAATACTCCAGGTGCTGCCTTACTATCGTTTTCTACAATGGCACTATAATGTTGGCTGTTTTATTTTAAATCATATTGATTTTGATTGATTTACACTTCTGCTTGAGTAGGGGAAACTTCATGCCATTTTTTCTGCACAAATTTCACATCTTTGACATTTCTTGCAATATGCTTCTCAGCCGCATTCTATGTACTGAAATCCAAGGTAGCATTTTAAGTTGCATATGGTTCGTAAAGAATCTGCAGCCTCATCCCACTAGCCCACCGCTGGAATTACAGCTGCAGTCCCTTGGAAATAAAACTGGTTTTCTAACTTAGGTCGAGTTCAGTAGCCACTCATAGGGGTGTGTGCAAGTTTCACCAAACCCAAGGAAGGGCACACCGCAGCTTCACTGGTGCAGGCCTGTATCCTTTGATACAGGATTGCACCACAGCCCACTCCTTTCAGTTGTGCAGCGCCAGAGGTGACAAAGGACCCGGACCCGAAACCCCCCATCAGTGGCGGTGGCTGGTGGCAGTCGTGTGCCCCGGCTCTCCTTCCGACCTCTCGGTCGGCGACCTGAGCAGACTCACATTCCCCATCTCCCTCCCTGCCAAGTTGATCCCGTTCTTGTTGCTCTCATGGGCTCTGTGTGCCTTGCAGGCATTGGGGGGGGGGACTTGAGGAGGTTCGTTCAGCTTGGCGGACATGGTGTGTGTGTGTTTTGTGTGTGTGTGTGTGTGCTTGCTCGCGCATATGTGTGCGCTCATGTTTATTTATGAGATTGAAATCCTCCTGCGCTTCCTCCTCTTCCGCCCAGCTGTGTGTGGGCAGGAGAAGCTGGTTCCTCCTGTCTGGTGTTTTAAAAGGAAACAGAGGGGCATGCATGGGGGGGGGAACAACTGCAAACTCATGATAATCAGGCTCGAAGGGTCCTCCTTGGCCCACACCAGTCATGTCCAAACTTCGGCCCTCCAGATGTTTTGGACCACAACTCCCAGAATTCTAAGCTTAGATTGCCAATGGCAAAGGACTGTGGGAGTTGCGGTCCAAAACATCTGGAGGGCCAAAGTTTGGACATGCCTGGCCTACGCACCTTCCAAATTTTAGGACAGGATGGAGATAGAGGTGGTGGTAGGGGATGTTCCGCCCTTTAAGGTGCGTAGGCAACTAGTGCAGCCGTCAAGAGAAGCGGTTGGTGTGTGGCCACCTAGTACTTGGCAATGTGGCCAACAGCTAACCAGCCATGGCGGAAGCATCCCGCAGCGGCTGCCACTCCAGAAACCTCTGGTGCGGCCCACAGCTCCCTTCAAGGGAGGAAAAGAGCCATGGGCCGCAGCGGCGGCGGGGCGGGGGCACAGTTGCCACCACTGGGTCCAGAGGGCTGTATTCACTCTATAAGATGCACAGATATTTCCCCTTACTTTTGAGGGGGGACTTGCTACAGTGGCCATTTTAAGGCAGTACTTGGGCGCCACCTAGTGGATCTTTCTATTTTTGCATCTTTTTTATTTTATTTTTTTATTTTTATTTTTTTCCATTTTCTTTGTTTTTTCCGTGCTGCCAACTCCCCCTTCCACTGAAATGAGTTATTCTGGGGGGGGGGGAGGATCTACCGCCTCAACAACTATACCACAGCCCTCTTCTGCAGTTATGACTCACACTGGGCAAGCTCAAATCATGGACTTACTGCAAAACCTTCAAGTCAGTCAAAACCTGCTTCTCTCAGACCAGGCTAAGAACTTTGCAGATCTCAAACAAGAAATGCAGGAAATGCAGGTGGGCCTGGCCAAAGTTGATGAGAAACTGTTACACTTTGAACAGAAAATCCAAGCTATAGAAGATGTCCAGACAGTCTTTGAATGTAGACAAGATGAACTTGAATCAGATCTCCAGATCATAGACAAAACTCTCTTGAACCAAGAAATAGACTCATCTGCCAAAATAATCAGAATTCAAAATGTCCCCTCTGAAGACAGAACTTGTATGGCATGGTGGGAGAATGTTTTGCGGGGCTGCTGGGAATCTCAGCACAAGAAATCCAGCAGGAGATAGACCACATTCGCAGGCAGCCAAATGCTTATACCAGGAAGAACTCCCTACCGTCAGAAATAATAGTCAAATTGGTGAGGAGACAGATCCGAGATTCTCTTTTGAAAAAGGCTCAAGGCCAGGAGATTAAGATCAAAGAGGCAAAAATTCGACTACTTAAAGATCTACCCTGGAGGATCCGTCAGCTCAGAAAAGATTTTACCTTCTTAACCCAATTGTTGCAAAAAATGATGTACCATATAGGTGGATTTTTCCGCTCGGTTTGTTCTTCCGCTGGGAGGGGAAGAACATTCAACTTGACTCTGTGAAGAAAGCATATAGATTTGTTGAACTCAACGCAGACAAAATAGGCTATACCCCCTCATCCGTGGAGGAAGACGACGAGGGAGAAGATGAGGATAACTTTCAACATAACAGGGAGACGAAAGTGCAATCGATAATACAAGGGAAAGGCGGATCTCGGCATCCCCCGGACCCAAGAGTGGAGGACGGCACTAAACCCAAGAGACAACTGAGGCCGAAAGGGGACAAAAAGTCACGCTGGAAGTAAGAATGTCCCAGAAGTTAATAACCTGGAATGTGAACTGACTGAACTCGCCATTCAAACGTAGCAGAATCTCAGCACTCCTGCAAAAACAAAAATGTGACTTAATCTGTCTTCAAGAAACGCACATAATAAACACGCAAGAGAAGCTCCTAGAAAACCGGAAGTTAGGAATTGCCTTTCCCTCTTCAAATCCGAAATCCAAGAAAAACGGGGTAGTAATATATGCTAAGCCTGAGATGCAACCAATTTTGATTAAGAAAGATGAGGAAGGCAGATGGATTATTATCCAAGCAACCCTTCAATCTAAGAAAACTACGATTGTGGGTATATACAGCCCAAATGACAAAAAATTGCAAGAACCTTTTTTTGAAGAGTTGCTGCAGGAACTACTACAATACAAAGACACCCCAATAGTCATTTTAGGAGATTTCAATGCTGTTAACAACCCAAATATGGATAAAAAATCACCACCCGGGGAAAAAAGGGGGGGTCGGGTAGATACTTTACCAAAACCTTTTTTACATTTATCTAGTATTTTGCAGATTCATGATATATGGAGGAGAAAACGTCCAGTTACCAATGGATTTACATTTTACTCTGCCCGCCATGCCTCTTTCTCCCGAATAGACATGATTTGGGCCAGTACAGATCTGTTACTCCAAACACAGGACATTGAAACATTGGTAAGATCATGCTCTGATCATAACCCCATTTTATGGTCTCTAAAGGGTATTAATAAAGTCAGACATTGGAAAATCAGTCACACACTCTGGTCTGACAAAATGTTTCTTAGTAAGGCAGAGAGGGACTTGAAGACATACTTTGAGTTAAACTCTATGGAGGGTATGCAATCTAAATCTATTTGGGATGCCTCTAAGGCTTACTTCAGAGGCATAGTGATACAGTATATGGCTAAGAAAAATAGAGAAAGGAAATCAAAGACTGCAGAGATTTTGAGTAAAATGGAAGTATTAGAGAATAAACTGATATTAGACCCTGGAAATAAACAATATCTCAATGAGTTATTACAAGGTAGACATCAATTGAATTTGATTCTATCTGCAGACGTTGCACACAAACTCAGACTAGCAAGGCTAAACCATTTTGAAAATGCCAACAAACCAGGAAAATGTTGGCTTATAGACTTAAGAAACAGCAAACCCAAAGAACGATTATAAATTTACAAGACAGTCAGGGACTTAACCAAACTGACCAAGCTTCAATTATGAAAATAGTTGAAGCATATTACCAAACCCTATTTAAAGGAAAACAGATTGACCCAAACTTAATATATAACTACTTAGAGAAACATAACTTTCCACAACTTAATGAAGACCAAATGCCACAAATTCCTTAACAGAGGTGGTTGATGCAATTCAAAGACAAAAACCCAACAGAACACCTGGCCCAGATGCTTTGCCAGCACAATACTATCAGAAACTCTTAAACACTTTAGCCCTGAGATTGCTTCACCTTTTCAATTCAATTTTGGAAGGAGAAGATATTCCAGACACATGGAAATCTGCCAACATAGTTTTGATTCCCAAGGACGGAAAACCAAAAGAGGCTATAGAGAATTATAAGCCCATAGCCCTTTTAAATGGGGATTATAAAATCTTTGCATCTATTTTGGCTACTAGATGGCGAAAAATTCTTACCATGCTAATTCACTCAGATCAGAGAGGATTCTTGCCAAATCGATATCTCCAGTCAAACATTAGAACCTTACTTAACTCCTTAGAGTATTATGAAATACACTCCCAAAAGCAGGCAGCCTTTATCTTTTTGGATGCTGAGAAAGCCTTCGATAATGTCTCATGGTCCTTATTGAAATCTCAAATGGACTACTTACAATGTGGTCACAGAATGCTTAGAGCAGTAGAACAGATATACTCTACTCAGAATGCTAAGATTATTGTGAATGGGTTCTCTTCTGACAATATTTTAACCTTAGAGATTTTACTGCATGTGATTAGAAACTCAGCATCAATACAAGGTTTGAACAATCAGGGGGAAATCTATAAAATACAAGCCTTTGCTGATGATTTATTATTAATTTTGGAAGACCCCACACGGTCCATGCCAGAACTTCTAAGAACCCTAAAGGAATATTCAGAAATATCTGGCTTTTTGATTAATAAAACCAAAATGGTAATGTTGACCAAAAATATTTCTGTGACTAATATTCAAGGATTAGTGGACCTATCAGGATTCACGCATGTGAATAAGGCGAAATATTTAGGCATAACGGTATCAAATAAATGTTCTACCCTTATTGATAACAACTATATCCCTTTGATTAAATCCGTAAAGGCAGACTTAGCCACCTGGGCTAAACTCCAGTTGTCACTAATGGGAAGGATAGCGGTTATCAAGATGTCTGTTTTACCAAAGCTGCTCTTCTTATTTCAATGCTTACCCGTGTTATCCAATTTTAAGATCTTGTCCAACTTAGAGAAGCATATTCGTATATTTATTTGGCAAAAGAAAAAAGCTAGAATTAAAAATGCCTATCTGCAAGATAGGACTACTTCTGGAGGTATTGCATTGCCTAATTTGTTCTTGTATTATAGAGCAGCAGCACTGACATGGATACGTGATTGGATTTCTATGACAAACGAAAGAATTTTAGGCTTGGAAGGTCATGATCTAGACAAAGGGTGGCACCATTACCTATGGCATAGAGGAAATATTCCATCCCTGTTTAAAAGACATTGGATATGGAATGCCCTAATTAAAAATTGGTTGTCTGTTAAAGACTCATTTTATCCCAAGGCTCCTAAATGGTTATCTCCAATGGAAGCAATTAGAGGACCAGGCCCAAAGTTAGTCAGTAATACTTTAACATATAAACAATTTCTGTATGAGGACCAGTCTCTAAAACCTCCAAATCAGTTATCTCTCGAAGGGGTAAACATAGACTGGTGGTCTTATCAACAAATACACTCGCATTATAAGTTTGTGCAGAAAGAAAGTGGATTCGTGGTAAATGACAATGTTTTTGATAAAATACTGTTTGCAGGTGAGAAAAAACTGTTGAGTAAATTTTATAACATGCTGTTACTTGAAAGAACAAGGGACTCACAGGTTAAAGAATGTATTGTAAGATGGGCGGAAAACTGTGGGCACTCCATCCACTTAGAAAAATGGAATATGCTATGGCCAACGATTAAGATGTTCAAATCCACCTCATATAAAGAGAATTCTTATAAAATGTTTTACAGATGGCATCTTAGTCCTCATAGGTTATCCAAGATGTATAACTGTTCACCCAAATGTTGGAAGTGCAAGCAAGAAATCGGCTCTTTCTATCGCATGTGGTGGACTTGTAAAAAAGTCAAATTATTTTGGAATATGGTTAAGAATTTACTAGACACACTGTGGGAGGTCAGGTTAAAACATACACCAGAACTATTTTTGTTAAATATTATAGATATTGAGACAACATATGATTAAAAATATGTAATTAATTATATTATAGTAACAGCCAGAATTCTGTATGCCCAACTTTGGAAGAACTCTGTAACACCTTCAAAAGACGACTTGAAAGGAAAACTATACTCGGCTATTGAAATGGACAGAATCTCCGGCCACCTGAAAGGAGAAGATGAAGATGTTTTGTCAAGAAGATGGCAAGAGCGAATATCTGCGTTAAAAACCTTATAAATGATGTTTGCGCTCTGTGATTGTTATCAGTGTAAAGCGATCTCTTTTTCTTTTTTTTCTTTCTTTCCTTAACAAATAAATAAAAATATTATTTAAAAAAATAGTTATACAGTTCGATGATTTTTTTTAAAAAATGGGAATGACCCATTCTTTCAAACAGAACCGGAATGACTGTTCTGAAATATTGCCAGGTTCTGACCAAACACATGAAAGTCAGTTACCTATGACCGTCACCTTTATTATAAGTAGGTAAATGTTCAGACCTTCAGGAAACAGAAATGGAATACCAATTAAAAATCTGTGATAATGTATCTTTATCAACTAACAAATAATCATGCAATACACCACCTTTAGTTGATTAAAAAAACCTCTTCAAAAGATGTGTGCCAGTGTGGAGAACTGTAACATTTATGCCGAAACAGATTTTGCCAGGGAAGTTAATCTTATTAGATATAAGGCACAGGATTTTTGCCAAGATGGATTTCACCAGGCATGTCTGGTAGCTGTTTCATGGTCATGGGTGAGGCAGCTCTGGATTGAGTGCATTAACTATTTTTGCATTAGTATTTTATTGTGTTTGGACCACAGAGCTCCTGTTTATGTCAGTCATAAATGGGGATTTCTTTGGAACTGAACTGAAGGGTGGTGCCTATTCTAAACTCTAATCTAACGTGACCCCCTTCTCCAAAGCTCTCCAGTTTCCAGAACAACTTTCTCTGTGCTTGTCAATCATCCCTACGTGCAATTAAAACAGACTGAACATATCCTCAGCTCCAGCTTTATAGCCATGTAAATGCAGAAGGAATTCTCAAGAAAGGTGGGTTTGGTTGCTGATGTCAGAGACTTCTCCAAGAACTGAGTTTGATAGCCTCGTAAGCTGAATGTGGTGTCAGTAGCTTGTCCTTTTATCTTCACACCAATCACGGAATATCCTTCCATCACTCTTCAACTAACTCCTCAGTCCATCCACTTTTTCAGAGGCTTTATCTTGCAGCAAACTCTTCTCTTTTCACTGCACGGTTCATCCATCCAACAGGGATATGGAGGTCCACAGTATTTCCTATGAGTGAGACAGTGGGGTCTTGCTATTGTTGGAGTTTCCTCCATACTTGGTTTACCAGTTGCCCAGTAGCTGAAAAGAAGACCAGCACTCATCAGTTTGGAGGGGATGTCGTTCTGAATACATATTGTGCCAATAACATTTTTTGTAGAGCTCCCCCTCCCTGATTTTTTCTTATGCAAGCAGTGCTACTCATCCACCTCTCCATCTTGTCACTGGAAAGTTCTGGAGTTGTTTTGTGCCTTTTATCCGATCAGACCATTTAAGAGCAATTATGGGGTGTAGATCATTCAGGCCAATCTCTTAGGGAGGACGAGGTTGGAGTGGAATGTATCTGATCCTGCAATGTCCTTAGGAAATATCTCATAGAATCCTAGAGTTGGAAGAGAGCTCAAGGGCCATCCAGTCCAACCCCCTGCCATGCAGGAATCCCCATCACAGGACTCCCAACAGATGGTGATCCAGCCTCTGCTTTAAAAACGTCCAAAGAAGGAGATTCCACCACCCTCCATGGCAACATATTCCACTGCCAAACAGCTCTAACTGTCATGAAGTTCTTCCTAATGTTTAAATTGAATCTCCTTTCCTGTAGTTTAAGACCATTTCTCTGTGTCCTAGTCTCTGAAGCCATGGAAAACAAACCAGTCCCTTCCTCAATCTCCATGTCTCATCACGTTAATTCTGATGGATGGTGACCTTTTTCAGGACTCCCCCGGTAGAGAATTCTCAAGGGTGGCTTAGCCCATTCAGTTTGCCCAGGGCTACACAGGCTGACTGTGCAGGCAAAGCAGGGAATGGAATCCCAGCCTCTCTCTCGGGAGCCAGATATCACAAAACAATGAGCTGTCCAGCCCTTCTGTGCTTTTTGGTGCCAAGGCCTGTCCTGGCCTGTCCCTCTTCCCCCAGACAGTCAGCTGCTTCTTCCTCACCCTCCTCTTCCTGGAGCCCATGATCTGCTCACCCATTCTTGTGCCCAGGGCCAGATTTATATATAGGCTAAGAAGGCTGAAGCCTAGGGGCCTCCCACGCCCCCCCCCCCGTGGGGAGTCTCCCCTCTCCTAAAATTGCAAACCCCCACTTCATTCGAAAGCAGAGTAATTCGGGCCCAGCAACTACGAGGCTCAGGGCAGGTGGGGTCTTTTAAAAGGGTAGTATTGATTGGAAGAATGTAGACTGGGGTTTGCTGCTGCTGGAATTATTAGATGAGAAATTATAGTTAATTATTAACCTATGTTTTCGCGTCATTTTCAAGCTTCCTGAATGCATATAAATTTCTTTTTTTAGTGCTCCTCTCTAAAGTCTGTTTCTCTCCCCGGTCTGAGAAGAAAGGTACCTTCACCCAAATAGGAAGAGGTGTGTCCTGATAACTGCTGAGAACAAAAACGTGCAGCTATACGTTCAAAGGGGTGGAAAAACTGATTTTGCCCCCCGGGCGCTCCAAACCCTAGCTATGCCTGTGCAGAACCTCTGGGACTCGAGCTCTACATAACAGAGATTGACATGGAGAGAGGAAACAGCAGAAAATTCCAAATTAAAAAAAAAACGCCCCTGATTAGCATGCTACTGCTGTCAGATCTGATAGTTTTTAAATAACTAATAATATTCTTCCATTGAACATACTGTACTAAAAAAAATCAACATTAAAGGCCAGATACTCTGTCAGCTAAATTTTGTGCAAGATTCTCCAGTGAATATATGCAAAAAAGCAGGAAAAACAATCTGTGAAAAGGAAAAACAATTCTGTTAAAGTTTCTCCAAAAAAAACTGGTCATAGAAAAATAATCCTAACTCACAAGGTCTTCACTGTAGTGTTGTCAGCCGTCCATACCCAATCTTTTTTAGAATATTTATATGCTCCAAGCCAATAGGTGTTAAAGCTGCTTTGGACGTTGGATTGTACGAATTCCTTTAACAAGAGTAATCAGAAGGTCTTGATTAGAAAGGCGGAGGTATATGTCCATCACACTAGAAAATGTCTTTTTCAACCAGCCAGCCAGCCAGCAAGATATGAAGCACATGTGTGTAAAGATGATGTGTATATTTGAGAGAGAGAGCTTGTCACTGTAGTGCTAAAAGCAACAAGGGTGATCCACATTGCATTGTGGGGATACTTGTAGCTGCTTGATGATCAGGAGGGCAAGAGGCACAGATAAATGGCATACCTTGTAGCTCAGTGGGATAGAGAGGAATAGCCCCTTCAGCCAAAGGCATGGCAGGGGTTTGGACTGGATGGCCCTTGAGGTCACTTCCAACTCTACGATTCTATGATTCTATGAATGGGACAGGAACACTAAGAACACCAAAATTCTTCTCAACTACAGAAAGCTCTCCATACGCTATGCAAAAACTTCGTATAGATGTCTGTGAAGATTCTCATTCTTCCAAGTGAGTATATTTGGAAGTTGAGTCATGGCAACTGGACTTTTTTAAAGTTTTCTTGAAACGTTTCGCTGCTCATCCAAGCAGCTCCATCAGTCTGAAGAAAGTTAGTGGTGAGTTCTCCATTTGATAGTTCACCTTGATTTCTCATCACCCTGGTGTGAATAGACTCTTAAGCTGGACAATGGCCTGAATAGGCTTATTAGATGGACAATGTCCTATGCAACGTTTCCCAACACTCATTAATTATGGGTCATTAGCTGTGGCCTTGCTGGTGGAGGTGTGAAGTGCTTCTGATTTGACTAGGGACTGATGAAAGAACAGTATGATAAGTGGCAGGTCGATTGTGTCTGAGTCCCCCACGTCTCTTGAGAGAGGGGTTTTCTATACACACATGAATAGCTTCCCTGACCCCTCTCTCAAACCTCCTGTGTTCCCTGTCTAATATATGTATGTCCTCATCTTCAAATGAGTCCAGAGATTCCCCCACCCAAAGGACCCGACAACAAGCAACACAGTATATGTGGTCCAATGCTGTGAGGAGTGTGCAGACTTTTACATTAGAGAAACTAAATAGCCATTAAACTGATGAATGGCCAACATAGGAGGGGTAACAGCTCAGGACCAGATTCAGCAGCATGCCTTCATTTTTTGGACAAAGGGCATTCACTCATTCCAGTTGCCATGACTCAACTTCCAGATTCACTATATCTTTCCTGATCCGTCACGGATAACTCAGAGCCCATGAGTTGATAGATGAAGTTTGGATTTTGTGCCCCAATATGCATTACTTTACATTTGGCGACATTAAAACACATTTGCCATTTCGTAGCCCATTCCCCCAGTTTGGAGAGATCCTTCTGGAGCTCTTCACAATCTTCTCTGGTTTTTACCACACGGAAAAGTTTTATGTCATCTGCAAACTTAGGAAGGTTGAGAACCACTGCCCTAACCTAACCCTTTCTTAGTTCTACATCTGGCTTATTTTTCCATCTATAAGACGCCCCCCCCCACAGTACCACCCAAAATTACAGTTTTGCAACCCTGCGTTTCTCTCCTTGGCTTACTTCTGTGTGTAAGATGACCCTAACAAAGCTCATAATACAACACACGTTCTTATGCATTTCACCCTTATTGGAGCAGGGTGCCTGGAAAGCCACCCTTCTGCTTTAGGAAGGAAGCAGTGCAAACATTAATTGAAAACGGTAGAAAGGCATCCAAATAAGGGGCAAGGGATCTTTGGGCTACCAAGGTTAGTTCTTCTCACCATCTCTTCCTTGCTTTCAACCTTTAGCATTGTAGCTTTCTCGCTCTTACAAAAGTCGATTGCTTCCTTCAAATTCCGTCCTCCTTTGTTAAATGTATAGAGTGCGTTTTTATGTGCCATCCAGTCATGATTCAGTTTGTACCGAATATCGGCTTTGACCCAAGAGAGGTTATGGGAACAAAGAGAGGAGAGGAGTGATTTAGTAGTTATCTGTTTGTATATCTCTGAAGATGCTACAAATTAAAGTTTTGCTTAGACAAACAGCTCAAACCACAAAAACAGATCATGCCTCATTGGGGTTGGTGGACTGAGGCTACTTCTTCAAGAGTCATGCTATCTGTCAGCAGAAGACGTGCTGAATCTCCCCAATGGTTGACCTGTGACATACTCTATACCAGTGTTGGCGAACCTATGGCGCGGGTGCCAAAGGTGGCCCTCGGAGCCCTTTCTGTGGGCACCTGACATCACCCCTTCATAGCCACGGGTATTCAGGTTAAATTGAATCGCAGTTTGGGCACTCGGTCTCTAAAAGGGTCACCATCACTGCTCTATTCCATTCCATTCCATAAACCTTTAATGGCATTAAAACAAATGAAGTACACAAATAAAGACTAAACAGTTACACAGAGCAATATAAAATAAATCTCGCCAATGGCGAGAGGGTTGCTCTTTTTTCTTTTTTTAAATACAGCTGTTAGAAATTCAGCCACCCGAGCAGTGACTAGTTCAAAATTGATCTGAAGGAGAACGTCTATCCTTCAGGAGGGCCTGGGAAATCAAGGAGGATTTGCTCCAAGAAGAGTTTGTGTAGCTTATTGTGAGCCGGACAATGACACAAGATGTGGGAGACTGTGCCGGGGTCTAAGTGGCAAAATTTACAAATCCTGTGAGCAAGAGGGAAATTGTGGTATCTTCCAGACAAATCTGAAGAAGGAAAGATGTTAAGTCTGTTTACTAACTTATAAAAATAACACGAGTCTTGTCCAAAAGAGGGGGGTAAATTAAAATAACGTGGGGAGCACACTGAATTAAGACTGGAGGTAAGTGACTGAGTTTCTGCTTCCAGTAATCTTGTCTTTATGATCAAATGAGCTCTGTTAAGCTCAATATCTGCAAAAGAGTCAATAATAAAATCTAATCTTGGAAGTTTAATTAGAAAAAGACTGTCCCAAGTGGAAGGGGTCTTCCAAAAGATCATACAGTAAGGAACCAGGAGGAGTATTATAGTAAAGGCTTAACCAGTATTTAAAAGCCAAGGACCACACCATGGTCGGAGGTAAGAGGATACCCAACTCATAGTTGATAGTTTAATCATATTAGGGACGCCTAAAATACGTCTTAAAAAGGAGGCCATCGCCAGGTCTACTTTCTCATTGGCCACTTGGATCCAAATAAGGACACCATACAGAAATTAGCTCATGGTCTTTGTCTGTAAAACTTTAAGAGCTGCAGGGATATATGGTTGCTGCTATTATAATGGAAGTGGGCAACTGCATTTAGGTGAAGCGTTCTTAGTGATATTGCTGAATTTCTATGTAAAGTCCAATCAAGACGATGGTGGAAAATTATCGCTAGATGTTTAAATGATTTAACTTGTTCAATGGGGCTATCATTGTTACTCCAGGGTACCGGGTTCCAGGATTTTGAAAAGACCAATATTTTAGTTTTCTCTGAACTGATTATCAAATCATTGGAGTGTGACATACTCAATGTTCCTGCCTACCCAGATCCTTTTCTACAGTAGCAGCCCAGAAGGTGTGCTTGGACTCTGATTCCCCTGGTCCACTCCCCTTGGTTTTTCTGGGTCATGCTGATGGGAGGTGCAGTTCAAGAACAACTGGAGGGCCACAGAGATACTTAATCATCCAAGAGACAAGGGAACACAAAAAACACTTCAGTTGTGGAAGTGTGAATTCCCCCCACAACTGTGACATTGAGATTATTTTGCATGACTATGATAAAATAACTCACCTATTTCTGCCTCCAGTTCATTAAGCATTACGGCCACTACTGCTAATTCTTCTGCAACCTTGTTAGCGTCAAAAACTGTCTCAACATCTAAAATAAATTGCAGTACAGTAATTCATGTCAGGGGAACTTGTGCTGAGCAGCTGTCCTGAAAGCTATTCCCTCAGTTTACTGTAATGTTTGCGTAGTCTGGGAGTGTGTGTGTACAGACATGTCCATGTGTGCACTCATATGCACATGGTGTGATTTGTTGGGAGTGGGGGGTTTACCTATTCGGAAGGGTTGTCTGTTTCTCAGGGGTGAGGGAAGAGTGCTTGTGACACGGGTGAGTGTTGTTCCCTGAAGCAAGCCTTTCAACTTCCTCAGTGGTTTGGTATTATTAGATGACCCAACACAACCATAATTTGGAGATTATTGACAACCGGAGATGGGAGAACTGTTGTCTCACCACTTCAATAAAAGAGCTGCACTATCAACTTTGGGAGGTTTAAAATACTGGTGGTTCAGGAAATTTCGTGACACATAGGATATTTAGCAAACAGACTTTTCTACGGATGTAAAGAACTGGATCACTATAATTAAAATAAACAAGTGACTATAAATGGCTGATGCACAAGGGATTGTCTAAGGGGCAGATTAAATATGTCTGAGAAAGAATGATAAAGCAAAATCCAATTCTAGTACCATCGGGAAGGTTGGTACGTTTAGTGGTAACTTCACAAGAACAAGAGCCCAATCTAGAAAATATAGACATTATTGGTTTGTAGAAGATTTAAGAAGCTATCAGCTGGAGACTGAAGGCTGTGAGTGAGAATACAGAAAATGCAACAGACAAAGTAACTGAAACTGAACAGAAAATGATTAATATTATGGATCAATCATTAGGGAACGTGAGTCAGAACATTCTTGGTTTAGATAAAAGGATGGACAATATGGATGTAAAAGTGACATGTTTGAAAAAGGAATATAAAAAATATTCACAACATGTGAGAAGGAAGTTAAAAAAATGAAGGGGGGGTTGAAAATGCACAGAGTCATCTTAAATGTTGCTGAGAATGGTTGCCTGACCAGGAGATTGTAAGTGTGGATTTGAGATATCAAACGATAGCAGCCCAGTTTTGCAAGATGCCAGAACTTGAGGATCAAAGGAGTAAGAGACTTGGGCTCAGAAGAGAAAAACCTACCAGAGAAAATACTTGATTGGCTCAAAAAGGTTGCTCCAAATATCCCACTTGATTTTTATGACCCGGAGAGAATCCATACTTCTGGTCCAAGAATGAAAGAAGTTTCAAGACACATTTGGGTACAATTTCAGAATTTTGGGAAAAAGCATGAATTGAAATGGAGAGAGAAATCAGAGAACTTAAAAGTTAGCATATTCATTACTATAATGAAACTATGGCCTTCAGAAGATAAATGAGAGACATAATAGAGAAACTGACGTTAATTTGTTCTGCCAGAATGTATGTTTCTGCTTGTTGTCCTTGTTTGGACAAGCCTTCCACCCCGAACAGGGCCAGGCAAATGAGTTTTCAGAGCATCTGCAGGATAAAATCATTCAGAGGATTCATTCTGAGCTGAAATCCAAGTTTGACGCATGGTCTGGGGAGATACCGAGGGCACATACTTACCTGGTTATCTGGGAGCAATTTGAGCCTGTTCGACCTGAGGAAGTGGACAGAATCCTCCGGACTGTCAGTACCACCACCTGTTGTTTAGATCCATGCCCCACCTGGCTTGTTAAGGCAGGTCAGGAAGGGATGTGTGGGTGGTCCAGGTGATTGTGGATGCATCCTTGAGAGAGGAGGTGTTCCCAGGTGCTTTCAAAGATGCACTGGTGCACCCCCTCCTCTAGAAGCCATCGCTGGACTCCATCATTCTGGACAATTTTCATGCAAGTCTCCCAACTGCCTTTTATGGGGAAGCTGGTTGAGAAGGTGGAGACACTGCAACTCCAGAGGATCCTGGAAGAAATGGATTATCTAGGCCCCTTTTGGTCAGGTTTCAGGCCCAGATGTGGGAAAGAAACGGCATTGGTCGCACTCATGGATCATCTCTGGCGGGAGCAGCATGGTGGAAGTGCCCACATCTTTGTTCTTCTTGACCTCTCAGTGGCTTTTGATACTATTGACCATAGTATCCTTTTGGGACAGCTCAGGGTGTTGGGAGTAGCAGTGTAGTTCTGTGCTGGTTCACTTCCTTCCTCCAGGACTAGTCCCAGTTGGTGGTGATAGGGAGCAAGAGATCTGACCCTCAGCCCCTCATTTGTGGGATGCTGCAGGGTTCAGTACTCTCTCTGCTCCTGTTCAACATCGACATGGGTGAGATTATCTGTCACCATGGGGTGAGGTATCATCAGCATGCTGATGATACTCAGCTATCCATCTCCATCCCTGGTGAGATAGGTGATGCACAACCTGGGGGTTCTCCTGGACTCACAGCTCTTGCTTGAAGAGCAAGTGGCAGCTGTGCCCAGGAGGACCTTTGCAATGAAGGAGAACTAAAAAAAGGAGATTAATAGAAATAGGTGAAGATGATGTTAAGAGCAATATGCAATCGGATAGGGCTAATACAGCATTTAAGCAATACGCTTAAATAGAAATGTAACAAAGACTATGACTTCTCCCTTCTCCCATTTTCTGAAATAATAATAATAATAATAATAATAATAATAATAATAATAATAATAATAATAATAATAATAATAATAATAATAATAATAATAATAATATGGATGACTTAAAGTTGTATGGAAAATCAGAAACTGAAATACACTCACTGACCAACCTAGCCTGAATTTTCAGTACTGATGTTAGTATTGAGTTTGGACTAAACAAACGGGCCACAGTGGCACTGAGAAAAGCAAAAATCACTGAGAGTGAAGGAACTGAAATGCCAAATGGACAAGCCATTAAGTATCATCAGTCTGAAGCCTATAAATATCTGGGCATACTGCAGTTAGATAATATCAAGCATGGACAAGTGAAAATGTGGTCAATAAAGAATATATCCAAAGGGTCAGAAAAGTATTAAAAAGTAAGCTGAATGGTGGTAATGCCATTAATAGCTCGGCCATACCGGTCACCAGGTATACCACTGGCATTATAAAATGGACTCAGATGGGGCTAGATAGTCTGGATAGGAAAACAAGAAAACTTAGGACTATTCACTATGCATTACATCCCCACACTGATGTTGACACGCTGTATTTACCTAGAAAATTAGGAGGTAGAGGTCTTTTGCAAGTGAAGCAGACAGTTGAAGAAGAGAAAGGTCTGTTGGCAGATTATGTAAAAAATAGTACAGAGCCAGCATTACTGGAGGTTAAGAACAAGGATGTCTTTAAAGCAAACAAAGGGTCAATACAGGAAAACAATGATGCAAATACGAGTTGACAGCTGGCATAATAAAGCACTGAATGGGCAGTTCCTCAGGAAAAAAATCAAAGGGAAAGTAGATGAGGAAAAGACTTGGTTATGGCTCACCAATGGAACACTGAAAAAAGAGACAGAAGCCCTGATTTCTGCAGCTCAAGAACACGCTATCAGAACAAATGCAGTTAAGGCTAGAATAGAAAAATCAGTACCCCACATGTAGGCTCTGTAAAGAGGCAGATGAAGCTATTGACCATATATTGAGTTGTTGCAAGAAAATTGCTCGGACTGATTACAAACAGTGTTATAATGTAGTTGCTCAAATGGTCCACTGGAATTTGTGTCGGAACTCTCATCTGCCCATAGCAAAGAACTGGTGGGATCATAAGCCTGAAGAAGTGATTGAAAATGAGCATGCAAAATTACTTTGGGACTTCCGACTACAGACAGACAGGGTTTTGGAGCATAATACCCTGGATATTGTGATTGTGGAGAAGAAAAAAGTGTGGATCATTGATGTTGCTATACCAGGTGATAGTAGAGTCACTGAGAAACAGCTTGAAAAAAATTACCCGATATCAGGATCTGAAAATTGAACTTCAGAGACTCTGGCATAAACCAGTACAGGTGGTCCCAGTGGTAATCGGCACGCTGGGTGCCGTGCCTAAAGAGCTAAACAAGTATTTAGAAGAAATTGGAGCTGACAAAGTCACGTCAGTCAGCTGCAGATAGCGACCTTACTGGGATCTGCTCACATAATTCACCAATACATCACTGAGTCCTAAACGCTTGGGAAGCATTTGACTAGTGATTTGTGGTAATACAAAATCTAGCGTAGTTATCTTGTCTGCTGGTTGATAATTTAATAATAATAATAATAAAGAAAAAGAGAGGTGCTCGAAGTCATTCACCCTGTGCTCTGTGAGAATAGCCTACTACCTAGACCAGTGTTGGCAAATCTATGGCACGGGTGCCAAAGGTGGCACTCGAAGCCCTTTCTGTGGACACCCACAATTGCCCCTTCACAACCTGTATTCAGGTTAAATGGCTGTATTGGCAATTTGAAAAAAAAATGAGTGGATTTTGATTAGCAGTTTGGGCACTTGGTCTCCAAAACGTTTGCCATCACTGACCTAGGCGTTACACTCTGCATGATGGCCTCCTGGCATATGCATGAACTTAAGGTAAGGGCAAAGGTGTGCAGTTTGCCTAAGATAAAAATGACAGACCTGGTCATGGTCCTTCCTCCGTTCACCCTCATTCCCCAGTAACCCAGCTTTTCCCACGGGCTTTCTTCAAGTTGAGCTAGGGAACTGCGAAGAAGTTCTGTTCAGTGGATGTATCTTGAGTGGAGTAGTATTGGGGAAAGACTGGGAAAATTCAGGCATGGATTCATTACAGTACTTACCATCCCTGTTTTCATAGCTTGGATCCTTGGAAATCATAAACTTCCTAACGAGATACATTGCACGTCGTAGGTCAGCTGTTTTGTTCCATTCTTTAAGACCTAATGGAGAAGGTACCTTGTATAAAGGAATTAATTCCTTCCAAATGAAATTACGTTAAGCAAATTTTCCTTTCAACAAATTCCCATAGGAATGCATTGAAAACGGAGTGATCCCATTTTTATGTAGTATGGATTCTCCCCATAGGCAATTATGTTAAGCAAATTTCCCCTACCTCTGGAATTTTTTATGTTGTACAACTTTTATGTTATACAAGCTGTTTGTTATACAAGGGTCCACTGTACTTTAAAAGAGAAGTTATGTCCTTGCTCCAACAATTTCGTGTTCTGTGTGAAATCACAGATGATTCTGTATAACATTACCTCCTCACCATTACAGTAGCTTAGAATCATGGAATCATAGTATCATAAAATTGGAAGAGACCTCGAGGACCATCCAAGTCCAACCTCCTGCCATGCAGGAACTCTCACCAAACTACTCCTGACAGATGGCCATCCAGCCTCTGCTTGAAAACCTCCAAAGAAGGAGAGTCCACCACCCTCCTTTGTGGCAGCATCTTCCACTGCTGGAGAACTTTAACCATCCAGAAAGTTTGTTCTACTGTTCAAAGGGAATCTCTTTTCCTGTACTTTGAATCCATTGCTCCAAGTCCTAGCCCCTGAAGCCATGGAAAACAAATCAGTCCACTCTTTGATATGACATATTTTGTATTTAAACATGGCTATCATATCCCCCTTCAACCTACTTTTTGTAAGCCTAAACATCCCCAGATCCCTAAGCTGCTCCTCAAAAGACATATGTTCCAGACCTTCAACCATCTTGGTTGCCCTCCTCTGGACCCATTCAAGGTTGTCAACATTCTTTTAAAATTGATTTGCACAGAACTGGACACAGTCCTCCAGGTGGGGTCTGACTAGAGCAGAATAGAGTGGTACTATCGCTTACCTTGATCCTAGACACTATGCTTCTGTTGATGCACCAAGAATTGCATTGGCTTTCTTGGCCATTGCGTCACACTGCTGACTCATGTTCAATTTGAGCTCTGGTCCTAACCTATAAACCCTTAGTCTAGGGGTGTCCAAACTTTGGCCCTCCAGATGTTTTGGACCACAACTCCCATAATTCCAAGCCTGTATTGCCAATGATAAAAGACTATGGGAGTTGTGGTCCAAAACTTCTGGAAGGCCAAAGTTTGGACACCACTGCCCTAATCAGTTTCAGTCCAATGCATCTCAAGTCATCTTTGTGGTCCTTCTGCAAGCAGACAAGACCTTTCTCTTCAGGCAGGCTTATTGTTTGTATGAGAGGGGGCTTAAAATAGGATGGTTTTTATTTTTGTTGATGTTAAACCTGTCTTAGTAATATTTTTATCTAGCATTTTAGGTGTAATCTTTATTTCATTCTTTTAAAATAATTTACAGCTCACAGCTTTTAGCTTTCAAGCATTGTCCTTTCAATTAGGTAAGTCGCCTTGCGTGTTTTTAAAGGAGAAAGGTGGAGCGAAAATACCGGCATATAAATAAGGTGGAATAAATAAATAAATAAACACACTTACACAAAATGATGCATACTATTGCCGCAAGAACAAGGATGATGGTGATCGCTGCGACCAAATATAAACCCTTGTTACTTTGAAAAAATTCTTTAATTTTCTCCAATGGTGTTTTTTCTGGAAAGATAAAAGGAGAACAAATGCTTTAGTATTCTGCAACCAACGTCATATAGGCATTTTGTTCACCTATTCAGAACCTTGAGTGGGGGAGAGGGTAACTCATAACCCCATCTCCACTTTTTCAAGACCAAACAGCACGTGGGTGGGTGACTCTTATTTAATCCAAAGGGGGAATCATTTATTATTATTTATTATTTATTTATTTATTATATTTTTATACCACCCATCTTCCGGACGGAATTCTGGGCGGTTTACAATTAAAGCAAGAGAACATAAAATACAAAAAAATGAGAAAGTACTAATAAAATAGGAAGGACAATGCCCTCCACAAGAGATGACGTGAGTGGCAAAATAAAAAATAAAAAATAAAAGGTCACCATATGCCTCTTTGAAAAGGTGGATTTTCAGGGCCTTTTTAAAGGTGGGCAGGGACTGTGCTAGGCACAGCTCTAGCACATGAATCCTGGAAGCCTCAAAGAATAAAGGTTTTCCTCTAAAACAGGGGCAGGATTGAGGGTAGGGTAGGCTGCATCTAGCTCACTTCTTCCAAGCTTTAAAAAAAAAAAACATTCTGCACTCTTTGGATGAACCATTTCTACAAATTATAATTTTCATATTAGCAAAATATTGCTGTTATTTCTGTTTACATGTTGTAAATTAAAAGAACCCATAAAAATGACTAAAAACCAATAGAATAATAAGCTGGACAGTGCATGCAGTATGTACAGTCGTCCCCTGCCATTTCACGTTTCATATACTGTGGTCCTGGTACATCGCGGGGCCACAGTATATGAAGGCAAGGGCCCCTGGGACAAGCTGCACGGGCCTGTTTGAGGCCTCCTGCACTTGCCACAGGCCAGGCCCTGCCCCAAATGCACCTCCAAGGAGCTTCCTGGGTCTGTCTGAGGCCCCGGAAGTGGTTTCTGGGCAAACCGCAAGTCACTTTCAGAAAACCCAAAACAGGCCCGGGAAGCCTATCAACGGCCGTTTCAGGGCAGCACCAGACCTCAGGTAAGTTTAGGAGGCCCCCGATAGGCCCCTCAGTCCCGACCTGACCCAGCATCCGCATATTGTGGATTTTCCATTATCGCATGTCGGCTCGGGTCCCTAACCCGCACAATAGGCGGCGGGGGGGGGGGTGTTACTGTATTTACCTTAGAGAGAGACATTAAGCTCTCCATTTTGCTGGTCGCTGATTGTGATTGTTTTTGTAGCTGTTACTATGTTTGTTTGTCCACCTGTTTGCCCGCCTTCTTGCCATGCCAGAACTATCCAAATTGTTTTGTTTTAATTGTGTTGATTTTTCTATTGGTTTTGTATTTTGCATCTTATATTTATTTGTTATACACCACCCAGAGTTCCCTTTCGGAAAGTTGGTGCGGTCAATAAATAAATAAATAAATAAATAAATAAATAAATAAATAAATAAATAAAAAGTGCTTGTAATGCTAAATCTCACAGGCTGCCCCTGTGACGGTACTGCCACCGTTGTGACTAAAAGTTTACAAAGCCTACAAAACTCAAGGCAGGTAAAATAAGGGCTCTGGCAGATCAAGATACTGCAACATCCAGGTGCTTTATCACCAAGATAGTACAATTAGAAAGAGTGACAGCTATAAAACCTGCAGATGTCACCTTTTGTCCTACTAATATTTTTCAATATACAGTAAATATATTATATTTATGTCACTGGTTTCAGTTTTCTCCCTTGGCCTAATTGTTACCCATTAAAATAATGTCTTTTACTAAGTAGCATTTATTCCTACTATTTATTTGCATTCGTGTAAACAGCCCAG
>JAHTLZ010000193.1:0-12136 GCA_023846285.1 Phrynocephalus versicolor
CACACACACACACACAGAGAGAGAGAGAGAGAGAGAGAGAGAGAGAACTGGGGCGAGCCTTCCCTGGCACAGTCCCGGCCAGCCACCCAGTTTTGTGCCTCCACCACCTGCTCCCAGAGAAAGCCTCCGCGGGCCCGCTGCCTGCCACGAGATGTCTTATTTTGGGAGACGAAAGGGCTTTTTTCCCTTTGTCTCTGTCCTTTCCAAACCCTATAATTACCCCAAGAAGAAATGCATCTTTCCTCTCAACAGCTGATCAGACAGAGATGGGTAAAAGCTGCCTAAAAGTGTGGGCTCAGCACTCCGGGCCTTTCAAAGGCCCCCATTCTGAACAACCCAGGGGTTCTTGCTGAATCTTAAGCAGAACAGCTGCAGCTGCCCCTGGCCGCCTCTTCGGCTCCTGGGCTGGGAGAAAGGGCCTGGGGGGCTGGGGGGGGCACCGGGGAAGGGGACATGGGATGCAAGGCTGGCCAGCACTGTCCCTGCCATCCCCCTTGCCCAAGCCAGGCTGGCATCTTTCTGTGTCTTAAGATCGGGAAGGATTGATTGATGCCCGTGAGGTAACGTCTGTCTTCACATCAGCATCAGATGGGGCACTGGCGTGGGCGTGAAGGGGCAACTTAGGGCCACGGGTGGCCACAGTCAGCTCTGCAGGGATTGGCCAGGAGCCTCCCAGCGCGCGCGACCCCCACGCCACCACCGCCGCCTGTCTCCTCTGCTTTTCATTTTGACAGCAGATGATTGGACAACTTTGTTTGTCTGAGAAACGTCTTCACCAGAGCAATAAGGTCTGAGGAAGTGTCCACTAAAAACTCCCATTAAAATCTAGCCATTAATCTTTAAGGTGCCAGAACATTCTTGTCATCTTTACTTTTATGTTATTTTAAAAAAATTATTTATTTATTTATTTATTTATTTATTTATTTATTTATTTATTTATTTATTTAACATAAGAACCTAAGAAGAGCCCTGCTGGATCAGGCCAAAGGCCCATCTAGTCCAGCTTCCTGTATCTCACAGTGGCCCCACCAGATGCCTCTGGGAGCGCACAAGACTAGATATCTGTCTCCTGATACCATCCATCCCCTGCCTCTGGCCCTTGAAGGACCCTGGTTTTAACCCTGGAGATGACACATCTCCATCATGGTTTGTCACCTGGGATGGACTTTTCCTCCAGGAATCTGTCCAATCCCCTTCTGAAGAAGGCATCCAGGTCAGATGCCATCACCACCTCCTGTGGCAGGGAGTTCCACAGACTAACAACGTGCTTTATTTATTTATTGCATTTGCCCACTATACCAGAAGATCCAGCAGCTCTGCTGGGCTCACGGATGCTATCTCTCTCCCCCAACCCTCGATAGACCCTCCCAGGATAGGTTCTCTGGATTTTACTGTGCTCAGATTCCTGAAAGTAAAGACATGAAGATCACTGAGCTCCTTTTCTCACCCAAGCAAGTAACGGATGGGCATCCAAGAACCCACTGGTAGGAGAGGTCCCTGGTCCCCCTGGCAGAAGAGACTGCTGGAAAGACAAGCTACTTTTTCTTTTTCTTTGACTCCAGGCTTCCAACAGGGATCCGTCCCTTAGACTGAAACAAGTAAGGGCATCCTTGAAGCAGGATCGGACGAAAGGCCTTTTCTGCCCTTACTCTTTCAGCCGAAGGGAAGGGTCTCTGACCCACTGCGGCAGAAACATGGTTCCTTTCCAGGGGAAGCAGGTCACGGGAGCAAGAGCCCGCTCCTGCTCTGTCCGTCAAGAGGCCAATGGCCAGATCTGGGCAAGAGATGCAGAACAAGGGAGATGGTAAGAAGAAGTTCTCCAGCCCAACAGAACCTGTGTTTTTGGTCCTGGTGAGGATGCAGCCCCGGTCGGCGCATTTAAAGCAGGTTTTTTGAAAGCTCACGTTGAAGATGTGGGAAACGTGACAGCTTCGGACTACAACTCTTAGAAAATCTGGGGGATTGTGAGAATCGTAGTCCAAAGCTACCAACACCAAAGTTTCTTGTTGTGCCTTTTAAAAGCTAGCAGGTTTTGTTTGCTGTTCATGCTCTTGGACTCAACGGGAGAGGTCCCTCCTTGCCATGGTTTCTTTGAGCCATACTGGAAGGCCCAAGAGAGTGGGTGAGAGGTCCAGCACTGGAGGCATTCAAAAGAAAAAAATCTAGACTACCACCTGGCGGATCTGCTTTGACTTGGGTTTCTGCTTTGGTCGGGGGGGGGTGGACTTGATGACCTTCGAGGACCCTTCCATGGTTCTGTGATTCTGTGATTTTATGATTCTGTGATTCTAGGACTGGTTTATTCTGGGCTTCTCCGTTTGCTCTGTAGAAGGTGGTTGCAGGAGTAGAAACCCCCTGCTGCCTCCATAGGTGGCTGATTGTCTGTAAGAACAGACAAAAGAAAATATTTTTTTCACCCAGCACGTTGTTAGTCTGTGGAACTCCCTGCCACAGGAGGTGGTGATGGCATCTGGCCTGGATGCCTTCAAAAGGGGATTGGACAGATTCCTGGAGGAAAAGTCCATCCCAGGTGACAAACCATGATGGAGATGTGTAATCTCCAGGCTTAAAACCAGGGTACTTCAAGGGTCAGATGCAGGGGAGTGGGATCAGGAGACAGATATCTAGTCTCATGCACTCCCAAACGCATCTGGTGGGGCCACTGTGAGATACAGGAAGCTGGACTAGATGGGCCTTTGACCTGATGCAGTATGTCTCTTCTTATGATTGTTATGGGTTGGGCATGCCGGGTGACAGAGCCCCATGGTGCCACTACCACATCAGTGCTCTTTGGGGTTCTTTTGTGTTAGGGGTCATTGCAATTTTGGTGTAGCAAAAAAGAATCCGTACCTCTCAGCTTGGCTTCCCAGCGGTGGTGGCAGGTGAGTCTTCCCTGCCTATCTCTTCCCTTCCTCAGACGTCCTCAGCATTCCCTTCCCGTCCCTTGAAAACCTTCCACCAGGCGCCTGGTGCCTCCAGCTGGGAAGTCCTTCTTGGGGGGTGGGGGGAATCCTTTTGAAATTGGTGTGTGTGTGTATGTGTGTGTGTGTGTGTGTGTGTTGGAGGCAAGCTGCAGGCTTTTCTGCCTTTCAAACCATGACATCAGCATCACATCGCTGGCCACTCAGGGCTGTACTTTCTGACCTGTTGTGGGTCCGTGGCCCTGGAAGCCACCAAAACAGCCGCCCCTGTGCTCTGGGCACCTATTACTTGGGTCACAGCTGCAAAATGACTTCCACTCCTGTGCTGGCCACTGGCTGCAAGGGAACAGCGACAGCCTGCCTGGTGCAGCTAGACAGAGACCAGGGTCACCCAGCTTGGCTCAAGATGGAGTGTGTGTGGGGGTGCATCTCTCCTTCTGGTCAAAGGAAAGAGAGGGTGGTCGCTCGTACTGGATTGCTTGAAATTACACACATTGCAAGCTTTTGCGAAGAAAACACCATCTCTTCAGGCTTAGCACAAACCCCTTCAGGGACAGTAATGGGGGGAGGGATGTACTTTTGTCTCCAGTTTGTCAGCCCTTTCTAGGAAGGGGTTTGTGCTGAGCCTGATGGAATGGCATGTTCTCCACTAAAGCTTGCAATGCATGTGTTTTTAAGTGGACCCGTGAAAGGCATCATCATCATCCGCTCAGCACAGCACAGACCTTGGCTGCTTCTTTTTCTGGCTTCCTTCTGGACCAAGTTCCTCCAGTGGCTGCAGCAGCAGCAGCAGCATGTGGCTTTGGCGCCCCCTGAGCCAAATTGCAGGCATTGCCGGCCCTTCCTCACAGTTTCTGCTTGTGCTGCTCCTGGGACGGAGGGAGGAAGGGGGGCTGGCCTTGCTTGGGGAAAAGGGCCTCTGGCCCCTCACAGGAAGAGCCCAGCTTGGCACTCAGGACCTCCCTGCCCAAAGGAGGCTGGCCCTGACCCCCACAGGCTGCTGGTCCACCTATGACAGCAACTGCCTTCCTAGCTTCATGCCTGTGAAGATTCTTAGTCATCCAGGTGAGCTTATCTGGAAGTTGAGTCATGACAAGTGGACTTCTTTTCCTTGAGAGACAGAAACATTCATTTCGCTGCTCATCCAAACAGCTTCCTCAGTCTGAAGAAAGCTAGCTGCAAGTCCTCCATTTCAAAGCTCACTTTGACCTCATGTCACCCTGGTCTGAAATAGGTTCATAAGATGAACAATGGCCTGAACAGGCTTGTTAGGTGGCTCAGTAGGCCATTAGGCGGACAATGGCCTAAGGTGCTGGAACCCATTAAGTATGGGCCATTAGCTGTGGCCTTGGTGGTGGAGATGTTAAGCATAATTGATTTGTCTGGACACTCTTTCAAAGACGGGGAAGTACACATATTAGAAAAAGAAGAGGGGTCAGGGAAGCCATTCATGTGAGCATTAATGAAAACCCCTCTCTCAACAGAGGCGGGGGCCTCAGGCACAGTCTATCTGCCACTTATCAGGCAGTGATTTCAACAATCCCTACCCCAGACAAATCAATAATTCTTCACACCTCCACCACGAACGACCCATACTTTATGGGTTTCAGCACCTTATTAGCTTCCAGAAGAATCCCTAGCTTCATGTAAATCTCAGTGGGGGTGGGGTAGCGGCAGAAAGGGGTCCTTGATAACTGCATGCCCACCATGATGGAGTCTCCCTTCTGTGGCCCAGGAACCTTGGGATTTGTCCGATGGGCTTTTGATGAAACACTAGGTAGGAAGGTAGGTGGGTGGGGCAGAGCACTGGGCGAAGGATTGGACTCAGTGGGGACCCAGGACTCTGAATTCTTTGGGGTGGGGGAGCGGAGTGCAGTGCAGTCCATTCTCGACAAACTCAACAGGAGCTGTCTGAGGTGCTGAAACTCAGCACTCCAGATAGTAGCATTAGGTTAGGGTTTGTTGTTTTTTTAAAAAAGAGTTTTACATCAGGAATTTGGCCATTTCTTTTGCTAACAGAGTGCAAGGCAGAGGAGAACCCCCCAACCCCACCCCCCAAAAAAGGGGGCTGGGGTGGAAAGAGGGTTATCCCTGTCTTGCCTGCCCTTCCCTTGGACATGATCTCGAGCCCTTTTTGGAGTCAAGGGGGTGCTCTCTGTTCGCATCTTTAGAAGAGCAAAGCAAAGTTCACTTACAGTTATCAGGAGGGAAAACAGAGTGTCTACAGGGAGGAGAACTCCCGGCAAGCTTCTCCGGATGTGGCCACAGAGAGAGAAGACAAAGAACAGCGGAAGAATTAAGCAGGCAAAGGAACAGGTGTGTCAAATGTATGGCCCATAGCCACACAGGAGGGTGTGCCTTCTCCCACTGACCCTCATTCTTCCATCATTCCTAATCTAAGTATTCCCAGTGAACAGCTCCTCTGTCCTTCTGACTAACACCTGGAATGGATCCACTGCTCTGTGGGGTCGGAGTCGGCCTGCTGGGCTGGTGCTTGAGAGACCAGGGGTCTTAGGTTCCCCTGGACCATGAAATGACCTGGTGCTGTCGGGTGGGAAGTAGAGTGTCGTACATGTGTGGGGTGGTGGGCTGGAACCTTGAATATACGGCTGTGAGCTCACGGGATAAAAGCTGGGATGTACCTGTGACCAGACCAGGCAAGCCCTCTCCCCTGGACCGACACACTCTGGAGGTGACATTGGCAGCACCCACCTCAGTGTGCCCCACCTGTGGCTATGCCGACTTGGGGGGGGGGTTGTGCCTATTCCATCCCAGAGGAGTACCTTTCCCAGGTTTGGACCCAAGCACCTTAGAGGTCCACCACCCCCACCCCAAAAGTGTTAGTGTGATGACAGCTCCTCAAGGACTGCTTGGGCAGGCATCCCTCCCGCTACCAGTGGCCAGGGATCAGCCTGGGGGGTCAGAGCCTTCAGAGGCAGAGAGTGGCCTTCTTGGTGGTAGTGGTGGGGGCTTGGGATGATCATTGTGGGAAGGAGGGTGCTGGCCAAGAAGAAAGGAGGAAGAAGGGGTGGATATTGATCTAGGACACCGTGAGGGCCTCGCCTGAGTGCCTCTCATTGCCGCCAGCAGGAGGAGGGTCTCGCTGCCTCCAAACCCCTCCATCCTGAGTGCTTTTTGTGGTAGGAAAGCAGGAGAAACACTAAATAATTCAGAGGGAAATGAATTAATTATTTCCGTAAAGTGGTTGAAAGAAAGATGCATCCCATTTGAGGAAGGATTCTTGGTGAGGGCAGGGAGGAAGAAAAGAAGAAAGAGTCCGTAGTAGGTACCAATCTAGGGCAGTTCAGGGAGAAAAAAAGGGGACATGAATGTGGGCCTGGCTGTAACCATTGTCTTTCTGGGGTTGTTGGTGGTCTCCTTCCAGGTACTCAACAGCTTCACTTTCTGTCTCAGGTTGTTTTTCACCACCTGGAATGAAAGGCCTGCCCAAGAATCCTTGCTGGTGACGGGTCACTTGGGAGGGACGAGCCGGGCAGCTCCTTAAAAGCTCCCTTGTTTGCCAAGTTCATCATGGAAGCACCTGGCGGGCTCCTGGGAGAGGTCCCCGGCTGGTCTGGAGAGACTCTAGAGGAACCCTCTGGCTTCTGATCCAGACCTCGGTAAAGTTACTTTTGGGGACTACAGCTCCCTTTAAATGAGCCCTCAGGAGGGAGATGTAAGGGTTTGGCTTCTTTGCTGCATCTCTGCTTAAACGAAACCAGCAAGAGAAAAGTCCCACAATGATCTTGCATGGAGAAATCAAAAGCTTATGTGGTGTTGTAGAATGAAGGAGGTGGCCCCTATGGAACGGCTTTGGGACTTTGTTCTCTACGCTCAGCGCTGGCTGGATGGCTCAGCTGCGGAGCCAGAGGTGGTGAGTTTGGTTCCCCCACTGTGCCTCCCTGGGAGAAGAGACAGCCTGGGTGGGATTGGCGGGGGGGGGGGGGACAAGGGGCCCAATCCCACAGTCACCTCCAGAAAAAAAGGCACTTCTGAGTATTCCCTACCTGGAAATCCCAGGGAAGGGCCACCATGAGTTCGAATTGACCAAGGGGTAGGATGATGAATGGACGGGAACAACTGCACATTTGGAGGCCTGTTAGTCTGGGCGGGGGAGGGGGGAGATAATGTGAGTGAGTTTCCATTGCTGAGCAGGGATTTGAATCTGGGTTCAGGACAGAGGCAAGGAAGGGCTTCCTCACCCAGAGCAGAGTTCGGACTAGCTGAGTTGCTACCAGAAGAGGCAGGGATAGTGCTGACCTGGGTGGTTCTAAAGGAGGACTAGGCGCCTTCTGTGGTGGACCATGAAGTGCTTCCAGGACCAGAAAGAACAAAGGAGGGTTCAGTTTCAGGGGGACATGACAGTGGCCATCATGAGGAACAGGGGGATGGCCTAGAGAAACCTTCGTGCTTCCCACAGGATGAGGCCTCAGCTTTCTCTCATGGTCCCGCCACTTTCCCCAGGCAAAAGACTTCGTGACCAAGCAGCAGGTGGTTCAAGAGGATGGCGGGGTCAGCAGCATCCCGCTTGGGTCCAGAGCACACAATGGAGAGGCAGGCCTTTGGGAGGACAAACCCTACAGCAAAGGAGTGTAACACAGTCCGTGCAGGGCAGGGCAGGCAGACAAAGTAGGCCAAGACTCTGTGATGAGTTCCAAGGGCAAGCAGTGAACTCCAGCTGGCACGTTGTGTTGACAGCCCTGTTGGACGTGGAAAAAGAGACCTCCTGGGTTTGCATTGCTCTATAGACCAGTCTCATCCTCCCCTTTAATGTCTTTTTTACATGACCCCTAAGATCCGCTGGTCCCTTAAATTCGGACCAGAGATCTTGAGGGTTTGTCACTCTTCCTTCCTCCCCACCACTCCGCACTTCCTTGCTTCTGTCTGCGTGAGGGGAGAGAGGACAAAAGAAAAAAACCTTACCTCTGGTGGAAAATGCTCCGAGCCCCGATCACTTCCTGGTTCCTCTTAAAGGGGTGGGAGGCAAAAAAAAAAACAACAACAAAAAGAAGGGAGGAGAGCCCGGCACTCACTATCGTTGCACCGCATCAAATTTCACTTCCAGAGAGCAGGTACTTGAAAGGTGCGCTGGGTCACGCTTAGGTGGGCGGGGTCGCACTTAATTTTCTGTTAGCTCTGGAGCTGGTGGGGAAACATTTTTTAGCTCCTGAGCTGGGAGCCATTTGCTGCGGAGCTTAGGGGTCGTGTATAAACACCCTAAGAGATCCCCCCTGTCTTCCTGGCAAGCACTCTTTCGGGAAAGATTCATTGAGATGCAACATGGGCCAAAATAGCACTGGAGGGATGGAAGCACGCATGACTCTGTGACGTATTAGATGGCTGGTGACATTGAAAGGCAGGGCTGAAAGACGACCACTCTTCTATTGTTTTTGTCTTCTATTTTTAATATTTCCCTAACATTCAATCATAGAAGCAAGGGCCATATATCAGGAGTCCTGTGATGGCAGAGGGTTGGACTAGATAGCCCTTGAGGTCTCTTCTAACTCTATGATTCTGTGATTCTAAGGCCTTAGTCAAGAGACCTCAAGGGCCATCCACTCCAACCCCCTGCCATGTAGGAACCTTCAGCAAAGTACCCCCAAGAGATGGCCATCCAGCCTCTGCTTAAAAACCTCCAAAGAAGGAGACTCCACCACCCTCCTTTGGGGCACCATCTTCCACTGCTGATCAGCTCTAACTGCCAGGAACTTCTTCCTAATGTTCAAATGGAATCTCTTTTCCTGTCATTTGCACAGTGGTATTCTAAAACCATGCCAAGCCGATGCCTGGCCATTTCAATCTTCCACTTCTTCTTTTAGCAAACAAATGAGAAAGTCAGCCCCTCCTGCTGTAGCTGGCCTTGGCTGCTGATGCTGACGTGACCAGTGGGGGCCCCCAGGGTTCTGTTCTGGCTCTGGTGCTATTTACTATCTTTATTAATGACTTGGAGGAAGGAATAGAGAGTAGCCTGATCAAATTTGCAGATGATACCAAATTGGGAGGGGTTGCTAATTCCCTAGAGGATAGCATGAAAATCTAAAAGGACCTTGACAGATTAGAGTGCTGGGCCAAAGCTAATGGAATGGATTTCAACAGAGGGAAATGTAAGGTGGAGCATCTAGGTAAAAAGATTGAATTGCACAGATATAGGATGGGGGATACTTGGCTGGAGAATAGTACCTGTGAAAGGGATCTGGGAGTCTTGGTGGATCACAAATTGAACATGAGTCAGCAGTGTGATGCGGCAGCCAGGAAAGCCAGTGTGATTTTTGGTTGCATCAACAGAAGCATTGTGTCTTGATCAAGGGAAGTGATAGTACCACTCTATTCTGCTCTGGTCAGACCCCACCTGGAGTACTGTGTCCAGTTCTGTGCACCTCAATTTAAAAAGGAAGTTGACAATCTTGAACGAGTCCAGAGGAGGGTGGCCAGGATGGTTGAGGTTCTGGAGGAAATGGGGCCATTTCAGTTCCACTAAAATCACTACTCCCTGCCCCAGATGTTCTGATGGGCTGCTGACGGCCTGCTGTGACAATGGTCGAGGGTCTGGAGAAAATCCCTTGCAAGGAATGGCTTAGGGAACTGGGAATGTTTAGCCTCTTTAAAAGAAGTCTGAGGGGGGATATGATAGCTATGTTTAAATATTTGAAAGGATGTCATATTGAAGAGGGAACAGGTTTGTTTTCCATGGCTTCAGAGACTAGGACTCGGGGCAATGGTTTCAAAGTACAGGAAAAGAGATTCCATTTGAACATTAGGAAGAACATGACAGTTAGAGCTGTTCAGCAGTGGAATACTATGCTGCCACAAAGGAGGGCGGTGGAGTCTCCTTCTTTGGAGGTGTTTAAGCAGAGGCTGGATGGCCATTTGTCAGGAGTCCTGTGATGGGGGTTCCTGCATGGCAGGGGGTTGGACTAGATGGCCCTTGAGGTCTCTTCCAACTCTAGGATTCTTTGATTCTATGATTCTATGCTGCCCCAAAGGAGGGTGGTGGAGTCTCCTTCTTTGGAGGTTTTTAAGCAGAGGCTGGATGGCCATCTGTCGGAAATACTGTGATGGGGGTTCTTGCATGGCAGAGGCTTGGACTAGATGGCCCTTGAGGTCTCTTCCAACAACTCTGTGATTCTTTGATTCTATGATACTTGTGAGTAATCCAGGTCAAGCATGCTTTGTGTGGGTCTGTAGTATGCAACAAGAGGGCCCACACTCCAGGTCCTTCAGTGGAGGAGCAGGGAAAGGGCACAGTTGGTAGCTAATCAGGCTACAAGGGGTCGTTTGCAGAGGGGAGCTGAGGAGCACCCCATAAGGCAGACTGTGTTTCTCCTCACCACCACCACCACCAACGTCACTTCAACAGACTTTTTCGAGCCCAGTCCACTCCGCACACAGAATGGCCAGTGCAGACATTCCCAAAGACCAAGAGTGCTCCTGGTCATGTCTAAATGGCAGGTCCTGGAGGCACCCCAAAATATTAGTTTGCCAGGGTGGCAACAGCCCCTTCTCCGGGGCTCCTAGTGGAAAGCCTTCAGCTGTGGAACCCAGAACCAGACCCCCAGGGCCAAACCCCAGGTCCTCGTAGGCGAGTCAGAAAAGCATTAGCTGGGGGAAAAACTCCAGGCTCAGTTGCAAAGCAGGAACGGTCTTTTAGAGCAGCGCTCTGGTGTGCACACTGGCCTTTGTGGGACTCAGCGGTGCCTCCTGTGTATTTAATGTGGTGCCATTTCCACAAAGCTCCTGCCGTGTCCTTCAGCAGCCAGGCAGAAGGACGCTGGGACCTTGTGCTTTCACTCACCTTCACCTAGGGAGAGACACGGACCGCTCAGCCTGATGGAAGTGGCCGGTTTGCACCCTTTGATGTCCCTCTGAACTTTGCGTGTCCCTAGATTTTGCACCTTGTGGCTCTAGTCGGATGTCACATTTCGGACACTTTTTTGGCCTCGAATTCTCTCTCTCTCTCTCTCTCTCTCTCTGTTGTGTAGTGTATTGGTGTGTTTGTTAAACTCAGTCTTCCTTTTGGCCACCAGATGGCATTGCTTTGCTTCCTTTGGAGGCCAGGGACAAAAGAGCCCTTGTCTTCTTGTTATGCAGCAGCCCAAGGAGACTGGTGTGTGTGTGTGTGTGTGTGTGTGTGTGTGTGTGTGTGTGTGTGTGTGTGTGTGTGTGTGTGTGTGTGTGTGTTGTGAGATAAGGGGAAATTCAATCCCCAAAGGCAGCGTTTGTCTTTTGCAGGGATATCCCATTTCTCAGGTGCTCCAGACTCAAATGTATTTTGCAGCTCTTTGGCACCAAGGAGTCCCCATTGAGCTGCACTGATTTTTGCTTTTTTTAAAATTGTAAGCGGATCTCTTTCACAGTTTCTGCACCAACGTGCAGATTATAAAAAATAAGTGGAAGGACAACAGCTGCAGATACAATGTGCAGCAGGGCTTCTTCCCAATGCTGAACCTGTCTGCGTGGGTAAGGCATTAAAGCCCACCGCTTCCATCTGTTTAGAGGAGAGTTGTGTGGGTGGGCGCGTGTGCGTGCATGCAGAATTCCATGGCTGGGCCGTTCCCTCCCATTTCAAGAAGGTGCCTGCATAGTCAGAGAGATGTGTGACAGGGTCGCATGGCAGGTGGGGAGGCATTTTGCGGAGATAATCAAAAGTGTGTGTGTGTTGGGGGGGAGGGGGTTGCAAGCTGGCAAAAGCTTTAGCCAGGGACCGGGTCTGAAGGAAACATGGGCACACTCTGAATCAGGCCCTTTGCCAGCTTTGTGGGTCTTCAGGTCCCTCTCTCTTCCATGGGTTCATGGGCCTGGAAGCAGCACAGAGGAGCCCAGCTGACACCCTCCAGTCCCTGAGAGGGGAGGGGGGAATGTGTGCCCAGGTCTGAAATCTGCCCTGGAGTCAGGCAAAAGATCTGCTGAACCAGTTCCTGGATTAGATCCTTTCTGGGGAGAAAGGTGGGATAGCCTTGGATTCATGGAAGAGTGAAATCGGAAGGGGCCTCTTAAGGCCGCCCTGTCCAACCCCCTGCTTACTCCAGGCAGGAATACAAATCAAAGGGTGGTTGTCTCCATTTCTCTTGGGAAATCTGATGCCTCTCCTCTTCCCTCCAAGTAAGCAAGAGAAGATTTTTCCCAGTTTGTCAAAAGGGCTCCATATCTAGAAGGTGGAAAGCATTCCAATGTCTCTGCCTGGCTTGGGTTTCCTCCAATCGGGGTGGGGGTGGGGG
>JAHTLZ010000193.1:12146-23929 GCA_023846285.1 Phrynocephalus versicolor
CTGCCCTGCTGGCAGATAGATCTAAGCCAAGCTGCTAGCTCCCTAGGCTGAACTGCTTTCCAAATTGACAGTCACATATCCATTCTTCTTATAACTTTCTGGAACTAACCGTAACATAGAGACAAATGCAGAAGCCCAGGCACTCTTGGTTACCTGCTTGATAGGGAGAGTTCAAACATGCAGGCTGCTCAGTAAGTCCGTATTGACAATCAAGGAGTGGGTCTTTTGTAAAGCTAATGCCCCTTAATGGCAAGTTGTCTTGCAATACTCTGCCTTATGCCAGGGCTAGCTTACATCACTATACTGATCCTTAAAAATCTGTGACGATTGTTGTGGCCTTGGGGTGGGGCTGGCAGGGGATGCCACAATCCCTGCAGTTCAGAAAGATCCGGCATGCCTGCCTGCCGGAGGCGGTGATGGAGTCTATGAGCAAGATGGCTCTCAGGGCCTTAGACATGGAGGCCTGGGCTCTCGGTGTGGCTAGCAGACACCATGGCAGGGCCTGGGTGGCTTAGATGGACCCGTGCCTCTCCCTCCCTGGGAGCAAGGGAGCTGGGCCAGGTGAGACCGTGCAGAACCTCCAGCGCTTGGTGTGTGAGTGGGTCATCCTTGTCTTTCCCTGGTCCATGGAGAGCCACACCCTCTCTGGCACACCAAAGGGTGTTTTCTTAGCATCACTAAGCCTCCGTGCCACTGCACCACCAATTGTGTTTTTTTTAAATGTGGGCATTGTCGGTGGGAAGGTGCTTAGGGACCATCAAAAGCTGCCCCACCCCATCTTGGGAGGCTCAAGGGTTCTCCCTTACCCCTCCAAAATTGACATTGGAGGGCGTGGGGCTACCTGTGGTCCCCTGGCGGCCACTGCCTGCCTCTTGGCAAGACGAAGAAGAAGAGAGCTCCTCCCATGGAGGTGGTCCAGCACACCATTGGGCTTGAGGGGGAGCCTCCGGTTGGCTGTGAGCCCTCTGGCTGCCACAGGGAGGCAGCATTGCCTCTCGGATGAGGGTGGCGGTTGGGGGTGGTGGTGGTGGTAATGGGGATCTCTTCCTGCTCCTCAGGGGCAGGGAAGGAGGGGGGCTCTGGGTGGAGAGTGGCCAAGGGAAGGGGCCAGAAGGCCCGGCTGGGAGGGCCGGCACAAGGCGCAGGGGAGCAGGAGAGGAGGGGGGAGATCCAGGGTTACCTCTGCCTGAAAAGAGCGTCGGGTGGGTGCCCCCTTTCCCCAACCTGTCCTCTCCTGCTGGGCCTTCTGGCTGGGAGAAGCCCTCACCTCCTCCGGGAAGCCTCTTCCTGCTCCCCTCGGCAGCCAGGGCCCTTTCCAGGCAGCAAGGATTTTAATCATGCAGGAAGCCTCTTGCTTGGTGCACTTCGTCTTGCTCTCGCTCTCTCTTTGCACCTCTCTCTCTCTCTCTCTCTCTCTCTCTCTCTCTCTCTCTCTCTGTGTGTGTGTGTGTGTGTGTGTGTGAGAGAGAGAGAGAGAGAGAGAGAGAGAGAGAGAGAGAGTTGGCTGGTGCTAGCCGCTGAATTGCTTTTAAGCCCTGCCTGAAGAAACAGCTCCCAGGGACCTCGTGTTGGCTGGCTCTGTTTCTGGACTCTGGTGCCCATGCTGGCCCAAGGGGGATTGGCGGGTGTCCCTCTTGCCTCCCCCCCCCTCCTATGCTCAGAGCCTGCCTGGGCACCCTCGGGGTGGAAGCAGGGCCCTTCTCTTGGCACAGAGGGTGCAGCACGTGAGGGGAGGCCCCTTCAGAAAGTGTGGGCAGAAGGGCCTCTGGGGTGGATGGGGAGTCCTTGGAAGGGAAGAAGGGAAGAGCCTGAGTGGGGGGCAGAGGGGGGCTTGGCTGGTGTTTCCAAAGCTATCCCTTCCCTGCTGGCAGCTAGGGATGATGGGAACACGTGTCCAGTGGAAATAGGCTCCCTGTGGATGGCCAGGGCACATGGGTGTCACAGACAGGTCCAGGAGCTCCCAGCTTGGCTGCGGATCCTCACTGATTCACCCACCCACCCCAGCCTGTGAGCCAGAAGTGAGTGGGGAGCTCTCTCTCTCTCTCTCTCTCTCTCTCTCTCTCACTCTCACTCACTCACTCACTCACTCACTGACACACACACACACAACCTTTGCTGCCTGCACTCGGATAAGGAGAACAGCTGTTGAGGGTCATGGATTCCCCTGCTCCATGCCTCGGTGGCGGCGTTCACCCTGCACCGGCTTTGGCGTTGGGCGGAGTGAAGCCGAGGAAAGAGCTTTTGCCCCTTGACTCCTCCTAACAACTGGTATCGCCACAGACCACCCTCCGAGAGGTTTGCAGCACGAAGGCGATGAGGGACTCAGGGGGCGAACAGGGATGGATCTTGATTTCTTGAGGAGAGGGACCGTGAGGGGTGACCATGAGAAGGGCCTTCTTTGCACAAGGACTCTGCTGGGCACTGGCGGGGAGAGGCGGGAGGTGCTGGCCAGCCTTCCGGTGATCCAGCCCGGCTTAGCTTCCCAAACTACCCAGGGCCGGTAAAGGTTCAGGGTGGGACACGGGCAGCCAAGGTCACCCTGGAAGCCTCCCCAAGGGGTTGAGAAGGGCTTTCTGTTCTGGGGCTGGCTTTGGCCCTTGGCCCAGCAGCCACAGAGGGGAGTTCCCTCCTGGTTCTCTCCTCCTTATTGGAACCAAGAACCTGGAGCAGATGGGTTAATAATATACTGTATATATTAAGGATTCGGTGTTTATGCACTTTATTTTTTGTTTGTTTGTTTGTGGCCATCTTTCTCCTGTTTGATGCTCTGATATATATTGTTCTATTTTTTTTTATTATTGGATTGTTTATTTATTTGTTCAACCATGTAAACTGCACAGAGTAACCATGTAGCTAGATGAAGTGGTAAACAAACAAACAAACAAACAAATAATGGGGCGTAAGCCTGAAAAGCATCCTACGTGAAGGGAGGGGCAGTCTGGGTGCAGGAGGAGAGTGGTCAGAACTTGGCCTGAGGGTGGTGATGATCAGCTTGAGTCCCGAAGTGAGGCTACCCTGGTCCATTCACATCCACCCCAATGCATCTCTCCCCCCCCCTCCTGGATTGGCCTAGTAGTCCTTTTGCAGAGTCCTCCTTTCTGCCCTTCTCTGCAGTCCAGGCTGCTTCTGCCAAGGACCGCCTTCTGTGATGCCCCAGGCATGATCCTCTGCTATGGATAAGAGGGAGGGCAGGGAGCCCCTGGGGACTTAGCCCTTGCCCTTTGGGGAACCGGTGGTGTATGTGCGTGTGCGCGCTTCTGGCCGACCTCTGCCCTGCCACTGCCAGCACGAGGATCCTGCGTTTTGGGAGCCTCTTTCGCCAACGCCAACCCTAATCGGAACTTTCCCAGAAACCAATTTTTGTGAAAGCGAGATTCGGGGGTGGGGGTGGGGGCAGGTGACAAGCCCAACTGGATTTCTGTGGAGAAAAATGGAGCCTGACAGCCTCATTCCCAGGCCGCGGAGATTGCCTCTCTGGCTGCCAAAGCCCCCTCTTGCCACGCTTCGCTTTGATTTAGGTGATAGAAAGTCAGGATTGAGAGAGAGACAGAGAGAGGCGGGGGGGGGGGGGAGAATCACTGCATCTCTTGACAGGCAGAACCTTCCTTGGCCTCTTCCCAGCTTCTGATAGGAGCCCATTTTTGCTCTCCTTTTCGGACTCTTTCCTGCGTTCACACGGAGCCAAGCTGGCTGCAGTTGTGTGAGGTTCTGCTCCTTCTGTTCTCCATGGCTCCCCCCGTCGGTGCTGCTCCCTTTCAGAAGGAAACCAAACGCTTTCTCCCTTCCTCCTTCCTGGGGCAGGGCAGGGCAGGGCAGGAGGGGGTCACCTGTTTCTCGGGGGGGGGGGGGCTCATGGAACATCTACTGAGTGAATGATGTAACTTGTCCTCCGTAGGTCTGACAAAGTGAGCAGGATTATTACGATACCATTGTTAGTCTTTAAGGTGTCTTGTGTTTTATATATGGTTTGATCGGGGGAGGGAGGCGTGCTCCAGAATGAGCTGCACGATAGCAAGAGGACCCACATCTGCTGGGCCTCCTTGGAAAGAATGAGTGCCCAGCGAGCCAGAGCTGAGAGGAAACAGCTCCATTCTCTTTTCTGGGTGGCTCCATATTCTGAAGGCAAAGCAGGGTGGCATCATCTGTGGGTGCACATGCTGGATGCAGACAGAGATGTATGCAGATTGGGGGAGGGGTCATGTTTTTTGGATTACAACTCCCAGAACCCCCTGGGAAATTCTGGGATTGCAGTAAAACAGCAGCAGCAGCAGCAAAAGCAACAACAACACACAATTCTGCACAGACTCACAACACCGGGGCACTGCTAGAGCCATTTCCATCTTGAGGAAACCCCTCCTTGGGTTTGTAGTTGGCAGGGGAGCAGGCTTTATTTTTCTGTGGTTCCAGGAAGACACTCAATACCTTTCCAACTATCAACCCTGGGTTTCTCCAAGGATGGTGCTATGCTCACTGAAGTGCCATCATACTCTGGGAGGTATTTTGTGAGGACCTGTTCCACCTCTGCTGTGGTCCTTCCGGCCCCAGCATCCCTGAAGTGCATCAAACCTGGAGCCCCCTATTAGGTCAGACTCTGGATTGCCTGAGACCCCGAGATGTGCCCAACTTTGCACTACTCTGTGGCCCCTTCCTCATGCATGCCTTCAGGCCTTGCGTGCATGGCTGAAGATGTTAGTTAGGTGCCAGAAAGCCTAAGCCAGGGGTGTCCAAACTTTTTGCAAGAAGGGTCAGATTTGGTGAGGTGAAAATGTGTGTGGGGGGCGACCATTCAGCTGCATTTGGCCCCTGGGGTGGACTTTGGACAAGCCTCTAGGACATGCAAGGAGGTGGGGAGGAGGTGCAGCAAGGGAAAACCATAAAACTGCAAACTGACATCTCCGTCCCATATGGGGAGGGGCCAGCTGGTGGGGATGCGTGGCAGGCTAAGCCGGTGGGGAGAAGAGGCCGCGGGGTGCTCAAAATTTGAAACTGGGCTGCATTTGGCCCCCGGGCCTGACTTTGGACCTGGCTGGCCTAAGTGGCTCAGGAAAGCAGATGACCCCATGAAACCTCAGGTGCTCAGAGCTGAGCACAAGGGTTTCGGAGGGGGCCTGGCCTAAGCCCACCAAGGTCACCGGGGGCAAAGTGGACGCTCTGGTCTCCTCTTCCATCTAGAAAAGGGGGCCTGAGGGCTGTTCTCACATCTCTGTGCTCAAAGACCTCGTGCACCAGCACATGGGGGTGGGGGTGGGGGTCTCATCTTCCTGCTGTAAGGCTGTGTGCGCAGTGGCGTATCAGTGGTGTTTTGCTTCCCCCATTTTCAGAGCGACTTTTTCAAACTTGGGGAGAAGTCCTCTAAGTTTTTAAGAAATGCAAGCCCATTTTCCTTTGTGGACGTTTCCATCTTGTTTCGGTAGAGGGAATCGGGAGGGGGGAAAGCGCTGCAAGAGCCTTCGGCTGCGTCGTTCCAATCTGGGGACCCCAAACTTGTGATCAGATTTTTTTTCCACTTGACTTATTTGCTGTCCTCAAAGGTGGTGGCTGTTTTTGAAGCGTGGTGCTCTTTCTGCCTCCCCCCCCCATCCAAAGACTGAGTGAGACTCAGAGATGATGTGGGCGTTAAAATGTTTTCATTCCAGGGCTTACCCACGCCTCCTTTGAAAGCCTTCCGCCCACCCCTAGACACACCAGAGTGCCAAAAACAACCTGGGTTTAAATTATTCTGCTCCATGTAAGAAGGGGCTGCCCGGCAGAGGATAAAATATTAATAAAACATCAAGCACCAGCCTTGTTTCTGCTTAATAAGCATCCTTGACAATGCGGAAGACGGGGCTCCTAAGCAGTTCAAACAAGGACTGGTTAAATGATGGGCTTTCCCTTCTGTAGACGCTCGCCCGCATGCGCACGCACAAGCCTTCCGGCCCAAGGAAGGGCAGTGGGGCAAACAGGAAGAGTTAACATCCTGCCAAGAGGCGAGGAGAGGAGGGGGGTGCATCTCCCCAAAAGGAAACGGCCCGAGGGAGTGGCCTCCCAGTTACCAGCAGAGTCAGACCCCTCACCCATCCTCCGGCCCAGTTGTGTTGGTCCGCTCCGGGTTCTGGCCAAGAAACAACATTCTCAAGATCCCAGATAGAAAGGAGAAGGGCTCTTGGCCCCTCCTTGGCACGGACGGTCTCTGGAGGGAGGGAGGGACCTCGCCTTTTGCCAGTTTCCCAGGCAGAGGTTGGAAGCCATGCACTTTCTCGTTTGGGGTGGAGGATGGGTGGGGGGATGAGGGCAAGGTGTCCTCTGGGGTTCCTTTTGCAGTCCACCAAAGATCCTTCTCTGTGCTTCCTGGGTCGGCGCAGAGGAGCCCCCACCTCAACATTTTCTAATTCTCAGCCTAACCCCCTGAGGCCACAAGCTGCAGGATCCACGAGCCATCATCATCATACAAGTCAGTGAGGAAGAGGTTTTTTTAAATATATATATATACATACATGTTAATTTTATTGCTCAGGGAAAGTGGGGAAGGGGCACCCCCGGCCATGCAGGCCTTGAGAACACAGGGGCTCCCTGCTCCCGGCCGCGGCTGCCCTCCCTCCCTGGCCCCACATTTCCCTACAGACGCAGAGTCAAGCTGCCACCCCCGCCTTTTGCGGCATTCCGGAATGGACAGACGGAGCTCCTGCCATCCGTCTTCGCAGCCTTCACGCCACTGGCCACGGCCCAGCCCGGCCTGCTCTCAGGAGCGGCAGCGGGAGCTCTCCTCCGGAACTTTTGCCAGCAGGCTCCTGTCTGCCAGCGGGAATGAGCCTGGGGTCTTCCTCTCTGCCACTAAGGTGGACGCCCCTGCCAGGGGAAAAAAAAAAGGCTCCCATCCTAACAGATCCAGCCAATAGGCTTCTGCCCCAGACAAGCAGCTGCAAGGGGGGGCAGTTTTCCATCTGACTGCTTTTCCTGCATGGGAGATGAATTCCCAAACCCAATGAAACCTGAGGTGTGTATATCTGTTTCCTGGCAGCCCAGGGACAGGATCAGGTCCAGCCTTGAGTCTGTTGTGGAGGAACTGTGGGCGCAGCAAACCTGCTTCCCTAATTCCTGGGCATGTTGGACTCTCGGGGAAAGGGGGAGGGCAACTGGAGAAGAGGAGAATCCAATAATGAGATGGACGGGCACCAATATAGGAAGCTGCGGCCTTGAGTTTGCTAGACCTGCGTGGGGTGGTTTATGGCAGGCCCTTTTGGAGCTCAAGTTATTCATAGGGCTGTGAGCGTTTGGGAGCCGCTGGATGGCACCTGACAGCAGAAATACCCTTGGCAGACAAACCAGAAGGTCCCTCGGCTGATCTGGAAAGCAGGGTGGGCCAGGGAGTGATGAGGGTCTGATGCCACTGGAGGAAACCGGAGGCCAGCTGGCTTTGGAGAAGCTGCCTGGGGATCCCTTTGCTGGGATGGTGGTGGTTTGCTAAGAGCAAAGCCCCCCCCCTCTGGCTTTTGGGATGGCCCCCCCCCCCCAGAGGTGGTGGTGGGGAGACCTCCTAGAGAGAGAGAAACAAGTCTCCGGTGGCTCCTGTTCTGCAAATCCATCAACATCCCAGACGGAAATGGCGGCAAGGACCTTTCCCTCCCCTGGCTTCCTCCAAAGGAGACCCTCCTGCTGCTTGGAGGGAGTGGAGGCACAGGCACAGCAATGCCTGTGGGGTGTTTGTGTGTGTGTGTAGGGGTGGGGGTGGGGGTGGCGCCCAGAGGTCCCAGGCACTGCCTCAGCTCTCCACCCCCACCCCCAAGGCAGTCGATGCCCGGAGGCAGCTGCTGGGGCAACCTTGCAGAGGGAGGGTCCCTGGCTCAGAAGCGGTGGCGGCGGCTGTCTGCCTCCTGGCCTCTTCCACCCCCCCCCCAAGAGCTGCCGGTTTAGAACTGGCAGCTCTTGGATCCAGAGGTAACTGGAGGTGGAGGGGGGGGTGAGGGCAAGGAATCCCTCGGCCCCTTGGCCTGGATCCTCCTCCGCCCCCCATTTCCCCGTAGCCTTGAAGCGCCCCGGCGTCGGGCCTGCTTTGGGCGGTGCCCCTTCGTCCATGGTGGCCCTGGGGGGGGATGGGGAGAGGAGTCCCTTTCCTGGAGGGCAGCGGTCCAGCGGTTTCGTGGAAGGAGCCGTCGCGGCGAGGCAGGGGCGCTTTGGACAGGCTCGAGCGGGGACATCGCGGGGCTCCCGCGGAGGATCCCGCCGGCTGCGTGGGAGGGGGGGCGCAGAAGATCGGGGGGGCGGCGAGGGAGGGAGGGGGCCGCCCTTCCCGCAGTGGCCGAGGCCTCGCGCGCCGCCGGGGCCAGCCGCTCATCCGAACCTCGGTCACGTAGGATTGCGTAGAAGCGGGAGGGAGGCGAAGCCACCAGGCAGGCAAGCACCGAGGAGGAGGAGGAGGAGGCTTCCCCCTCGCCGCCGCCGCCCGCTGCCCAGCCGCCCAGGCGCCGGTTCGGGACCCTACCCGCTCCCCCCTCCGCGCCCATGACGCGTCGGCCACCAGGAGGGCTCGGGCCCCGACGGTCCCTGGGCGGCGCCCGGGGTGTCCCCGAGGTGTCCCTCCGTCGGCTGGGGACGCCCCTCGGCGGCTGGAAGGGGAGGGGGCGGCGGCGAGCGCGGACGGGGAGGGTCGCGCCGAGGGTCCCCAGGACGAGGAGGACGTGGCGGCGGGGGGACGATGTGGCCGGCCGGGGGCGAGCTGGACCCCCTGCCCGGAGCGGCTTCTGCAGCACCGCCCCCCCCCTCTTGCCAGAGGAGGAGGAGGAGGGGCGGGAGGCGGAGGCGGCTTTGGCGGCGCCGGGGGGCGGGCGCGCGCGAGAGCCCGCCTTCGAGCCCCCCCTCCTCCTCCCTTCGGCTCCCGTCCCCGCAACAAGCGCGAAGCCAGACGGCGCTCCCTTCGCCTTCGCAAGGAACCCAGGAGGAAGAGGAGGAGGAAGGCGAGGCCGGCGGGGAGAGGAGGCAGGGAGAGCCGCGGAAGGAGCCAGCCAGCCAGCCAGCCGGGCAGCAGCAGCAGCAGCAGCAGCAGCAAGAGGAGGAGGAGGAGGCCGGCGGGCCGGGCCGGGCGGAGGAGCCGGAGGGGCGATGAAGCGGGCGGGGCGGCCGTCCTTCGGGCCCCCCAGCGGCAGAGCAGCAGCCATGCCCGGAGCCGCCCCGCGCCTGCCCACCCTGCCGCCGCCGCCGCCGCCTCCTTCGTGGCCACCCGCGCACCCCGCCGCCGCCGCCGCCCCGTCGGAGATGGTCGCTGCCTGGTGATGCGCCGCCGCCGGGCTCCGCTCTCGGCCGGGAGGAAGTGAGGCCGGCCCCGGGAAAGGCTCCCTCCCTCCCTCCGCATCCCAGCCCACCCATCCGGCTCCTGCCGCCGCCGCCGCCGGCCTTGCCGGACTCCTCCTCCCCCCCCCCCCCCTGCCCGGACGGCCGGCGGTCACCTGCGACGCCCCCCCCGCCCGGGGGGTGCTGGAGGGCCAGCTGTTGCGGGACGGGGCGGGCGCGGACTTTCCGAGGGTCGCCGGACCGGCGCTGGACAGGCGAGAGCCGCCGCTACCGCCGCTGCCGCCCAGAACCTCGCCGTCGGAGTTGCCGAAGGGGCGAGCGGGGCGGAGGGACAGGGGCGTCTTTCCCCCCAGCCCCTGGGCTGGGCTGGGGGGGAGGGCGGTTGGGCGGGCCAGGGCGGGCCCGGGGTCGTCGCCGTCGTCGTCTTCTGCTGCCGCCGCCCCTCCGTCCGTGCTGGGATCGTGGGCCTTCGCCGCCCGCGCCGCCGCTGTTGCTATGGGGGATCCGCCTCGCCGCCGCCGCCGCCACCGCCACGGGGGCGAGGACGGCTAGGGGCCTCCTCGGTGACTGCCGTTGCCCCCGCCCGGCCCGGCCATGGCTGCGGCCATCGCCAGCTCTCTGATCCGGCAGAAGCGCCAGGCGCGCGAGTCCAACAGCGACCGCGTGTCCGCCTCCAAGCGCCGCTCCAGCCCCAGCAAGGACGGGCGCTCCCTCTGCGAGAGGCACGTCTTGGGCGTCTTCAGCAAGGTCCGCTTCTGCAGCGGCAGGAAGCGCCACGTCCGGCGGAGACCAGGTCAGTGGAGGCGGCGGCGGCGCCCGCCCCAGCCCACCCCAGCCCGGCCAAGGGGAGGGCGATCGATCGGGGCCCTCCAGGACGCAGGGCTCCGGCAGCGCCAGGGAGCTCCCTCCCTCCTCCCCCCTTGGCGCGCCCCTTCGGGTCCTGCACAGACGCCCTGCCCTGCCCCCCACCCCCGCGAGCCCTTCCCACTGTGCCAGCAGCCTCTGCCGTCCAGGGCCCCCTTTCCAGGAATGGGCCTCCGTCCTCATCAGGGTGTTTGCCCCGATTCCAGAGGGGCTGAATGGATGCCTCCGGAGGGGCCTCTCTGGCCCGTTCCCAAAGGAAGGCGCTGCCCCCGAAAGGTGGAGGTCTTGCCCTTCTTCAGTCTTGGGGGTGAGAAGATGAGTGCTTGCGTTCAGGCTATGATAAAGGAGGAGAGCTTCCCTGAGGGGGGGGCAGAGTTTAGCTGGGAGGCCTTCCAGGTGGTTGGCTGGAGGATGTTTCTTATGTCAACCCAGGGCCCCAAAGTGGTTGGTGGTCCACAGGCAGCAGGGGCTTGTGAACAGGGGAGGCTATGCCCCCCCTCCTCTGCCCACTGACTCAAGAGGAGCCATCAGGAGGGCCACAGATGATCTCAGCAGTTCTTTGGGTAACTTCACAGATTCCTGGGCGTATTCCATAGGGTTTTGCCTTCAATGGGGTCGAATGTCCAAATCCATCTCTCCCCACCCCACCCCAACCCCAGTTTTAGGACCATTTGTCAGTGTGCTGTGTAATGGGACACATATATGTTATGAGTGGATGCAGTAAACATGTCCATCCGTGCACTTGGACCAGAGGCCTCAGCCAGGATTTTGGGAACACCTGGTGTTGTGAGATGAGGGTGAAAAACTCAGGGCGATGCCTGAGGCCACTTGAGACGTTGCCTGTGGGAGTTGGAGGACTTGTGTGGGCCTAATTCTCATGGTTTACGCAATTGCCGTGTTTTCTGGTACAGATGGGAAACCTTGTCCTTCTTTTTGTGTGTGGGGGGGGGCTTGCAGCCAAACTGAACTACAACATGCAGGGAGTCTTGGGGTATTTTTTTTGGGGGGGTCACCTCCTTTTTGGTCTCCAGGTGTTTCTGACCTGCTGCATATTCATTCAGATGTAAAGGAGCATCAAGTTCCAGGTTGACTTCCGTGTGTGTGGCTTGTGATGACTCTCCACAGGGATGGTGGTGGTGCCCTTGGCAGAGGAAAGGCTAGGAAGGAGCACAGGCTGGATCCACTGCCCTGATCAGAGACCGAGACACTTAAGTCCAACAGTTAAATGGATTCTTCTTAATTTTTCTTTGTTGCCTGGGGTGTCTTAAACCTTCCTCACAGGATTCTGAGAAACCGGCAATGCAAAACCATGGATGGCATTTGTCTCTCTGTTGGGCAGGGTGATGCAAAGGCTGGTGGCAGGATGAGTTCCCTTTCCAGCCTGAACATAAGAACTTAAGATGAGCCCTGCTGGATCAGGCCAAGAAGGGCCCATATAGTCCAGCTTCCTGGATCTCACAGTGGCCCCACCAAATGCCTCTGGGAGCGCAAGAGACTAGATCTCTGTCTCCTGATCCCACTCCCCTGCATCTGGCCCGTGAAGGACCACGGTTTTAAGCCTGGAGTTGACACATCCCCATCATGGCTTGTAACCTGTAATCAATCAATCAATCAATCAATCAATCAATCAATCAATCAATCAATCAATCAAT
>JAHTLZ010000193.1:31661-54409 GCA_023846285.1 Phrynocephalus versicolor
GGGGGGGGGATTCCTCCCCTCTCCTGCGCACACAGCTTCATAATCTCTCGTCACAGATGGAAGGGGGAAAAGACACTCTTTCCCAGTGAGGCATCCACCCGAGATCCTCTGAGCGCTGAAGGGCAGCAGCCGTTGGAGAAATGGTGCAGATCCTTTCAAGGAAGTGGTGAAAACTGGGCCAGAGATCAGGAGCCGAAGCCAAGGGCCTGGCAGGAGACGCCGTCCACAGGGCAGCCCAGCCCAGGAGCTCTCCTTTAATGCAACTGACAGCTCAGCATTCCCCCCCCCCCCGAAAGCTTTCAGGTCGATCCAAGTTCTGCATGATGATTCGAGGCTTTTTTTTTTTGCTGGATTTGCACCAGATAAATCATTCTAGAGAGACATTTCCAGCAGAAGGGAACTCCAGAAGCACCCAGGCCAGCCATCTCAGAAAACGGCCTGACAAGGATGCACGGATGACTGCAGAAATTGACAATCTCTTGCCTCCCACCACCTCTCTCTCTCTCTCTCTCTCTCTCTCTCTCCCTCTCTCTCTGTCTTTGGGTGAGAACATTCTATTAGCATTTGCAACCATAGCCCTTGCCCCCGAGACGTTAACTTCCTGGTGGTGAGTCCTTTGATGGCCTGCGGTAGCGTCACGGAATGTTCACCAGCATCCCATATTTGCAGGATGAGGCATGGATAGAGTTTCAGCAATCGATTGTCGATGATGAGTCCTGGAAAGAAAATACTATGTGATGGAGGTGGAATTCATTACAGAGACTTGGGGACAGGAGGGGTAGCTGGGGAAAGGAGAAGAAATTCAGGAGGTGGGGGAAGGGGAGCAGGGTGACCGGATGAGGGCCAAAGAAGCAGTGGTGCCAGTTTTAAATTTCTCAAATGGAGCTAGCCAGACGGGAGAGCTCGCTGTCTCTCAGTGCCCATGGATTTTTCTCTCCTTCGCCTCCACTTGCTTTGGGGAATTCTCAGGTGGCGTGCAAATCTCTCCTCCCCCATTAAATGCTACCCACTTAGGGTTTTTTTTTTTAAAAAAAATCCTCCTGGTCATCAACAGCCATCAGAGTTCGTGTGAATTGTGCCTGCTCTTCCAGCCCCTTCCAACATAGGGTGACCCCAAGGAGTCACCTCCCTTATGAGGAAAGGCTAAAACATTTGGGGCTCTTTAGTCTGGAAAAAAGGCGCTTGAGGGGGGATATGATTGAGACGTACAAAATAATGCAGGGCATGAGTAAAGTGGATAGAGGGAAGCTCTTCTCCCTCTCACAAAATACCAGAACTAGGGGACATACACTCAAATTGAGGGCTGGGAGAGTAAGAACAGACAAAAGAAAATATTTTTTCACCTAGCGTGTTGTTAGTCTCTGGAACTCCCTGCCACAGGATGTGGTGATGGCATCTGGCTTGGATGCCTTCAAAAGGGGATTGGACAGATTCCTGGAGGAAAAGTCCATCCCAGGTGACAAACCATGATGGAGATGTGTAATCTCCAGGCTTAAAACCAGGGTACTTCAAGGGCCAGATGCAGGGGAGTGGTTATCAGGAGACAGATATCTAGTCTCATGCGCTCCCAAACGCATCTGGTGGGGCCACTGTGAGATATAGGAAGCTGGACTAGATGGGCCTTTGGCCTGATCCACCAGGGCTCTTCTTATGTTCTTATGAGTGTCCTTGCAAGACCACTGCTCTCCGTAAGCTTCCACGGCTGCTGCTGCTGCTCACCCACCTCCCTTGCTCTGCCCACTGCACCACATGGGCTCCTGGGTGTGCCCTGTGTACTCCCAGGTGTGTAGAACTGCAAAGCTGGAGGCTGGATCTGTAGGGGCCTTGTACCCACCTTGTACCTGCTGGCGTACCCTCATTTCTGCTTGGCCTGATCCTTTGCTTTGCTCTCTGTGGGGGGCAGTGAAAGCTTTGTTCAGCTGCCTGGGTGGCACGCTGGACAAGAGGTGGCGGCGGCGGCTAGCAATATAAAAGTTGGAAAGTCCCCCCTTTCTGAACTGCAACTCCCAGAAGAGCCTGTAACAACAACAACAACAAAGACACACGTTCTTACAGGAAAGGATGGCTTTGCTTCCATCATACGGACACCTAGAAAAAAAATACAGGTGGCACCTTTGGTGTATGTTTCTGGTTTGGAGCAAAGGAGTTTTGTGCTGACAGAGGGGGAGTCTTTTGAACTGATGGCCGCTGGGCTCACAGGGGTTGCCTCTGGCTAGGAAATGTTGGCCCCGAGCGTTCTGTGGAATTAACAGAGTCAAGAGGATGGTCTGTAAAGCAGAGGGAGGGTCACCGAGACCTCCCTCTCGAAGGGCTTCAAGGATGACGGTTGGCCATGCCGCTCTTGTGAAAGGCAGCTCCTCGGGGGGTGTTTGTTTGCCAGGATGCAAGAGAGGGTGAGGAGGACCCGTCCCGTGGTTTCTCTCCTTTTTGATGTTTGGGTTCTTAAGGGCAGTATCCCAAGTGAAGGAGGCTGAGAACGCCAATGGAAGAGGCTGGAGAACCCTTTCCGTAGGGACATGGGTTGCTTCGCCCCAGGAATCTCAGAGTGGTAGTTCAGTTCAAAATGGGACCCGGTGGAGCATGCCATTTGTCACGCCAGTCAGCCCCATGGCATGCGGTGGGGGACGCCAGCCCAGGAATGGATGGGTTTCTCCGGGTTTATCTAGTAGCCAGAGGCTGCAAGGGTCCCAGAGAGGTCTTGATCTCAGTAGTCCATCATGCTTTTCTGTCTGGGGCACAGTGTGGGTTGGAAATGGAGCAGAAATCAGGACGCGTCCTATGAGCGGTCCAAGACACCGCTTGTCAAGAGGCTGGTCTTGCTGTCTGCACTGTCTGTGGAGGAGAGCATCTTTCTTCTTCATCATCATCTTCTTCTTCTTGGGTGTCTGCAGGTGATGCAGGCCAAGAAGGAAGTGGTATTATTCTTATTGGATAAGATGCACAATAATATGGTTTGTTATCCCTGAGGGTAGCTTAAGTGTTCATTCCAAAGGCTTTCCCCACTACAGTTCCATCTTGTTGTAAAAGGCAAATTTTCTTTTTTCTGCCAAAAGCAAGGGCTGGAGTGGGAGGTGGGGAATTTTTCAGGTGGCCCTATTGTCTGTGGCACAATATGAGCGAAGGCTTCTTTCTGCCTTTCCTCCAATGCGATTCACCCTCTTTCTTGGCCTGGCCATCTTGCCAACTGAGCTTTTTCCCCAGGAATCACCAGTCAAGCCCTTGAGTGCCGAGTGGACAGGATGGTGGCCACCTGGTTGGCCCAGGGCCAGTGGTCAGTTGGCTTTAAAGGGTCTCAGGGGGCTGCCATGAATAGGGAGAGGGGCCAGAGGGGGTGCAGAGAGGAGGAACGGTTTTTGGCCTTGGGTCTTTGCCCTTTCCATGAAAAGAATAAAGTATATGCGAATAGCAGCTCTGGGGGAGGCTGTTGGGTAATAATTATTGAGAGGGTAGCAGAAGGGGAGTGAGAATTCCGGGTGGGGGTGTTGCTGCACTATCAGGAAAGGCCGGGCTCCTTCCTTCCTTCCTTCCTTCCTTCCTTCCTTTTCTTTCTTTCTTCTTCCTTCCTTCCTTCCTTCCTTCCTTCCTTCCTTCCTTCCTTTTCTTTCTTTTCTTTCTTTTCTTTCTTTTCTTTCTTTTCTTTCTTTCTTCTTCCTTCCTTCCTTCCTTCCTTCCTTCCTTCCTTCCTTTTGCAGAGGCTGCCATCTTGAGCATCAACGTAACCATGCCCCCGACGTGTGCCTCTTTGGCAGTCCCCACCCCCACCCCATCTCCCCAAATTGCCTTCCCCCTCTCTCCCCATGACACATCTGACGAGGGAGCGGGAGCGTGGGTGGCGGAAATGGATCTTTACAATGTCAGTGCAGGATTTTTAAAAAAAATAGTTTCAGGAGCTGAATGGCGAGGGTGGGTGGGCTGCGTTCTGTACTCCTGATTTCTGCGAGGAAGAACATGAGGGAGGTTTGAACGGGTACCTCCGGCCAGCTGGTTGTGGTTGGGGGAGGCTGGAAAAAGTTACTTGTTTGGATCACACCTCCCAAAATCTCCAAACCAGAACAAAGGCTGGAGGGTTCTGGGATTGGGCATCCATGCTCAGAAGTTGACAATGGGTGGCTGGAAGACCCTTCACGTGTTAGAATGGAAATCAATTTTTGAATGGCTCCAGGTGTGTTGGTTAGTTCCCTTGGACTTATTAGGAAGCTCAGCTCACGGAAAAGGCCAGGCTGCAACTGAGGGGAAGAAGCTGGCCTTCCATTCCCCTTTATGAGCCTGCCCAGGTGGTACGATCATCAGGGAAGGCCTTTCTGTCCCGCCAGCTTCACAGGTGGGTTTGGTGGGGACACCACAGGAAAGGAGACCAACACCAAGCAGGCTTTCCCTGAGTGACTTGGAGAGGGTGTTGAACGGATGGTTGTGCCTTACAGTTTTTAATGTGCGTTGGTGTTGCTTATGGTTTTGTATGCTACAGTATTTGTTTAATCCATTTGTTGAAAAGAAAAGGCAGTTTGAACACCTGGTAGGCTGTTTCTAATTGCCCATCAGATGGGAGAAAAAGAGACCTCCCCCCCACCACACACACATACTTCAAAAGCACTTATTTAATTTACATGGAACATTTTACATGGAACATTTTGAAGAACAAGCTCTGGATGTGGCACCCTTTGCACCCACCGTCTGGTTCCGATACGTGGATGACACATTCTTAATTTGGAGCCACAGTAAAGATAAACTGGAAGAATTTCTAAACTACCTCAACAATATCCACCCAAATATACAATTCACCATGGAAAAATAAATAGAGGGGAAACTCCCATTCTTAGATGTCATGTTCATACGCAAACCAGACCACCAATTAGGACACAAGGTCTACAGAAAACCCAACCACACAGATTGGTCCCTACATAAAAATTCCAACCACCACCCATGACAAAAAAGGCATAATCAAAACTCTTGTAGACCGTGCAAACCAAACCTGTGAAGCTGAATTCCTCAACCAGCCACCTGAATTGGGCCCTACAGGCAAATGGCTATTCCAAGAATGAAATCAAAAGAGCAATCAAACTGATAAAAACAACACCACACTGAAGAAGAAAAACAGCCTGCGACAAACAAAGTATTTCTGCCATACGTAAAAGGAGCCACGGACTGCATGGACAAAGAGTTGAAAAAACACAACCTACAAACAATATTTGTGTGTGTGTTGTGTCGTTACAGTCGTGACCGACTCTTCGTGACCCCATGTCCATGGAGTTTTCTTGGCAGGAATACTGGAGTGGTTTGCCAGTTCCTACTCCAGGGGCCTACAGCACTTGGTATTCCCTGGTGGTCTCCCATCCAAGTACTAACCAGGTCCGACCCTGCTTAGCTTCCGAAATCAGGTGAGATCGGATGTGCTTAGGGCATCTAGGCAGCTCAACAATATTTAGACCTACCACAAAATTATAACAGGTGCTATGGTCAGCAAATGATAAAAGGAACCCACCCACCATTGCAGGAGTATATTGAATACCTTGTAGTTGTGGCCAGGTATATATTGAGACCACAAAGCACAGCATCCAGACTAGAATCAAAGCGCATGAAAGACAGTGCACACTAAAACAACCTGAAAAATCAGCAGTAGCTGAACACACCGTGAAACAAACTGGACATGAAATCCTCTTCCAGGACACAGAGGTGCTGGACAACACTAACAATCACTATGTCAGACTGCACAGGGAAGCCATTGAAATCCACAAATATAAGCACAGTTTCAACAAAAAAGAAGAAAGTCTAAAAATCAACAAAGCCTGACTACCAGTAGTAAAAGCTGCAGAGTGCAAAAGGTCAAAGCTCAATGATTCCCACCCAGTCACAAGCAACATTGATCAGTTCACACAACAGAACAGCTAATGACACCCATCAACTACACAGAAGGATTGTTGCTACCCCTGATTGCATTGGAGCTTCTTAGTCCCTCCATCACAATACAATGACTAACATCTATTCTCCTGCATAGGACAAGTTTCCTTTTCCCCACAACTTTAAAACCCCCAGTCTCACTCACTCTATGCCCCAGAGCGCAGAGAGAACTCCTAGTTCCCTGAGCAACTTGCCCTCTGAAGAGGCCAGCCACAGAGTCTGGAGAAATATCAGGAAGAAAAACTTCCAGAACACGGCCAAACAGCCCCCAAAAAGTCACAACAACTATCAGATCCTGTCCGCGAAAGCCTTTGAGAATACACTAATTTAATTATTTATTCTGCAGAATAAAGGAGTAAAGGTAAAGGTCCCCTACCCCGCACATGTGTGCTAGTCGTATCCGGGGGCTGTGCTCATCTCCGTTTTCAAGCCAAAGAGCCAGTGTTGTGCAAGTCTATGGCTATGTGGCCGGCATGGCCGAAAACATTTCTGCACACCAAACACTGCTTACCTACCCCCTTTTTATGGCGGTATTTATCTGCTTGCATTTACATCCTTTCAAACTGCTAGGTTGGCAAGAGCGGGAGCTCACTCCACTGTGTGGCACCCAGGATTTGAACCGCTGTGCTGCCGACTTTGCAGCTGACAGTTTTCAGTGCACTAGCCCACTGAGCCAGGAGTACACCGGGGGAAATCCCCAAGCAATGTGTCTCCGAATTGATAGGTGTCTGCTAGGGTTTATAAACCCTGCTGGTGTCATCCTGCCTGCATTCCTCTTCTGGCTTGTATGGCTGACCTCTGTCTTAGCAGGTGTCGGTCCTCTGTATGAATCTTAGGTTTTTCTCTTGGAGCTGCCTCGTCTGTGACCTTCCCGTGTCACCCCGTACTTGTTTCCTTTAATTCTATTAACCGCAGATTCAACACATTCCTTCCCTTAATGTCCCTACAAGGCGGGGGCTTAATAGTTGATAAGTTTCTTAATATCCAACATGGGAAGATGATACAAAATGGTAATGCTTCTACTAGGCATCAGCGTGAGAGAAAATAAATTTCCCCACAAAACCCTGCTCAAGAGACTTCTCAGTGTGGAACAGGAAAGTCTCTTAAAATTTTATTTTAACCAATGGATGCAAATTTAATAGCATTTTCAGCCTGGGAGTTCAGACCTGAACACATTATGAAACAATGAGATTAGGGATACCTTTTAGGCATTGTTGCCGGCACGGGTCTTTGCATTTTTTCCTGCTACATCACCCTGGCTCACCGTTGTAAGAGGCTTTACACTGGGGTGTCTCAAAGGACCCCCTTGTCCAGAGTTCATTAGCTGAAGCTTATTCCCCCCTCCCTGCACACACACACACACACCCAGACACACACACTGCATGGTTTTATACCTCCCGAATGAATGGTGCATATTTGCCTTTCAGAACAGCCTGTTCTTTTGGTCTAATGTGCTTTATAATTTATCTTCTTTGTCTGCGTGCTTATTTATTACAGTACCATGGTTGGATGTAATAAAACCACAAGTCTTGACTATCCACAGAGGTTGAGGAGTCGTAGGGTCTCGGGAGGAGCCCCCAGGTCCCAGAGGCTCGCTCATGGGGAGACTTTTAGGATGCCCCGTCCTCATGGCAGGCAGGCGTCTCCTTTGCCCTCTGCACTTGCCTTTCTGGATGGAGGAGCATCGGGTGGCAGGAAAACACACCGGGTTGCAACAGAGCGGGGGGGGGGGGTCTCTTCCCATCCCACCATTCTGTGATTCTACTTAAACATTTCTAATGTTTGCTTCAATTTCCCATGTGCCTGTATCTCCTGGCCTGGCACTTGTCCTTCATTCACTAGCAATGTCAAGCTCTTCGTTTCCCAAATGGCTCCATCTTCCACTTGCATTTGCCGTTGGAAATCCTACAGCACTGCAAAGCCGGCAGGGGTTAGCAATGGCATGTAGGGAGGGAATTGTTGGAGGCAAAGACCTCCGGCAGACACACGCTGGCACCAGGAACCATCCCCTGGGCGCCAAACCACCTGGCCAGATGGGCAGTGACATCTGCCAGGAGCCTCAAGGTTCGCATCCGTTTGTCTGTCTGCCCAACATGTTTCCTTCCTTATTGACATGTTGAGGGTAAAAGAGTGACCATTATTGGGAGAAGGTGACTCACCACCATGAAGATATCCTGGTGTGCAGGGTTTTGCTGGATTTTTTAAAAACGAGTCATGGCTCTGGGTTAGCAGCACTGACCTTGCTTTGTAGATTCATAGAATCATAGAATCATAGAGTTGGAAGAGACCTCAAGGGCCATCCAGTCCAACCCCCTGCCATGCAGGAAGCCCATCACAGTATGTCTGACAGATGGCCATCCAGCCTCTGCTTAAAAACCTCCAAAGAAGGAGACTCCAACACCTTCCTCTGTGACTGGCAAAATATTCCACTGCTCGCAACAGCTCTAACCATCAGGAAGTTCTTTCTAATGTTCAAATGGAATCTCTTTTCCTGTAGTTTGAGACCATTGCCTCGAGTCCTAGTCTCTGAAGCCATGGAAAACAAACCAGTCCCTTCTTCAATGTGACATCCTTTCAAATATTTAAGCATAGCTATCATCTCCCATCTCAGCCTTCTTTTTGTAAGGCTAAACATTCCCAGCTCCCTAAGCCGCTCCTCGTAAGACATTTCTTCCTGACCCTCTGTGGGCTTCAAAGAATCATAGAATCCTAGAATCCTAGAGTTGGAAGAGACCTCAAGGGCCATCCAGTCCAACCCCCTGCCATGCAGGAACCCCCAGCACAATATTTCCGATAGATGGCTGTCCAGCCTCTGCTTAAACACCCCCACAGAAGGAGACTCCACCACCCTCCTTTGGGGCAGCATATTCCACTGCCGAACAGCTCTAACTTTCATGAAGTTCTTCCTAATGTTCAGATGGACATTTGAACATTTGTGACAATTAGCACTGCTGGGTGGGTTATCTGCATCTCCATGGTCCATCAGCCAGGTTCCCTCTGGCCCCTCCCTCTGGGGGCTTTGCCTCCCAAAGCCAGGAGGAGACACGCCTTTGTTGTGGATTTATTTTGGGCAAATTGGGGAACCCTCCATCCCATCGAAAAAGGGCTCTTGGTTCCTGCACTGTCAGCGATTCATCCACTGGGCAGCCCTCCCTCCTGCCCTTGCACCACTCAAGTGGGAGAGAGAGCAGGCTGGAATTCACTCCCATTGCTTTCCAGGTGTTGGGTGTTGGTCCAGGTCACATGTGCCCCCCCCCACTCACCCACCTGGGGTAGTGGAAATGAGGAGGTGTTTTGGTGTTCTTAGGATGCTCGAAGGTGGCTACTGAATGTAGTGCCCCCTCCCCACAAAAGCAGAAGGCTATTCCGCTTTTGAAGGTTGCTAGGGGGATAAAGAGAGTGGGAGTATCTGTGACCCAGTCTCACAAGTCCACTGGTGCAACCCTCTGCATTGATTTAATCCCAGCCTAGAGCAAGGGGGTCATCTCCTAAATTCAACTATTGGTGCCTGAAAATCCCGGCGCAAATCCATGGGGGCAAATCCAGTGTGGTTGCCACTGGTCGTCCAGCCCTCTCCTTTGCTCCACTTAGCTTTGCTCTCCTTTTCTTTAACCTTGGCCCCTTTTCTGTGCCTGCAGCCAGCAGCTGCTCTAGTTTCATGGCCCTTGTTCTCAGAGAGTTCTCACGGCCTCTCTCCATAAGAGTAAGCGGGCCAACTGCAAGCACCTCATTGGTGCTGCACACTTCAAGGGTCAAACCTAAAATGTTCTGTGGGTACCTGGAAGGATCCTGACTGCAAAGAGGCTGGAGATATGCCTCCAACCCTTCCAAATCCCAAAGACGGTGTAAAAATCTGGAATTTCTCTTCCCAGCCCTGCATCTTCAGTTACTTCTGATGAGTAGGAGGCTTTGGCCATTCTGTTCTGCTGCTAACTGGAAGGGTGTTACTCACTGGGACACCCCCCCCCAATGCTTTGTGTTTAGGATTGCGGATTTCTGTCAGCTTTGAGCAGGTGGCAAGCACTCGAGCAAAGTTGGCCTAAAGCACTGAGACGCAACTATCAGTAAGGGAGACACACGCGAGCTAGCTGATGCTTGGAACTGGGAATAGCTGACTATGGAGGATCCAGCCTCCCAGAATAGTCTGTAGCCAGTGTGGGGACATATGTTCTCCCACAGAGCCTAAAGAAGGTGTTTTTTGGACAACAGTTCTCATAGACCCCTTGTCAACATGGGGAGGGGGCTTCCTCCAGATTCCAGGAGGAAAAGTCCATCGCAGGTTACAAACCATGATGGAGATGTGTCATCGCCAGGATTAAAACCGGGGCACTTCAAGGGCCAGATGCAGGGGAGTGGTATCAGGAGACAGATATCTAGTCTCATGCACTCCCAGACGCATCTGGTTGGGCCACTGTGAGACACAGGAAGCTGGACTAGATGAGCCTTTGGCCTGATCCAGCAGGGCTCTTCTTATGTTCTTATGTTGTTGGACTGTGGAACTCCCTGCCACAGGAGGTGGTGATGGCATTTGGCCTGGATGCATTCAAAGGGGGATTGGACCAATTCCTGGAGGAAAAGTCCATCACAGGTTACAAACCCTGATGGAAATGTGTCATCTCCAGGCTTAAAACCGGGCTACTTCAAGGGCCAGATGCAGGGGAGTGGTACCAGGAGACAGAGATCTAGTCTCGTGCGCTCCCAGAGGCATCTGGTGGGGCCACTGGGAGATCCAGGAAGCTGGACTGGATGGGCTTTTGGCCTGATCCAGCAGGGCTCTTCTTATGTTCTTAAGGAATGCGGAAGATGTGATCTAGAAAGGCCTTCCCTGTGCTCTGCTTGGACAGACCAGGCCCAGACTTGGCAGAGCGCAGCTTCCCCTGTGCCTCCAAAACAAAAGAGATCCTTGTCTTGATTACGACGAAAATGGCTTCCGGACGACAGAATCCAGGCAATCGGAAAGCTCTGCTGATGCCAGGAGGCAGGTTTGTGTTGACCTTGTCAAGCCCCACTGAGATGAATTCAGAAGAGCTTTTCATTTTGCTGAGATGCATGCCATTGCCCACCAAGCCCGTTGGGAAGTTACCCCACTCCCCGCCCCATGCAACCAACCCCACTGTCCAAGTGGAAACCCATTTAATAAATTGAGCCATGCAGCTTCCCCGGGGAAGTGGCGGGGGCCTGCAGCCGTTGTCTTTTCCTTCGCTGTGCCGTGGCAGCTGCAAGAAAGAGCCACAGCTGCAGAGTGGAGGAGGAAGCGGCGGGCCAAGACAGTGGGGGAATCCAACGGCTCCCCCATTCCTACTCTGTCTCTGCCTCCAGTTAACCGTGTTACTTAATAGCATCCATCTCGGCCCAGTAAGATGAAGCTTTGCAGAATGTTATTGTCTTAATCTGTTCGATGGAGCTGTTTTACGTGGCACTTACCAGCAGAGATGGCACGGGTAATTGGCAGAAATCAGTAAATAAATAATGCACGGCGAAGCCTGCTGGAGAAGCACGCCAAGACCAAAAGCTGAAAGGCACACGAAGCAGCATCAGAGAGACGGGATGGAACGTTTCAGACAGAGACCAGGGAATCACAGCATCGTCAGAGCACAATTGAGTCGGAAGGGAGCTGCATCTGATCAGAAGCTACATGGTGGAAGTGACCACGGGGATCCTGGAGCCTGGGCATATGGAGCTGTAAAAAGACCTCTTTAGGCCACCCGGGTCCAGCCCCTTGCTGCTCCAGGCAGGAACACAAGTCAAAGGACACCTGCCTGGTGGCTGTCCACTTTTCCCTCGAATGCCTGCACCACTCCAGCAATTGGTTCCATCATGGTCCTGCTCTAACAGTTTGGTTCTTTTTCCTAGGTGTAAAGCTTTGCATTTATCCCCGATCCCTGGTTCATCCCAGTGCGCCAGCCTCTCTAGACTGAATTGCACAGATACAGGATTGGAGACACCTGGCTGGAAAGTAGTACCTGTGAAAGGGGTCTGGGAGTCTTGGTGGACTACAAATTGAACATGAGTCAGCAATGTGATGCGGTGGCCAGGAAAGCCAATGTGATTTTTGGTTGCATCGGCAGAAGCATAGTGTCTAGATCAGTCTTGGTGAGCCTATGGCCCAGGTGCCAAAGGTGGCACTCGGAGCCCTTTCTGTGGACACCCAACATCGCCCCTTCACAGCCACCTGGATTCAGGTTAAATTGCTGTATGGGCACTTTGCGAATAATTGGTGGGTTTTGAATTGCAGTTTGGGCACTCGGTCTCTAAAAAGTTCGCCATCACTGGTCTTGATCAAGGGAAGTGATAGTACCACTCTGTTGTGCTCTGGTCAGACCCCACCTGGAGTACTTGTCCAGTGTTGACAACCTCGAGAGGGTCCAGAGGAGGGCGACCAGGATGGTTGAGAGTCTGGAGGAAATGTCTTATTAGGAACGGCTTAGGGAGCTGGGAATGTTTAGCCTTTCAAAAAGGAGGCTGAGAGGGGATATGATAGCTATGTTTAAATATTTGAAAGGATGTCATATTAATGAGGGAACAGGTTTGTTTTCCATGGCTTCAGAGACTAGGACTCGGGGCAATGGCTTCAAACTACAGGAAAAGAGATTCCATTTGAACATGAGGAAGAACTTCATGACAGTTAGAGTTGTTCAGCAGTGGAATATGCTTCCACGGAGGGTGGTGGAGTCTCCTTCTTTGGTGGTTTTTTAAGCAGAGGCTGGATGGCCATCTGTCAGAAATATTGTGATGGGGTTCCTGCATGGCAGGGGGTTGGACTAGATGGCCCCTGAGGTCTCTTCCAACTCTATGATTCTAGGATTCTCCTCTGAAATTTTTTTTAGACTTTGAATTTTGTTTCAGTTTCCCAGAGACTCGGATATTCCACCCAGTTTCGCGTCACCTGCAAATTTGATAAGCCTTTCTTGCACAGCCTCATCAGAGTTGTTAATAGAAGTGTTGGAAGAGCACCAGGCCTCGGATGGAGCCTTGTGGCGCCCCGTTTGTTACTTCTTCACAGCTTCAGAAGGGGACATTGATAAATACTAGAATACTAGAATCTGCAAAAATTGTGATTCATCCCCGTTCATGGTTCATCAGAGGTGACAATCCACGACCCACCGATATTAGCCCTGGCAACCAACAAGTCATGAACCAGTTCATAGGGGCTATTTTTCAAAGGCAATCCTTGGCTGCCCCCCCCCCCAAAGACCCCCCACCCTACCCCCCTCAGCTGTGCCCCATTCCTCCTCCCCAGCCCCTACCTGCTAGCTCCTGACCAGTCCATGTTGGCTCCAAGTTATTACCACCTTGTTTCAAGGTGTTTGCAGGGTGGATTTTATTTACTTATTTTTATTTAGGTAAAATATATTTATACTCCTTCCTCTCTCATTAAAAGACCCAAGGCAGCTTCCTGATCTGCCTCAGAATTTATTCTGGGGTTGAGTTTAGGCTGACCGGTCTTTAGATCCCGGCTTTCCTTCCTTTTACCCTTTCTGAAACCAGGGATGGACCTGAGCCCTGGGATCTCTTCAGCCGGTTCCTTCAGTTACCCGTGGATGCAGTTTTCTTGGCCTTGGGAGAACATTTAAAGTAGCAGGGTATTCCTCGACTATTTATATCAATCTCAAGCTGCAGTCCTGCCCCCCCCCCCGGGGCTTCTGGGGGTTTTCAGTGCCTCCGTTGGGAAAAAGAGTGAGCTACAGTAGGAACTGAGCACTTCTGCCTTTGGGTGTTGTTGTTGTTGTCTGTTGATCATTTTTCTATCCCCACTGAGTAGCTGCACCACTATTTCTTTTCTTTGTCTTTTGCTACGCGATTACCTGAAGAAGGCTTTTGTTGTGTTGTTGTTGTTCTTTGCCTGCCTGGCTAACCTCAACTAATTCTCCCCTTTTGCCTTCCGAACACCAGACCTGCAGTTCCTTGCTATTCACCTATATTCTTCCTTTATGGCCTGGCCTTCTTTGCACTTCCTATTTATGTCCTCCCCCACCCCCACCCCCCGCCCCAGGTATTCTCCGAGCTTCTTGTGAAGACACACTACTAACCGTCTTTACCATCTCCCACCTTTTCTTCACATCAGAATTGTTTGTGGTTGTACTTTCAGAATTCACTACTCTAGTTTTTTCTCTGAGATTTGTATGAAAACCTGGGATACACATTGCTCTGCAGGAATATGCATTTTTGACATATAGTGCAAATCTACTTCCTCTTCCATTCTTTTTGAACAGTTTGCAGTAGACATGAGCGTTTCATTTCAGAAGGTGTCCGGCTCCAAAACAAAATATGGCAGCACAGCTGCTGTTCGAAACCGGGACCCACCCTCCGGAACAAAAACAACCACTGACTTACCTTCCTTTGGGTCACGCAGGGCGAAACTGCAATGGAGAAGCAGCCTCCGATGCATCATTGTTCCTTCTCTCAGGTGCTGGCCAATCAGGAGTTGTGCAAGGACACGCATCATCCCGCCTCCCTGTCTGATTGGCCAGCGCCAGGGAGAAGGAAAGATAATGTGTTCGAGGCTGCTTCCTTGCTGGAGTTTCACCGCGTATGACCCAAAGGAAGGTAAGTCAGTGGCCGATTTCATTCCAGAGGGTGGGTCCTGGTTCTGAACAGCAGCTATGCTGCCATGTTTCGTTTTGGAACTGGACCCCTTCCGAAATGAAACACCCATGTCTAATTTACAGCCTTCGGTTCCTGTATTCCAGGCATGGAAATCTTCCCACAAAAGTTCACTTGTTCCTGTCAAGGAATATTTACCCTCCTAGACTAAGATTTCCAGTTCTTCTTGTTTGTTTCCCATAATTCTGGCATTCATATATATGTATATAGGCACTGGAGACTGTGTGATTTGTGTCCTGCTTCCCTATGGAAATTTTTATGAAGATAACGTAAAAACTCCTGGGCCCCATTAGAGTTGCTCAGTCTGTTCCTCTTCTTGTCCATAAAATTTTATCTGTCTTTACCTACGCACTCATGGCTCCCTCCTGCTTCCTATTCAGTTTTAAAGCCCCCCTGATGAAATTCTTCATGCTATCGCCCAACACATGCTTATAAGAAAATAAGCAGAGCCCTGCTGGATCAGGCCAAAGGCCATCTAGTTCAGTTTCCTGTATCTCACAGCGGCCCCACCAAATGCATCTGTCTCCTGATAACCACTCCCCCCCCCCGCATCTTCCCAGCCCTTGTGAGCTGCAAGCCACCTCTTGTGAGTAGCCCGTTTTCCAGGAAGCGTTAACTGGCGGTCCCAAATTTTAGATCCTTCATGTAGGATTCACTACATGCCAGTCTGTTCCTCTTCCGAGTAATGGGTGGAGGAGAGATCTCCTTCCCAGAACTTCAAAGTCTGCCAGGACTTCTTCATAGCTCCTCTTGGCTCTGCCTTTTGATCCCATGTGGAAGAGAAGAAAAGGAGGTGCAGTCCTTCCTTCAAATCCCTAAGGCCTCCTCCAGGGAGGAAGCAGACCTGGTGGTTCCATGGATCTTCCTGATATATATCAGTTTCAGTCCCACACCGTTGGGAGTCCCCTGCTACAGTTACTCTTCTGTTTGGAGAAGTGATTGCATTTTGCTAATCTTCTGCCCTCCTCATTTATTTATTTATTTATTTATTTATTAGGGCCTAGATACCTGAAGGACCGTCTCCTTCCCTATGAACCTACCCAGCAATTAAGATCTAGCCAGGGAGCCCTCCTGAGAAAGCCATCCCTGAAGGCGGTGAGAGGATGGCTTGCAGACACAGGGTCTTCTCGGCAGCTGCCCCACCCAAGCTATGGAACGCCCTCCCAAGTGACATCGGCCTGGCGCCAACGTTGATAACATTTTGGCGCCAGGTAAAAACCGTCCTGTTCCAGAAGTTTTTTAATTGACATAACATAGATTGTGGGTGCTGGTGGCAGTTTTAGTGTTTTGTGTTTAAATGTTTTTATTGTTTTAATTGTCCGTTGCCATTTTAACATTTTAACTGTTTTAACTGTTCATTTTAATTGTATGCTGCCCAGAGACCTTTGGGTAGTGGGCGGCATATAAGTTGTATGTATAAATAAATAAATAAATAAATAAATAAATAAATAAATAAATAAATAAAATTTATTTATGTATTTATCTATTTATTTATTCACTTTATATACTGCCCATCTAACCAAAGGCCACTCATATCCTCCTGCGTGGCCCCCTCTGCTGGCTGCTGGGCAGACTCCCTGTTAAAGAGTCTGCAAGTGATTTTTTTCAGTCCCACTGCCATCTCCTCCTCCTTTTGCTGCTCACGGCGACTCTTTTCCATGGGGCTTCCTGCTCTGCACTGCTCTGTTCTCTCCTCCGCACTCTCCTCCTCTGCCTTCCCTTGCTGCTGTTTCGCCTCCCCCCCTCTCTCTCTCTCTCAGTGTGTGTGTGTGTGTGTGTGTGTGTGTGTTCCTTGTGTTTCAGATGTTTCCTAATTGAAGTTTTAAAAGAGGTGGCCATCTTAGTCTGCAAGTGCCTATCAGGGAAAAAGGAAATAAATTGAAAATTCAGAAGACCAAAACCTTGTGGCAGGTTAAGGACTAATGGCTGTATTTTAATGTGAGCTTTCTTGGACAAGTCCACTTCCTCAGCCAGCCAGTCTTTAATGTGCCATAACATGTTTGACTTCCCCCACACCCTTTTCCTATCGCCTAAGATGTTTGCTCATCCCAGCCAGGGCGTCTCCTCCACTCAAGATAGATGTTTGCAAACAATGGCAACAAAATGCATTCATATTGTGTGGTGCAACTGAATGTTCTCCAGGTGGAGTAGAAGCAGCAGGAGCAATCAGCTGGCCCTGCCCAGGTTGAGAGTCATACAACCAAGAGTGGCTGATGCCTGGAGCAGGGGGAACCCTCTGATCCTGGTCCAGTAGAATCATAGAATGATAGAGTTGGAAGAGACCTCAAGGGCCATCCAGTTCAACCCCCTGCTATGCAGGAACCTCCATCACAGTATTTCCGACAGGTGGCCATCCAGCCTCTGCTTAAAAACTCCAAAGAAGGAGATTCCACCATCCTCCTTGGTGGCAGCATCTTCCACTGCCGAATAGCTCTAACCGTCATGAACTTCTTCCTAATGTTCAAATGGAATCTCTTTTCCTGTAGTTTGAAACCAATGCCCCACGTCCTAGTCTCTGAAGCCATGGAAAACAAACCTGTTCCCTCTTCAATATAACATCCTTTCAAATATTTAAACATATCATATCCCCTCTCAGTCTTCTTTTAGAGAGGCTAAACATTCCCAGTTCCCTAAGCCGCTCCTCATAAGACATTTCCTCCAGACCCTCAACCATCCTGGTCGCCGTCCTCTGCACCCGCTCAAGGTTGTCAACATCCTTTTTAAACTGAGGCACACAGAACTGCAAACAGTGCTCCAGGTGGGGCCTGACCAGAACAGAATAGAGTGGTACCATCACTTCTCTTGATCTAGACACGCTGTTTCTGTTGATGCAACCAGGTGTCTCCCATCCTATATCTGTGCAATTCATTCTTTTTACCTAAATGCACAGTAGCCACAGCAGACTACAAAGAGTGGCTTTCCGAAGGCTTTGGTCAACTCTACGAGTGGGTCTTGCCCTTCGCCCTGTTCCTGCGTTTGAATTTGATGTGTGACACACGCTTTGGTTGGGGAGAAAGGGCATAGCCACTGGCCCAGGATCAAAAGCTCCTTTGACTGATTGGGAGCCAGTTTTGGGTTCAGAGGCTGAGGGTCTGGTCACCTGTGGATTGCATGTTTACCTCTAGAAAGCCACAGCTTCCAGAGGGATCCCTGGAGTCTTGGTGGGGGTTGGCGCCATGGTGGCCATTCAGAAGGGGCAGCATTAAGCAAGGCTTTGGCAAATGTGTCTTGAGAGCGGCTGAGCAGAGCAGTCAGACAAAGCTCGGACCCCTCCCCATCTTTGTCCTTCCCTGGGGGGGGGGCTAGAGTGGCTCACCCCAGGGTGTAGACCCAAATGCTCATGGTTCATGCTTCTGATTATGAGCCAAGGGGCTTGCAGGGAATTCAGAGGACCCACCCCACCTGCATCCAGCAGCTCTTTCTACCTGGCCTTGTGGTGTCTTCCCAGACAAAGCCAACGCGCTAGAAGACCTGGGCCCAAAGGTCTACTTGGCTGTGAAACTCTTTGGCCCGTCTCTCCCTTTCAGGATCAAGTGGGGAGGAGACGAAGGATGCACACTGCTCTGAGCTCATGGGAGGGAAAGTGGCATATAAATGCAAACAACACACAGCGACACCGCCGTGGGTGATCTGGACCCATCCGTCCTCTGGATATACAGCCAAGAGGGTGGAATGCGCCCCTGTATTCCTCCATGTGCTTGTTTTGTGCCTCTTCAGCTGAAGATGTTCTTCAACAGATTTACAAAAATGGTACAAAATGTACTTTTATGGCATTTTCCAAGCATCCCAGCTGGTGCATTTGGATATGGAGGAAAGATGGCACTTTCTCCCCCCCCCCACCTTTCCTTTTTTCTTTTTTGTGATAAATGCTGGAGTCAGAGTGAGATTCGAAGTTGGAACCTCTGTCAGCATCATCGCTGTCTCCTCCTGCCACCCGTGCCCCTTAATTATCTTTTCTCTTTGTCAGGGCCGTATTAAGTCAATTAAACCTTCCCACTTTTTAAATGCAAATATTTGTAAATGCTTTGCAGAGTTACTTTCTTTCTCTTGCCTTTTTTTTAAAAAAACAAAAATAAAAAATGTGTGCAAACTGTTGCAAATACTAGAGCCAATAAAAATACGTGTATTCCCTTCCTCTTGGTAGAATTCTCTTGGCAGCGTTCAACCACTAAAAACAAAGTTTAAAAAATGCACTAAAAACCCCACATTTATGTCCATCACCCACACAGAGAATATATGAGACGCCTTATTATATCAAGAAGAGCTCCCCTCCAACCACCACCACCCCCGCCCTGCCCCTGCCATTCTCTGCTATGTGTTCACTGTGCTGGCTGGGGCCAGTGGGAGTTGGCAAAGAAGGAAATCTGGGAGGGTGGGGGCTTTGCCTGATAGAAAGCATCATCCTCATAACCGCCGTCTTTGGCATCAAGGAGGCTTCCTCCTGCAGAGTCAGGGCGTTTTTTGTGTCCATCTAGTCCAGAGTGGTACGTTCTGGCTGGCCGAGGGAGCTCCCTTCTGCAGTGCCCTGATCCCACCCCCCTCCCCCAAATCCAAAGACTAAGCCAGCATTGTGACATTGAGCTTCTGGAATGAAATGCTATGTTCAGGGTGGGTTGTAGAAGCCCCAACCTACTGATCCCATGCGTCCCCTGGTAGTCTCCAGTCCAAGGGCTCACCTGGCCTGGCCTTTCTTAGCTTCCAAAAACCCAACGTGTGCCTAGGGTGGTGCTGCCTTCCAAGTCCTTTTGAAGAAGGACACCCAACTGGGTGTGTGTGTGTGTGTGTGTGTGTGTGTCTGCCATTGAGATAAGTAGGAGCTGCTCAAGAGCCTGGTAGACAGCGTCCCGAGCCAGCTGAACGCATTCTGTAGCCTTTCTGCAAACGTTTGTTCTGAAGGAATTCCTTGGCTTCTTATGGCATCCCTCGCTTCTCATTTGGGAAGTGGGCGTGGGGAGGCAGCAGTTGTGGTGTCCCCACTTACAGACTTTTTCCTCTCAAGAACGGTACATTTTTGGCAGATGTGAATAAGTTGGTGCCAGCTTTGGCCCTGGGGTGGTGGTGGCACTGGTGGGTGGGTGGTTGGGTGGTTGGAAACGAACTTGCATCCCTGTCGGCCACAGCGCCAGGTGGAATGGTGCACAGAGTTCCAGTGCATCGCGAGCATTGCTGAGTTTGTTTTCCAAGGCCTGGGGAGAACAGCGCTGGGCTGGCTGGGGGTTCCCCATCTGGGCCATGCATTTCTCTTTCCCACAACCTTGTTTGGTATTCACCGCTCAATGCATGATGTGAGCATCTCTGGTGGAGAAGCCACAGAGCTATGGACCGCAGAGTCCTTGGCCAAGACCTCTCATGTTACCCCAGGAATTATGGGGTGGGTGGGTGGGTGGGTGGGAATGGGTAGTGAAGACGGAGGCTACTCTTACTCCCTGCTGTCAATGCTCTCTGACAAACCCAGAGCCTCCTGGTCCCCCCTTCCCCCGTCCCCCACCCCCACCACCAGGCAGGCTTCCGATCCAAATGGGAGCCTCCAGAGCCAGCATGGATTCCTGCCAGGAAATCTGGTTTGAAGCTAGAGAGAATCCAGAATTCAAAGGAGCTCTCCAAGGTGCTGAGTCTGACTGGAGTTACAGTCATCCCCTGCCATTTTGCGGTTGATATACTGTGATCCCGGGCTGGTATATTGCAGGACCACAGTATACGAAATGCAAGGCCCCCTGGGGCAATCTGCTTGGGCCCGATTTGAGGCCTCCTGCACTTACCCCAGACCATTGCGCTGCCCCAAACTGGCCTCTGACAGGCTTCCCGGGCCTGTCGAAGGCCCCAGAAGTGGTTTCCGGTGAAACAGAAGAGACTTCTGGATCACCAGAAACCACTTCTGGGGTGTCTGACAGGCCTGAGAAGCCCATTGGAGGCCTGTTCAAAGCAGTGCCAGGCCTCAGGTAAGTATAGGAGGCCCCAGAGAGGGCCCCCCAGCCCCAACTTAGCCCAGCATCTGCATATCGCAGATTTTCAATTATTGTGGGTCAGGTCGGGTCCCTAACCCCTGCAATAGGTGGGGGATTACTGTATTGTGCTGCACCGTGGATAGAGCCTGCAAAGTTTGGACTAAAACCCAGAAAGCTGTCCCCAGTAGACGGAAGTCACTAGCCCCTTGTGGTTCCAGCAAGAGCCTATAACTCCACGATGCATCCCATCATTAGGGCAGACACCATCCTCGGTCTCCACAGGGATGCTTTCTGATGACTGCAACGCTCTCCCGTAGGGCAAATAGGAGCCGCTCACATGGGTGGGTGGGTGGGTGGGTGGGGGAAACGTTGGGCAGCCTCGGATCCCTGGGGATCCTGCTTCCTCCTGTCTGTTCCCCCTTGCTGGTCCTTCACTCTCTTGGCTGTCTTGGGTGCCTGGTAACCCCATCAGAGGACAGCCAGGTGCCGTCCTGGGTTTAGGGGTTGGATCTTGGCCGCTGCGGTCCATAGAAGGTCATTTGGGTCCGGATAGGATGGGAGGTTCTGGAGCTGAACAATAACGAGCCCTGCTTTCTCTTTTATTTTATTTGTTTTCCAGAACCCCAGCTGAAAGGCATCGTGACAAGGCTATTCAGCCAGCAGGAATATTTCCTGCAGATGCTCCCGGATGGGACGATTGATGGGACCAAAGACGAAAACAGCGACTACAGTGAGTCCCTCTCCGTCCCTCCTCCCTCCATCTGATGCCCGACCGTCAGTCATTGCCGCTGCTTCGTTGCCCTCTTGCATGCTCCCCCCTTCCCAAAACACACACGCTTGTTTTGGTGGTAATTCCTATATGGGGAACATTAAATTTACTAGCTAAGGCTGCTGTCTCCTTCCCTGGGTCCTCCTGGGGGCATTTCCCCTCCAAATAAATTTCCCTGTACTCATTATTCTCACTCTCAACCTCCGCATCCACCCACCCCACGCCAGGAGGGAGGGGGGAGCTATTGCCTGGATCAGGCCAGGCGAAGGAAGAACATGCCTTCTTAGACCAAGGGAGAGTTCTTGAGCTCTCTTTCCCAGAGAGAAGAGGGATGCTGGAGCTCTCCTGGGGGTGGGTTGGGAGGCCGGGGAGGGCAGGGCAGGGCAGCTGCATCTCTGATGCCCAATGGGAGAGGGGGGAAAGGCCCCTTGTCTCTTGGGATGCTCAGTGGTTTGGAGGAGACGGCACAGGGCCAAGAATGGTGTAGTTGCCTCCTCCAGATGCATCTGGAAAGCTACAGCCCTTGGCCTTTGATTCCTCGGTTGTTCTTTTCAGCCATCAAGTCACTTCTGAGTATGATCCTGCCAGAACTGTTGGAGAGACCAATGGTTTAGGGATCCAGAGGCTGGGAGTTCATTTCCCTCCAGGGGCCTCCTTGAAAGAGGATCATAGGATCATAGAGTTGGAAGAGACCTCAAGGGCCATCCAGTCCAACCCCCGGCCATGCAGGAACCCCCATCACAGAACACCCGAGAGATGGCCACCCAGCCTTCGCTTAAATACCTCCAAAGAAGGAGACGCCACCACCCTCGTTTGTGGCAGCATATTATTCCACTCCCGGACAGCTCTAACCATCAGGACATTCTTCCTAATGTTCAAATGGAATCTCTTTTCCTGTAGTTTGAAACCATTGCCCCAAGTCCTAGTCTCTGAAGCCATGGAAAACAAACCTGTTCCGTCTTCAATAGTACATCCTTTCAAATATTTAAACATAGCTAAATATGGACTTGGATGATCCAGAAAGTCCCATGAGAGTGGGTGCTGGTAACATTCTTTTGAAGCAGCACTGGTTCCCGTCATTAAAAAAATAATAAAACTTCTTCACTTTCACCAACAAGGACAGTTATGTGTTTACAGGCATCCTGTTATTATATTTCTTGTGTACATCAAGTTTTAAAGACGTTGGAAATGATGTTGAAGAAACACAAACAACTGGAACAACGATGTTGTAGAAAAGTGTAGTAATGTTGTGTGGGGGGATTTGCTAAATATGAAAACAATGAAGAAAAAAACCCAGTGAATTCTGCTAAAAACAACAACATCCCAACTAACAAATAATAATCTATGATTCCATCCTCTTAAGTGTGCCTCCAGGGTTTTCCTCTGCTCCCCATATGTCATGTAACTAAATAAATAAATAAATAAATAAATAAATAAATAAATAAATAAATAAATAAATAAATAAATAAATAAATAAATTTGTGCATGCCACTGATGGAAACCCATGGCTGGAAGGAAAGGGTACGGGGGGGGGG
>JAHTLZ010000193.1:60512-76356 GCA_023846285.1 Phrynocephalus versicolor
GAAAGAAAGAAAGAAAGAAAGAAAGAAAGAAAGAAAGAAAGAAAGAAAGAAAAGGGGGGAAGCCTTGAGAGCTTAAGAAGATCTTCCCACTTGACTAATTCCCAGCACAATTGCTTTTTTCAAAGGGCGTCCAGAGGTGGTTCATTGGCGAACTCATTTAAAATAAATAATTGATTCCGGCTGATTTATTAAGTAGGGGTGTTTGTTAAATTGTAATCTTTCATGCTTGACTTCATTCAACTGGATTGCTGCCCGATTAAAGCTGCTCTGAAGGGGCGTTAAGCCTGGCCCGCCCTGCATTGAGAGCAGCCCAATGTTGGCGGATCAGATTCCGTCCCCCTCCTCCACATGGCCAGGCACCCAGTATTGAGAAAGCAGTTTGTTCCTGGAAATTCATTGGGGTTTCATTTAAGCTAAATAGGAACAGGATTTGTACCACCGTATAGAGAGCCTACCAAGCTCTGCTGAGGGAAATTTTTATTTTCTTTTATTTAAAACATAGCCTTTCCACAATTAAGAATTCAGGGTGTCTCTAGATCATCATACTGTACAAGAATAATCTGAACATGACATTCGTCCGTCCGTTCGTTTGCTTGTTCTTTCATTCAGATTTCTACCCAATAAACAAAGGTGTGCAAAGGTCAGAAAGGCTGAAGGCTGAGGGTGCCTTTTTTGAAAGGACATAAAAACAACCACACTAAAAGCAGGTTTCTCCAGATTTTGCTTTGTGCGTTCACTTGCTTTTGATTTTGTGATTAGTGATGAGGACATGATCCCAGGCTTTGACTGTTAAGTTGACTGCTGAGACCCAGGAGCTTTGAAGGAATGGGTCTCTGGCGGGAAAAGAACGTTCTGTCCCCATCCAGTTGCAGAAGGTCCCTGGCAGCACTTGGAGAGGCTCCTTGGAGCCCTTTGGCAGGCAAACATGGCTCTGCTGTTGACCCGGGGTTTGTTTGTCCCAAAGGGGAGAAGGCAGTGCCTTGTTGGGGGGGGGGGCTTCCCATCCCCGCTGTGACCCACCCCACCTGTATCTGGTCACCTGGGCCATGCAGCCGAGGAGCCTGGCCGCAGGGTGGCTTCTGCTGAAGGCGAAACAAATCCACCCTGGGCAGGGAAAGGGAAAAGAAAGACCCTGAGAGTGCCACAGAGGTTTCCGGAATTATAGAGCTCATTCTTTTCATCTCTTTAATAAATCGGGTCTGATTTTTGCCATCAGCGCGCAGTCCCTGGCTGCATATTTTCAGGCTCAAGATTCCATTGGAGTCGGCAAAGTGTAATTAAATTATTTAGTAGACACGGCTTGGAAAGCGAAGAATGCCATCTGCAATATTAAAATTACATCTCTCGGATGCTCTCTCTCTCTCTCTCTCTCTCTCTCTCTGTATGTTTGTATGGGGGGGATATGCCACTCATAGACCGGAGTGTAAGAATTACAGCTTCCCGCTGTTGTACTTCAAAGCTCGTTGCTAATAAAAGCATGGGATGATTATGCAGAAGTTGTGTGTGTGTGTGTGTGTGTGTGCGCGCGCGCATGTTTTAAAAGCTCTAAATAAGGTTCTTAAAAACCAGCTCATGTCCCTTTAGGATAGCTTTCATTTCCTCTGCTAGCTTGTGACCTCTTTCTTTCTGCTCCCATCATTTTGCATAACAATAAACAGCCCCCAGGGAATTAGTTCGGCTTCAGCAAAAGGTTTTCCCCTCTCTTGTTTTCCTTAGAAGTGTCTCATCATTTCTATATGGTAACCCATGCAAGGTGGCCAGCCTGGGGGAGGTATGTTGGTATCTATTTGCTCCACTCCTTCTCTAGTGGGGCTGAGCTGTTCTGTTCTTGCACCGTATGGTGAACATATACTCCGTAAGATGGACAGGGCTGCCTTTTTAAGCTCTCTTTTTGAGGGAAAGGTGGGGGCAGAAGTGCAGGAGACAGAGACGTCAACAAGGCTGCCCCTGAGTGAAATTATGGGGCTTTAAGGAGGGAGTCACCTCCGTGTTCCCACTGTTGCCATCCTTAACGTGGAACATTCACCAAGCGTTGGATGTGATACCAGGCAGAGACAATGTTCTGTGTTAGAGATGGGCACGAATCAAAAAAATGGTATTTCGTTTGTCGTTTGGAGGGTCCGCTTCAGTTCGTTTCCGTTTTTCGTGAATTTTTGCAAAAACTTCATTTTCGTTTTTGTTCGTTTCGTTACCGTTTCGTTACCATTTATTTCACTTTTTGTGATTTTTTTTAGGATTTTAAGCAATTCACTTGTATTGCAGTAACGGAAACGAAACGCACAACAAAATTTCCGGTGTTTCTGTTCGTTTCGTTTCATTTTAGAGACAAAATTCGTTTGTCGTTTCGTTACGTAACGAAACGAAAAAACGGAAACGAAAATTGTTCGTTTCGTGCCCATCTCTATTCTGCGTGGTCAGGCTGGAACTGCCTCACTGCTGCCCTAACAGGGCTTTCAAGGCAAATGAGACATTTACATGGTTTTGCCATTTCTGAAGTACTCCTTGAGCCCAAGCTGCTAATCCGTCACGCGTTCTGCTTCACCACGCTGGTTACCACCCAATATGATTACAGCCTTGACATTCATCTTAGCTTGGGCACAGTCGCTCTCACGCCACTCCTGCCCCCCTGAGTGTTACAACCCCTCTGTGGAGCTTTGCCGTGCGTCATTTTTCTGGGTGAAAATGGACCTGTAATGGGCCCAGCCGGGGCCAGAGGTGGAAAGGGTGGTGATGGAGGAGGAGGAGGAGGAGGAGGAGGAGGAAGAAATAGTTCAAGACTATTCCTGGAGGAAAAGTCCATCACAGGTTACAAACCATGATGGAGAAACCAGGGTACTTCAAGGGCCAGATGCCGGGGAGTGGTATCAGGAGACAGAGATCTAGTCTCATGCGCTCCCAAATGCATCTGGTGGGGCCACTGTGAGATACAGGAAGCTGGACTAGATGGGCCCTTCTTGGCCTGATCCAGCATGGCTCTTCTTATGTTCTTATGTTCTTATGTACAGTGGTACCTTGTATAAAGGAATTAATTCGTTCCAAATGAAATTATGTTAAGCAAATTTTCCTTTATACAAATTCCCATAGGAATGCATTGAAAACGGAGTGATCCCATTTTTATGTTGTACGGATTTTCCCCATAGGCGATTATGTTAAGCAAATTTCCCCTATCTCCAAAAAATTTTATGTTGTACAAATTTTATGTTATACAAGCTGTCTGTTATACAAGGGTCCACTGTACTAGAAAGAGAAAGAGGGGAAATGTAGCCAGCAAAAGAGGCTTTGGGACTTGTCAAAGCATTTTTTTTTTTTTTTGAACAAGCGGTGAAATTCACAGCCTTTCCTCCAAGTGGAAAAAACGCCATCGGTGGGACCGGTAGTGTTGTGACCTTGACAGGGTCTTTTTGGTCTGGAGGAGCACCTTTGCAGTTGCAGCGCAGCCCCTGCCTTAACTGGAGCCCTGATCCCCTCAAGGCCATGTCAACATGTTTCCAGGGTAGCCGAGACAAAGTCAAGCCACCAGCCTGTCTGCCATGATAATGACCGTGGGATGCAATGTGGTGGTGCTGGTGGCGGCGGTAGAGGACAAACTACAGCCGAAAACGAGCCCTCGGGGACACTGCCTCTGTGGCTGGGGAGGACACTTCTCTGCAGATGACCAGAAGGTTCTCCCCCACCCCCCATGGAGGTTTGGGCTCCTGGCCCTGTGGCACAAGTCCCAGGCCAAAGCGGCAGGGGCTGTGGATTCCTTGAGGATGCTCCCAGATGCCTCTAGAAGAGATGATCATTCCACAGCCAGGGCCACGGAAGCCAACTGCCCTTTCTTTCCCCAGCTCCCCGATTCCTGGAATGCCATGGGCTGAACGCCTTGCTGGCCTCTTTTCTCACCTGTGTTAGCAGTCGGAAGATGACACCTCTTTTTTTTTTTTTTTTTGGTCCCTGTCGGTGGAAAGCTGACTGCCTTTGTCTCCACATTGTGGCGCCTTCTGGTTAGAGACACTAAAATCTGGAAGAGACCTGGTGCCGGGGGGGGGGCACCTTTGGGTGCTGAGCTGTCATGGTGGGAGGCTCTGCATCAGAGGGGAGAGGCAGCCCCCGCAGTATGCGAGGCCCGAGTGGCTGCCCAGGGTGGCGCCTCATCCCTGGTCCCTCCTTGTCCCCTTTGTGGCTTCTGAGTCAAGGCAGCTGGCACCGGACTGGAGCAACAGCTGCCTGTGGTCCCCCCCCCAAAAAAAAAACACCCACGTCTCCAGCACCTTTCGGATCTGCATTCTCCGGGTGAAAGATGGTTCTATCTGGACATAGTAAAAAGATGCAGCACTGAAACAGATGCCCATTTCTGAGAAGGCAGATAATTGCTGAGCTCTGCTCTTGGCACAGGCGCTGACAAGATAAATTGGGGACAGCCACACGGTCGGTCGCATCAGTGTCTCAGCTCCAGGTTGTAAAACAGAATCGCCATCGCATAGAGCTGGAAATTGGTGTGTGTGTGTGTGTGAAGCTGACGTGTGGTTTGCACATAGGGGGCCTGCTTTTTTCCTGTTTTAAAGTTCATTAATTATGTCCTGCTCCTGCCCCAAGTTGTGGCTTCATCTTCTTTCATCTTCACCTCTTCTTCCTCCTCCTCTTCCTCCTTCTTCACATAGGTGTGTTGAGGGCTCTGCAACCCAACATATAAAGAAGTTTCTCAACATGGTCCCATTTTTGGTGCAGGTCCCTGAAATGTACAGCCTGCATCCGACCGACAGCCCCAGATCAAGGAGAGACATTGAATCCCTGGGAATGAACAGAAATGTTTAATTGCCATTCACCACTTGATTCAGTAGGTCTACTCTAATACAGGGGTAGGCGAATATCAGTCAACAGACTGAAAGGATCTACAAAAGTTTTCATGAGTTTAGCTTCCACATCAAAAATTTTAAACATTGCTTCCAGCATATATACCCGTCATACCATCTTCAGTTATTACAGAAACAGCGAATGCTGACTACATAGTATGTAGCATGTTAAGTCTATTTGAGAGGGTGCTTTACCTGTCGGATACAGACGTACCTCTTTTTGAAGCACACTCCCCCCCCGCCCGTCTATGCATTTTTCATTGGGAGGGGGTCAGATGAGAGAGTAGCACCTCATTGCATCTAGCCTGGATATTGTAATTAAAAACTGCAAACCGTCCAGAGACTACGTGAAGTGCTATGGGCCGGTATATAAGCAGAACACTTTGCTTTACTTACTACCTGCCTCTTTCTGAGAGAGACTTCAAGTGTAACTCCTCTTTCTGGCTGGCTGCTTGACCGTTCCCTGAGCTGTTCTTGGAGTCTTTTCGTTCTAGAAGATTAAAAGGCTGCTGCTCCTTGGTTGTTGGCAATTCAAGCCTCAAGCCCTGCATCCTGGAGACAGTTTTCGTCTGGCCTCCCCCCCCCCCACACTCCGTGCCCTTCCTTGACAAGTGCCCCCTTTGAATAACTCTTTTCAAACTGGGTTTGGTTCTCAGGCTTAAAGGGGGTAAATTCTCAATGAGACGCAGGGCGGCCCGTCGCTGGGTCCCCCCCCACCCCCTCACAACCATACTTCTGCCTCGTTTCTGTGGCTGAGTTTCCTCTTAGCATGGGACCAGAATGTCTCCAGTTACCATTTTAAAGAAGTTTGGAGTGCGAGGGGAAGTGAAAGGCCTGGATGTCAGATGAGACGGCTACATCTTTCTTTTCCTGATCTGGCAGGGGCTAAGCCTTCCTCCAAATGTTAACAGCTGGAGTCACAGTCGGTGTGTGCAGATCCAGGGCAACAGCCTGCCAGCTGGGGTCAATTCCCCCATCCAATGCCCCATAGCAGATCTGCCTTGTAGCTGCTTGAGAGGTGGCATTAATGGCTGTGATTGTGGCACACGTGCGAATACCGACTTGGTTCTGGGATGGAGAGCAACATGGTTCACGGCAACTACTATTGCAGCAACCCACACACAGCTGGCCGGTCCACCGTCCTTTCAAGCGCTGTAGGTTTCTTCTTCCATGAAATTGCAGAACAGAATCCGAACAGAAGCTTTTTTGGGTTAGGAGGTTTCTTGCAGCAGGTGGTTTTGCTGCAAGGGACTGGGCTGGTGCCCTCAATGCGCAGCGCATTACCCCAGAAACACAAGGGGCAGCTGGAAGGACAACCAGGAAACGGTGCCATGTAAACAGAGACTTCTCCCTGTGGCTAAAAGAGAAGGTGGTCGGTGGAGAATGAGCAGAAACCACTTTGCCAGACCAAGAGTTGCTGTGGAATGCAGGTAGATCAGAGTGGCCTTTGGTCAGATGGGGGGTATCGAACTCTAATAAATAAATAATAAATAGATAGAGAAACCCAGAGAGTGGGGAGTGTGGCAACCTTGCCCCCTCCTTGCCCATCATCTCTCCTCCTCCTCCTCCTCCTCCTCCTATGGAGAATGACTTTCACTAAAGGAGAACTTCCTTTCTGGGTGGAAGCTTTCTGTCTGTCTGTCTGATTGACATCCATCCATCCATCCTTTCATTCATATACCGCTCATTTGTCTGAAGGCCGCTCTGGCTGGTTCCAGCACTGCTGGACAGTGAAGGTTCTGGATTACGCAGACAGCCCCAAACACTTCTCTTTAGAAAGTTGCTCTGCTCTCGGGGAAGATGATGGAAAGTGTTTGGCGAGCAGTGTTCCTCGTGTTTATGCTTTCTGGCATGGCAGCTTGCATTTAATCTCTACCGTCCAGAGGGTTTGACGGGGTTTAGACTTGAAACCACCACCTTTTCAAAGAAAGGTGAGGGAGACCCAGGCCAGCATCCTGCCGCCTTACAGGGGCTGCACAAGGGAAACTGCACATGGCCTCATCCTTCTCCAGCAGGCTCCCATTGGCATGTACAACCTTGCGCTGGTTGCAAGGCTGGTTGGGCAGGCAGCTGCACAACCGGTTGTGCGCCAGGAGCAGGTGCTGACAGGGTGGGAGGAGCCTTTCAGGATTTCTCTCTATGTGTGTCTCTGTCTGTCTGTCTGTCTGTCTGTCTGTCTGTCTGTCTGTCTCTCTCTCTCTCTCTCTCTCTCTCTCTCTCTCTCTCTTTCTCTCTGAAGAAGATTCTGGCCAAGACCAAGATAGCTGTCTGCCTCCTCAAGTGTGCAGGCATTGCTTTGGCCGTGGGCCACCGTTGGGCCCTTCCACCGCTCAGGCCTCCTGCTCCAGTTTCAGTCGAGGGGCCTCTTGGGACCCAGAGAGGATGCTGGGCCCCTTGCCTTCTCCGTCCTCCACATTCTCCGGCTCTGTCCCAGATGCCCCTGCGTCACGTTAAAAGCTTTCCTGAATGCCGAAACCGCTCTCGTGATGGAAATGCAAGATGACAGGAGGACGGTGAGCCTCGCTGGGTCTTGGCTGCTTCCCTCCCGAGGAAGCGAGGCTTCCCCCTTTCTGAGGGATCTGCGCAGGATGTATTATTGATAGCTGTGCGTGGGCGTTGTGTCCGTGTGCGCATATGCACAAAACCACAGGCTCCGAGCCCTGCCAGCTGGGCGCAGAAGGTGGCAGCTCCTTGCTTTAAAACCTTTTCTGTTTCTGCAGTGAAAGTTGCAGTTGCTGTGCTGCCCCTGGAAATGCAGGCAGTACAAGAGGGGGTGGTCAGCCCCCACCCCACCCCCGGCAAGTGAGAAATGCCTGGATTAAAAAGAGGGGACTTAACATGAGGAGGGGAATGCGGAAAGATGCCAAGGCCAGAATCACCAAGTGCGGGAGGACCTTTTGCACTCAAGCCGTGTGGTGCAGATGCATGAAGGTAATCTGGCAAGGTGAGCTTCCAGCCCATCCTTCCATGCTAGAGTGCAAAACACATCCAGGAAGCAATCCATTCATGTTGGGAGATGGAGAGAAAAAGAGGAATTTGTATTCCCTTCACTGTTGCAGCCTCTACGTAGAAGGGCCATCCCAGTGGAGAACAATACCCGAACTTCAAGTGTGCCTGTTCACAACATCAACATTTCCAGGCTCATGACAAAAGTGCGATCATTTTATAGCTGTTGTGAGTTTTTTGGGCTGTTTGGCTGTGTTCTAGAAGTTTTTCTTCCTGACATTTCGCCAGGCTCTGTGGCAGGCATCTTCAGAGGGCAAGGAGCTCAGGGAACTAGGAGTTCTCTCTGTGCTCTGGGGTATAGAATGAGTGAGACTGTGGGATTTTAAAGTTGTGGGAAAGGAAAAATGTGTCCTATGGAGGAGAATAGGTGTTAGTCATTGTATTGTGATGGAGGGATTAAGAAGTTTCACTGCAGTCGGGGATGGGGGGAGCGACCCTTCACTGTGGTTGATGGGTGTCGTTAGCTGTTCTGTTCTGTGAACTGATCACTGGTGCTTGTGGCTGGGTGGGATCTTTGTGATTATTTTGTCTAGCGTGGAGGGAAAAGTCAATGAATATAGATCAACTGCTGCCTAAACATATCTATAAGCAAAACTGGGCACCACTTGGCACTCCCTTGGTTTAGTGTTTCCTCTTGTGTGAGAAGGTGGTAAGGGATGCACAGATCACCATTTTCCTGAGTTCCAGCCCTCTTTGCTACTGGGAGGATCGGATGGAGCTATGAAGATGGCTTTTCTCAAAGTTGCCCACGCCGCCTGATTGATTCCTGATTCCTGAACCTCCAGTGGACCGTTGGAGTGAGGACACGGCTGAGGTGGTGGACATGAACCCAAATCACCCTACTTTGTATCTGAACCCTGTTGCCAGTCAAAAGAGGAAGCCCAAAGGTTTTCCAAGAAAAGTCCCCCAATTCAGTCTCACAGCCAGAGGTTTTCCAAAGGAATTGTGGAACTGATTCTGAGGAGAACTTGGCCTCTTACTGGAGCTTCTGGTTTTGCCAAAGATGGACGGGAATAGGCTCGCCCTCTGGTTTTAGGTAGCCCTTCTCTGCCACAGAAATGGTTTGCGAAGGTGCATCAGCTGCATCGCTTGCTGCCACTCGGCCTTATCAGTTGCCTTATCAAGTGGGGGAGAGGCTAAGCAATTTTTTTCACTCTGGACCTCCTAAGGATATGATAGAATGTAGCCCTCAGCACTGTTTCCTCTGGCATTTTCCATTTCCTCTTATTCTGAGGTCCGTTGTGGTTCTTTTTGTGCCCTTCAGAGGCTGGAAATTGGATTAGAATTAGATTAGATTAGACTTAGACCCCGAAGCAGGAATGTCCACCTCCAGAATGTCTTTTCTGAGGGATGTCTTTGCCCCCACATGGCAGTGCCATGGAGCAGACATATGCAGAAGCAGCCAGATGTCCCACAGTTGGGGCCCGAACAGTTCCTGCCGGCCTCAGAAAAATAACTCTGTGCTAGGGGTACAGTGAGTTGCTTTCTCTACCCAGGCCAAGGGAGTGCAAGGAGGCCTTGGGGGGACCCCCTAGTGCAGTGATGGCAAACCTATGGCACGGGTGCCCAAGGTGGCCCTCAAAGGAGCCCTTTCTGTGGGCACCCGACATCGCCCCTTCATAGCCACCTGTATACAGGTTAAATTACTGTATGGGCACTTTGCAAAAAAATTAGTGGGTTCTGAATCGCAGTTTGGGCACTCGGTCTCTAAAAGGTTCGCCATCACTGCCCTAGTGCATGCTGGAAATTTGAACCCAGCTTTTCTGAGCGCTTGTCCAACACTCCTTCCCCTGCGCCGCTCTAGTTCTGTCTGCTTACATGAAGGTAAGCCCCATCATGCTGGGTGAATGTGACCTGCTGGAAAGTGGACCCACAGTTGTCCCGAGAAGAGAAGATTCCAGCAGATATCTGCTTTTCTCCTCCATCATTGGCAAATACGGAAAATGCCACATATAACCTCTTAAGTCCATATTCACGTGTTTCCTCAATGTTCATTTTTCCACTCACTCTGTTTTCCATATTTGTAAATTTCCCCTCTGTCATTGCTTGAGAAGCTGCAGTTGCCAAAATGTCTGCACCATACATGGTTCCATACATGGAACCATCCCTGGCAGGACTGTTGGATGGAGACCTTTGGGGGGTCTTGCTCTCAGCCTCGCTGATGGTGATCCTTTTGACCCAAGAGTACAGCAGTGCAGAACGGTCGAGTTAGGTGGGACCTCAAGGCCCATCTAGATGATGGTCCAACCCCCTGCCAGTGTTGTGGGACCCTGCTCCATCCCTGGCAGATGGCCAACCTGTCTTTGGTTTTAAAAAAACCTTCAATAAAGGAGTCCCCTGCTGAGATTGTGCGTTCTGTGGCTGAATGTCCCCTGCCAACAGGAAGGTCCTCCTCTTCTCAAGTTTGGTCCTCTGTTGCAATTTGACTCTGTGGGTTCAGGCCATACCTCTGGAGGAGTAAAAGGCGACCTTCATGGGTGTGAACATGGCTCTTATATCTCCTCTCAAGTGTCCTCTTCTCCAGGTCAACACGCTTCATGCCCTCAACCACTCCACATAGCGTTTTGCTTCCCAACCCATCCTAGGTTGCTAAACGCCCCCGCGTATACTGTAAGCCCAAGACGCAGGGTTTAGTGCTTGGGTTTGGACCAGGGGCACCTGGGGCCTCATTGGACATCTGCACATCGTGGTCCAGCTGCCGGTTTCCCTTCTCGGTTTTATATTGTCACCCGCTTCATTTCCCGGTGGCTGGCATCCATCAGGCCTCGAAGCAATGACTTCTAATCAGCCTTCCGTGAGCGTACTTTTTAATTGTAACATATATTATGCCATGTTAGTAATGGCTTGCCTTTTGGTAGGCACCGCATCAATCTTATTCCTGCACCTCCGAAGAGAGGTTTACGGGGCCCATGCCAGGAGAGTATGTTTGAAACTCAGGCCCTCCGTGTGCAGCAGGGACTGCAGACCCTGGAGGCAGGTGATACCTTGGAGCAGGAGCAGGGGTTTGGGGGGGCAGATGCAGCAAAAACAAAGCAAAGCAAAGTGTTCTGCTTATATACCACTTCAAGTAGTCTCTGGGAGGTTTGCAGTTTTAATTACAGTATGCAGGCTACACGTTGCCCCCCCCCGCCACACCCAGCAAACTGGGTACTCATTTTACCGACCTCGGAAGGATGGAAGGCTGAGTGAACCTTGAGCCTGCTACCTGGGATTGAACCCCAGGTTGTGAGCACAGTTTTTTACCTGCAGTACAGGCCCCATGGGTGGCCCTCCTCCATTAAGACCCTTCTCCTCCTCAAGCCCCATTAAGGAGCACACTTCTTAGCAAAATTGCAACGCGTAGGGTGGCTGTCCATACCCTTGATCTAGGACAGGCATGTCCAAACTTTGGTTCTCCTGATGTTTTGGACCACAACTCCCAGAATTCTAAGCTTAGATTGCCGATGGCAAAGGACTGTGGGAGTTGTGGTCCAAAACATCTGGAGGGCTGGAGTTTGGACATGCCTAATCTAGGATTTATATGTCCGTCTCTCTAGCAGTCCAAGGTATCAGCAAAGCTCTCCTTCAAGTCCATGTTTCAACTGTTATTTTTCCCAGTCAGCTTTCTTCAGCTCTCCAGTTTTGGCACCCATGTGTAGCCAACAGGAGTACAATTGCATGTGTCGGCTTCCATCTGTGGTGGTTCTTGCTAAAGGTAGAAGGTGGCCTCTCATTGCATTGCATCCGATTTTTAGCCTAATTTATTGCAGGCTGCCTTGTTTTTATTTCAGTATTTGTTCAGGCATCGCTGTAATTCATTTGAGGGATGTGGCTGCAAATCCCTTAGCAAATGGAAAGAAATTTCTCTAAACGCGATAAAGCAGTCACAAGATTAGCTGAGTTTACAGCACTCGCTGTCAAGTGGTTCTGTTGAGAATTTTGTAGGACTTTGATGTTGCCTGTTTCAAGGTCTCCTGGGGCTGATGACTAACAGTGTGTGGAGGAACTCGGCTGTCGAAACCCGTAGGTAAAAGAGTTCCCCAACCTGGAGGCCTCCTCGGTTTTAGCTGTGACAAACATCAGTTCTCCTTTGCAAAGGTTGGACCATATTTTTTGGTTTGCTGATGTACACTTTTGAGTTTTCTTGCTGCTGCTTGCTGTTTGCACCTTCCGATTTGTCAAGTGCAGAAGCTTGTGTGTGTGTGTGTGTGTGTGTGTGTGTGTGTTTGTACGCGTGTGCACATGGCCATGGAAACCCTCTGAGGATCAAGTTTATTTTTTATTATGCTGCTTACTGCTTTGTTTTATCTCAGAGAGGTAAAGAGCTATTAATTTTTAAAGCCCCTGAAGGAATCTGTAATAACCCTGCACTTAAATCTCTTGTTCAGCCTGAAAGCTTGAAACCTGGCAGAATGATGCATCTTGAATGTTTCTTATTCTCAGGAATATTTTTTAAAGAAGAAAATCTGTATTTAGACCATCATTTGTGACCTCTCAGGTTAAACATGGCCTAGGTAGCCATTAGGGACAGGAGTCAATCAAGGGCATGACTTTTTATTTATTTATTTATGTATTTATTTATTTATAAATTAACAAACAAGCAAATGAACAAACAAAGTGTATTAGTTGCTCAACAGCTAAAAGTATTAGGGCAGCATATCTTAAAAATGAGTATGTCTTCCAAATCCAGAGCAATAAACAATAAAAAGCCAACATGCAGCCATAAAGTTGAAATTCCCCAAAACACCTTTAAAAATGTTCTGGTGACAAATGAAGAAAAGGAAAGAAAGATTAAGGTGTTGGGAAAGCATACACACCTGAAAAGATTGACTGCTTCTGTCATGTAACGAGAAGTGGGAAAAAAAGATTGTTATAGCAAATCATTCAAGGCAACTTAAATGTAAGAAGAAATGCAAGAAGGGGGAAAATCTCCCATGAGAACATAAGAAGAGCCCTGCTGGATCAGGCCAGAAGCCCATCTAGTCCAGCTTCCTGTATCTCACAGTGGCCCCACCAGATGCCTCTGGGAGCTCATGAGAGACTAGATCTCTGTCTCCTGATACCACTCCCCTGCATCTGGCCCTTGAAGGACCCCGGTTTTAAGCCTGGAGATGACACATCTCCTTCATGGTTTGTAACTTCTCCTCCAGGAATAAGAACAGAAGAACATAAGAAGAGCCCTGCTGGATCAGGCCAGAGGCCCATCCAGTCCAGCTTCCTGTATCTCACAGTGGCCCCGCCAAATGTGTCCGGGAGTGCATGAGACTAGATATCTGTCTCCTGATACCACTCCCCTGCATCTGGCCCTTGAAGTACCCAGGTTTTAAGCCTGGAGATTACACATCTCCATCATGGTTTGTCACCTGGGATGGACTTTTCCTCCAGGAATCTGTCCAATCCCTTTTTGAAGGCATCCAGGGCAGATGTCCCTACCAAAAAGAGCCTGAGAGGCTGTTGGGATACAATCTGGTCTCATGGCTGTGTGTCTGTCTGTCTGTCTCTCTCTCTCTTTGTGTGTGTGTGTGTGTCTGTGTGTGATAGTATAGGTGCAGAGGATTCGAAGGGATGGAGCCCCCTTTTCTAATTCCTTGTGACTATGTGTGGGCTGGCCCTCTTCTCCCCTTGTCTTTGCAGCAGGATCCCAACCCATCAGGGATCCCTTGGAGGCGCCGCCTCATTCCATCCACCGAAAGGAAGGTGGGGCGCTGCTCCCGGGAGGAGCTGTGGTCCTTCTCAGTGGTCAGCCAAAAACTTGCCAGGAGGGAGGCAGCCGTGACTCTCTTCCTTCCACCCCTCACTCACTCTGTCCATGCCGGTCTCGCTCAGGGGCCAGGGCAATTGGGGACCGAGCAGCTTTTTTGACAACGACACAGGAGACCTCCAGGCCTCCCTCCTTCCCTCCCTTCTGCCGTTTCTGCCCTTCCTGGTCCTCCAAGCGACTGCCGAGGGCTGCTCCTCGGACAGGGAAGGGAAGGCTCCCCTGGTACAGCTGCCCTGATCGCAGGCTGTGTCGTTCTTTGCATCTGCTTCTGCAGGCTTGATTGGCCTCCTGAGAAGCCGTAGGCTTGATTGACTGGCTTATTGACTCACAGACTGGCTAACTGCATTTCTATACTGCCCATTTAGTGGTCGGCCACTCCTTTGGGCAGTTTACAAAACATAACCACCACCCCCGACCTCCACTCATGAAACAAGACCACCTCAAAAGCAATTGCCCCCCCACCCCCCAAAAAAAACCCCACCCCGTGGTGTCAGCAGCCAAATAACAAAAGTAAACGCATGGCACTTTTTGTTGTTGGGAAAAAGAGACACCAACACCAATGCAAGAGAGAGGGGGAGGATCCGTGGCTGCCTATCAGAGACCGAAAATTTGCCTCCCTGGTGATGCCAGTTCAGATTTCAAGCGTGTGATGGAGACAATTGGGAGGAATCGGGACTCTTGTTCTTGTTTGTCGGGAGAGGCTTCTTGGTCAGCCCTGACTGGCCTTCAGACCTGTGGCCAGGTGGCCGATCAAGCTACGAAGGGCTCTTTCAGAGAGAAACAGTGGCTTCAGCAAGGCGGATGGTCCGGGCTGGGAGAGGATAAACGGAATTGATTTAACCTGGCCTTTACCTTGTGGTGGAGAAATGAAAAGGCAAAGACATTCCTGGTTGTTTTCCTCCCCTGAGCAACTCAATAAACCTGCCTTAGCTGAGCATGGAGTGGAGGAGAAGCAAGCAAAAGGTCACCTGGGCTTGCAAAAAAAAATTAAATAAAATCAAAATAAAATGCATGAATGCATGCCACCAGCACTGCTCTCCCTGTCAGCTCAAAGCCCGGCCAAGATAGCTGTCCAGCAATTATCCCGGGCTGACGGTTCCAAGCCCGGGCAGGTGGCATTGCATTCCCCTGGCGTGTGTGTGCGTGTGGGCGGGGTAAGGGAAGGCGAGCCATTGCTCCCCCCACCACCACCCAAGGGAGCCTTGTGCAACTTTTTAGAGTAACTTGCTTGCAGAAAAAGGCGAGGGCGGCCGTCGACGCCGGATGGAAGTTGTGGAAGGATGAGCTGGGAAACCATATGGACCACCTTTTGTGCAACTGCTTAAATCTCTCCTGGAATCCTTGGCGGCTCAAAGGGACTTCAAAGGCAGCCAAGGAGCGGAGGGCAGGCCTTGCTTAAGTCCAGAGGAGTTTCAGTTAGCCAGTTCCCGGCAAAGGGCTGCCCCAAAGACTCCAGGAGCAGAGGAAGAGAGCAGGGCGAATTACGAAGGAGGAATGGGTCATGAAAGAGATGAGGGGACACAATCTCTCTTGCTTTCTGCAAAGAGTTCCTCCCACAGGCGTCTATGGTACATAGTTTGGCAGACCCGCTAAAAAGGCAGGCTGGAGGAGGATTCTTCCCTCTGGTGGGATCTGGGCTGGCCAGAGAGATCTGCATGGAAGAGGATCCCCTGGGGCTGCCCATCCCCTTGACCCCCCCCCAACAAGACAAAGGCCTCTTTTGGGTTCTCTGCTCTTTAGCCTCTGCACTAGTGACGTAAATCAGTCTGGAGGGGTCCAGTTGACAGGCTGAGGAGCCCACATGTGTGCTGGTGCAATCAGTGGATTGCACCAGCCCCCCAAATAGCAGTCTCACCCACCCATAAGTAAAAGCACATCCAAGGATTTCTAGATCCCCCCTCTTTTTAAGGTGGGGGAATGAAGCTTTTTCGTTCACAGTGAATGTGGGGGGTGCCTCCCCAGAAGCTTTCAAAATAAACAAGACCTTTTAAAAATTTAAATGATTTAAAAATAATTTTGAGGGAGCTCTTGGGCGGCCATTTTGGAGTGTGAACACATCCTTGGAACTCTGGCTGATGTCCTGTATGGCATCCTTTGCCCACTGTTCATTCAGAGGGAGGATTCTTTGTTAGGGTTGGGGTGAGAAAAACCAGAAGGGGTTGCTAACATAGGAATAAAAAAATCAGAAAATTACTTTCATATATATGTGTTAGTGCATATTTGTGTGTGTGTGTGTGTGTGTGTGTGTGTGTGTGTGTGTGTG
>JAHTLZ010000193.1:76366-93350 GCA_023846285.1 Phrynocephalus versicolor
GAGAGAGAGAGAGAGAGAGAGAAGTAATTCAGACACACAGGAGAAGAATTTGGGATTTAGTTGGCAATAAAATGGACCTGAGTCAGTGGCATGATGATGGGGCTGCATAAAAGGCAAACGTAATTTTAGGCTGAATTAATAGAAGCACAGAGTGGGGAGCAATTGTTCCACTTGGTTGTTCTGCTTGTTAAGGTTTCGTCTTTCAGGAGTAATGTAGTAGACCTGCTGGAACAGGTTGATGGTGTAAAAGGCGTAAGAAGAGGAATGGTGAATCAAGGAGACGGCACGACAAACGCCTTCCTGATGGGAAGCCCAGCGGCAGGGCCAGCGTGCCACGGCGTGCTCCAGCTCATATTCCCAACAAACTGGCCGGCTGGGGGCGTGGCCCCTGATGCGAGCTACTAGCCTTCCTGACTACTGGTTGTGGGTTGCCCTAGCCTTCCTCAATTTCTCCAGTCCTTCCAAGTGGAGGCCGGAGGGGCTTGAGCCCTGATTCGCCTGCCAATGATAAGGGGTGTGTGTGGACAGTCACACATTCAGAGCTTCCTCAACAGAAGCCGGAGGGCCACTTCTCAGGCCAATTAAGCCGCAGATTTCCTGCGGTGGCCCTTGGGGGTTGTTTTAGGTGACCCTCAGCTTCCAAATCCACCGCTCTCTGATCCTGCACCCTTGCCCCTCCTTGCTTCTTGGCGTGATCTTGTGAAGTAAGTCTGCAGAAAGGAAGGAGGAGTAATGAGGACTTTCCCAATTAAATTCTGCTGAGGAGTTTGTTTTGATGAGAAAACAGCTGAGTGGGGGTGGGGGTGGGGGAGATAAAGAGATGCTTCCTCCATGGCCAAGTGGCACCCCCCCCCTTTTGAGTCTTTGAGTGGATACCCAGAGCCAAATGAGAGTGGCTGGCAACGCGCTAGATGTGTTTCTTGGCGGCGGAATTTGGAGCCATCTGGATAAAGCCTCCCGTTCTGCCCTGGTGGAGTTCAGTGGCAGCTGAGGGACATGATGGATCACCCGCCTTCTCGCTCTCCGGGACCCAGGGCCCTCTCCTTGCATGGAAGTCTTCTTGCCACCTAGGGGCAACCTTTGGCCACCAAGGAGAAGTGGGAGGATGGACCCCTGGCCAGAGAAAGGCCAGCTGTCAGTAGGGAACTGCCTTCAGGACCGGAGGAAGGATGGCGCGCCTGCCTTGTGCCATAGGCACCAGAGTGCCGGACGGAGGAGGTGGCACCCGATCAACAGCTTCCACGTAGAGGAGAACAGGAGAGAGATTTAAATCTAAGAGTCCATGTATGGTGACCGCCCTTTCCCAAGTCCTGACCTATTCAGGCAGGCTTGGCTTCCAGGGAATTTCATTTGGAAGCAGGTGACACAGTGACCACCTCAAAACCTCTTCTGTGTGCAAAGATACCCAGACCAAGCGGGAGGGCTCCTTTCCCTCTTTCTTTGCGCCTGATCAAGGTTTTTATCCCAACAGATCTTGGTCTTTCAGGCACCTCAAGATGCAGCTGCTACGGTTCCACGGACCCGTTCAGGCCTCTGGGAGCCACCATTACTTTTGGGGCTGGGCAGCAGGATTTTGTGGGTTAGAATCGTAGAACCGGGTTAGAATGCCTAGAGCTGGAAGGGGGACCTAAATGCATCTAGTCCAAACCCCCTGCTCAAGGCAGGAATCCAAATCAAAACATACCCCACAGGTGGTTGTCTAATTTCCTCTGAAATGCTTCCACCGTCAGGGCATTCACCACCACCCTCCGAGGTAGTTGCTCCCATTGCCATACTGCTCGAGCAGTTAAGAAGTTTCTTTTCTGACATTCAGCCTCAATTGGGGTTAGCTTATCTTCAGCCCATTATTACGTGCCCTGCAGACTAGAATGCCTGAGGACAGATCCTGCCTCTCCTCTGTATGATTGTCATATTTGAACTGTGATAGCACGTCCCTCCTCCAAGGCGTCTTCTTCTCTCCAGGGTAAACATGCTCCCAGTGCCTCCCACCTGTCCTCATAGGGCTTGGTGGCCAGTCCTGTGATCATTTCTGTTCCCTTCCTCTGAACTTGTTCCACTTTCTTGGCATCCTTCTTCAAGTGTGGCATCCAGAATTGGACACAGGACTCAAGATGAGGCCTGACCAGCCCCCCACCCCACCCCAATCTGCCATCAGGTTTTCTGGAGGAGTCAACAAGGAAGGAGGAGGTTCTCTCCTCAATCAGATTAACTTGTGAAGATCTTCCCAGCCATTTCAGACCAACATTTGAACGTCCACCCTTGGTCTTGGGCCCCTTTCAGTTCACATGCTCAGCACTTGAGTTCCTCGGTGTTTCTGGGTTCTGTGATTGCTTCTGACTTTGTTCTGCATAAGGGACTCCTTGTTTCCTTAGCCATCTGCATGACATTCCCCCCTTTAATTAAAAGGTCCTTTGCTCCTTTCCTTACTGTTGCACTGTTAGAGAACTTTCTGTGCCTGATACTTCCGTCACCCTCTGCAACATCACAGCTACATCTCAAGGGGTGTTGGGTTAAGGAATTTAAGAAGAAGGAAATATAGGGAACCATCTGGTCTGGGAAGAAGTAAATTTGAATCCTGATGTGAAGAATTTCATTTACAAGAAACAGTGTAAATTTTCCCCTGCTCGTACTCTGCATTCACCTAGAGAGAGAAAGGGACGCTACCACTCAAGCGCACTTTGTCCTGTATCTTTGATAGATCTGGCCCATTAATAAGCTAGATCTTCGTTATTGATTCAGCACCAGGAGAGCGTTTTGAAAGTGCCAGTTGATTGACGCCCATCGTTGGGACTTAATTGCAAATGGAATTGGTTGAGATTAATTGGCCACCCTTCCCGAAGGGCTTGGTGTCATAAGCTTCCGGGAGGTGTGTCTTCTGTCAGACTCACCTACCAAGGAACCACAAGGTCACCCCCAGATGGTGTCCTCTGAGTGCCCCAAGCTAAGGAGCCTGGTGATCCGACCTGTGGGGTGCCCTCCCCTCCCTAAAGAAGATGGCCTGATGATGCCATTGTTACCAGCTGGGAATCCCCGGAGGACTTCTGCAAATTTCCACCCTTCTCCGCCAACCCTTTTTTGACTTGGTTTTACACGTGTTCTTCTCGCCTGGTGGCTTCACTGTGGTTTGAATTTGCATAAGAACAGCCTTGCTGGAACAGGCCACAGCCCATCCAGTCCAGCATTCTGTCTCACGCAGCAGCTCACCATTTGCTTCAGGGGATTCCCAAGCAGATATCTTTACCTGCTTACAATTCCCCACAAATGGTATTGAGAGATCTCCTGCCTACCTCTCCAACTGAGGCATCCATCATGATAGCCATGGATACCCTTGTTCTCCATGAACTTGTCCAATCCTTTCTTAATGCTGTCATGGCTGACAGCTGTCACCTCTTCTTCTGGCAGGGAGTTCTAGAGACCAGTGATCTTCTGGGTGAAAAAAGTACTTTCTCTTATTTGTTTGAGATCTAGCACCCAAACGTTTCATGGAGTGCCTTCTAGTTCTAGTGTTCTGCGATAGGGAAAACAGACTTTCCTTATCAACTTTGTCCACATTGTGTATGATTTTATAAACTTCAATCAGGTCACCTCTTAGGCGCCGTCGTTCAAGAGTGAAGAGGCCCAGCCATTGCAGCCTCAGATGGTAAGGAAGGAAGGTGTTCCAGTCCCCTAATCATTCTGGTTGCCTTCCTCTGCACTTTTTCCATTTCCATAATATTCTTCTGGAGGTATGGTGACCACAACCATACACACACAGTACTCCAGATGGGGCCTCACCATAGATCAGTAATGGTGAACCTTTTAGAGACCATGTGCCCAAACTGCGATTCAAAACCCACTAATTTTTTGCAAAGTGCCGATACAGCCATTTAACCTGTATACAGGTGGCTATGAAGGGGTGATGTCGGGTGCTCACAGAAAGGGCTCCAAGTGCCACCTTTGGCACCCGTGCCATAGGTTCACCAACACTGCCATTGATGTATAAAGAGACAAAATGACACTTGCTGACTTATTTTCTATACCCTTCCTAATGATCCCTAGCATTGAGTTTGCTTTTTGCACTGCTGCGACACACTGGGTTGACACCTTCATTGAACTGTCCACCAGGACACCAAGGTCCCTTTCCTGGTTTGTTGCAGAGAGTTCAGACCAGTTTATAATTGTAATTGTTTTTGTTTGTTTTTTGCCCCAACATGCACCACTCTGCACTTACTAATGTTGAAGCTCATTTGCCACTGGTTTGCCCACTCCCCCAGTGTCAAGAGATCCCTCTGGAGCTCCTCACAATATCTCTCAGTTTTTACTACCCTGTATAATTTAGTGTCGTCAGCAAATTTGACTACCTCACTATTTACTCCTACTTCTAGATCATTTATGGTTGAAAAGCAGGGGTCCCAGTACTGAACCTTGGGAGACCCCACTCTTTACCTCCCTCCACTTGGAGAAGTGTCCATTTAGTGCTGCCCTCTGTTTCTTGTCCCCTAGCCAGTTGCTGATCCAGGACAAGACCTGTCCCTTGATTCCATGACTGGGAAGTTTATTCAAGAGCCTTGGGTGTGGGACCTTGACAAAAGCCTTCTGAAAGTCCAGATAAACAATGTCAACTGGATCTCCCTTATCCACATGTTTGTTGACATTCTCAAATAATTGCAACCAATTAGTGAGGCATGATTTGCCCTTGCAGAAACCATGTTAGCTCTCCTTCAGCAGCGCCTTCACTTCTATGTGCCTATAAATGTTATCTTTTAGGATGGTTTCCATCACTTTACCTGGGACACATGTCAAACTTACCAGCTGGTAATTTCCTGGATTGTCTCTGGATCCTTTTTTGAAGATTGGCATGATTGATGTCTCTGAGTTATCAAGCCTGGGCCAGAGGTGGACTATGAGAGGGTGGTCCTTCTAGATCCTTCTTACCTTTGAACCTCACATTCCTTCACCAGGGACCAGCCCTTCCCTTCTGCAAAGCTTTCCAACACTGGTCCCCTGCAATACCCTTCTTTTTTCCTCAGCCACTGATTGCCTGCTGATTGCCCTTTGGTGGCGGTATATTTTTGTTCTGATTTGTCCTGATTTGGTCCAGGTCTTTCTTGTGCAGGCCCTAGGGCTACCTTGTGAATGCTGAGAGCCAGCATTTGCTTGTGATTTCTTAATGGTCTCAATAATACAGGTATCGCCTCCCCTTTGCCTCTTGGGAGCTAATGGAACAATGAGTGTCAGGATGGATAACAGATGTCCATCGTGTTCAGGGCTCCACCTCCAGCTGCCTTAATCCTGAGGTCTCCTTAAGGATGCCCTGGGGAGCCAAGGGTAGGGAGGGGGGGTCACATTCTGCTTTAATAGGCAGCAGTGGTGGTGGCATTGGAGGAGAAAGGAAAGTCAGGGTGTTCCTCCCTTCTCGGCACATACGGTGCCAGGGGCCCTGCCCCTGAAACCTTTTAGAAATGTCACACGCAAGGAAGGGAAGCGAGAAGAAGACCAAAGAGAAAGAGAAAAGGTCAGGCAGGTCTTCTCCGTTTTGGGAGAACCAGGCACCCAGTGACGCTCTGGGTCCCACCTCTTCTCTTCCTTCGTTTCATTGGGTCTTTCGTTTTATGGTTTCATTTGAATGTCTGTCTCCACCTAAACTGGAGTTGGCATTCAGGATGCCTCTGGTGGGGTGTGTTAGTTACTGCTACGTTCCACGAGGGGTTGGGGGTATTCTTTGGGACATTGAAGAACTTCTAAATCATGAAGGTGGAACTAAGGACCAAACTTGGTGTGCCTACCCATAGGAGAGACGAACAAGTGTAACGTAGCAGTGTGTGCTCTCTGCATGTGGATTAGTGGATTTTCCTTCCCTGGAAAAATCCCTGCAGACATCCTTGTAGCTGTGCCTTATGTAACGCCCTGCCAGCTCACACCACCTCTCCTCATGTCGCAAAGCCCTCTGTGGACAGAGCAGGGTTTTAAATAAGCCAGGCAGCAAATGACCTGCGGACTCCTCTGCCTAGAGAAGCAGAATTCAGTGACCTATGCACACAGCTTTGCCTTTGGCATATCTGAATATGCAGATCTTAAGGCTCTATGGGCTACAAATGCCATGCCATCTCAGCCCCGGGAACCTTGCTTAGAACAGGACAGAGCTCACACGGAGTACCTGTTCAGTGTTGCTTTGCGTTTGTCTCTCACCTGCAAGGGACGGATTGAGTACTGGGGATCTGCACCAAAATTCAGAATTCGGAATGTAGATTCAGAATTCCAAGTTAGAGATGTTGTGTTCCTTTTGATTTGCAGCCCTTCGGATTTGGGATTTGGAGTTTTAAAAATGTAAAAAGCGTTTCTTTCCCAACCGCAGAAGCAAGAGCATGGCCAGCGTCAGTTTTGAGTGCTGGCGTCCTTCTCTGGCATATGGGGTCCATGTGAGAAAAGCTCCTTCTTCTCCATCTTTTTTGGCCCTTGGCCCCAGCTGGATTGCACAGAGGTCCCATGGGAACATGTCTGAGGTTCCCTCCTAGCTGTCCCATCTTAAACCAGAGTCTGGTTCTTGGCACAGACACACCCACACCCACACCACTATAGGCACTCCTGCTCTTTCAGAGTGCTGAACATGGCATCTGGGCATCAGGTTTTCTCTTCTTTTGGGGGGTGGGGGTGGGGGGGTCAAAGTTATCTTTTCCCTCCCCTTTGCCCACTCCTCTTAGCAGATCCTGCTGCAGTGGTAGCAGGCAGCATTCCTGAAGCCCTTCTCAAACGCTTCCTTCCTCTACACAAAGAAGAACAGTAACTAAATCAGCTAAACCCAACACACATATCTTTGCAGTGAAAACTACACAGGCACTCATGCACAAACATCAAATCTATCAACTTATCAAATCTCTCTATATATCACAAAATCCCCCCACCCCCGATGTCTGATGTATCCCAAAGGGGCCTAAACCTAATAAAATATTTTCTTGTTGATTTATAGCATATGCAGTTGTGAATCTTCTAACCCAGGTATGACCAAACTTCGGCCCTCCTGATGTTTTGGACCACAACTCCCAGAATTCCAAGCCTGAATTTCCAATGGCAAAGGACTGTGGAAGTTGTGGTCCAAAACATCTGGAGGGCCAAAGTTTGGACATGCCTAATCTAGGATTTATATGTCTGTGTCTCTAGCAGTCCAAGGTAGTCTAACTCTTATTCCTAACTATATCTAGTCAGTCATATACAGTCAGAGGTAGAGATCGTAAGAGAAAAGGACACAGAGAAAACTGCTGCAGTGCAGGCTTGCCCCAGAGTGTATCCTAAGAGCAAATGCCCAGGGGAATAATAATTAAAACAGCAGTGCCCCCCACCCTTTTAAATGGGAAAGAACCAATGTGGAAAAAAATACCATAAGAACCTAAGAAGAGCCCTGCTGGATCAGGCCAAAGGCCCACCTAGTCCAGCTTCCTGTATCTCACAGTGGCCCCACCAAATGCCTCTGGGAGCTCATGAGAGACTAGATCTCTGTCTCCTGCTACCACTCCCCTGCATCTGGCCCTTGAAGTGCCCTGGTTTTAAGCTTGGAGTTGATACATCTCCATCATGGTTTGTATCCTGGGATGGACTTTTCCTCCAGGAATCTGTCCAATCCCCAAGCCAGGCAGATACCGTCACCATATTCTGCTGCTTCTAGGTTTCCTTGGGTCAGGCATTTCTCTCCTTTGTCCCCTCCTTTGGGAAACCCATGACAACCCCAAGCAAGAGACATCATGAGTCCTCCTGATGCACCCATGGTGCAGCCAGAGGGTATTGAAATCTCTTTTCTCAAGAAAGCGCTGCTGAAGGGCCGAGATATCGGTTTCACTTTCACTTATTCCTCTTGCAAGCAAAAAACTACCAGCTTTTTGCTTTCTAATCCGTAGGAGCAAATGGAATTCTGAATCTTAGGGATCATTATTTCATATATTCAGAACTGTTGCATTCGGGTTCAGGTATATTCAAAGCTATCCAAATATGGCATTATTTGGTGAATTCCTAATGTTTCCAAATCCGAATGCAACATGCCCCCCCCCCATCTATTACCTTAAAGCAACAAATGGAGAGGGTATTCCACCCCTGCATTCCAGGTCTCCACCTAAAGATTAGGTGCTTCCTTAGTACAGTCAGAGAACAGTGGCGGAAATCCAGAAAACCCTGTGGGTTGCGGCGTCCCGGCCGGTGGCAGATCCCAAAGAGGGTTGTTGTAGCAAAACATAGGAAGAAGAAGTCCTTTGACTCCCTGAACAGGAAGAGATTTATCGCTGCATAAGCTCTCACAGGAGTGTAGAGCCAAAACAATCTGTACAAGCAAATGTCAGGCTATACCTCTCCTTATTTCATGGTCCTTTGCCTTCAGCGTTTCCCCCTTTTCCTCGGCTCCAGCATATAATTTCGTAGCTGAGGGTAATATTTAATAGATCTGATGAACTGGGCTGCACCTTACCAAAAGCTCTGGCCAACGTAAATCGGGTCGCATCGAGGAGGCTGCAGATTGATGGCTCCCGACGTCTTCTGTTCCGGCCACTGAAGCTACAGGAAAGGCTCCAGAGGCACAAAAGCCAGGAGCAAGCAAGAGAAATGAAGCCGGGCTCCTCGGCCCATTCTGAGTCACAAGAGGGTTGTTGCATCGGGTAACCAAGGTCCCTGTTAACACTCCTGTCATGGTGAACAAACGTCTCTGCAGGGTTGAACCCTGGGCCTTTCCAAACCGCCACTTCAGATGTTGAGACCATCCTTCTTTCTGTGCTGCAGCATGGCACAACCCTAGTTGGCAACTGAACTGCCGGTTTAGGCATCTGGTTGCAGAGCCGGAAAGTTGAGGGTGTGGTTCCCCTGCTTGTGCCTCCCTGACGGGGGCTCGACACAGTCCCTGCCGGCTCCGCAGTACTTAACGTGATTAGAATTCCAGACAACAATCAAAGAAACAAAGCAAAACAAAAGCAAAACAAAAGCCATGTGTCACCTTAAAGACTAACTTTCATATTTTAATGTAACGTTTCGTGGACAGCCAGATCATTAGCGGGCTGGCTAGCTCAGAGGCTTAGGTTTTTGGCTGAGGATCCAGAAGTTGGGAGTTCGACCCCGATAATACTGGGTCTCTTTGAGAGGGCCTGGGCTCCGTGAACCCGAGGGCCCCTTTCAACTCCATGGTTCTAAGATGAGAGGATGATTGTTATTGTTATTCACCACCAATGCTGGTGAATGAGTTATATACGAGTATATTATAGACTTTTTCACCCCGAGGATCACTGGCCTGTGGAACTCCCTGCCAGAAGAAGTGGTGACAGCTGTCAGCCTTGACAGCTTTAAAAAAGGACTGGACAAGTTCATGGAGAACAAGGCTATCCATGGTTATCATGATGAATGCCTAAGGACAACCTCCGGGTTGGAGAGAGAGGCAGGAGATCTCTCAATGCCGCCATTTGCAGGGAATCTCATAAGCAGGTGAATACATCTGCTTGGGAATACCCTGAAGCAAATGGTGAGCCTCTGCATGAGATGGAACGCTGGACTGGATGGGCTGTGGCCTCTTCCAGCAAGGCTGTTCTTATGAGTGATATTCCTGGGATCTGGCATGGTCCTATCCTGAGGCTGCAAACTCAGGTCATCATGACAGGTAACAATTGCTTCAGCTCTTCACATTTCCCCTATGTCCTGCAGGCCACATTTGGGACTCCTGACAGAGAAGTGTCACCCTTGATGCTCCTTCCATCAGGCCATTGTTGTGACCCAGTAATTAGCGGGTGTGGGTGTGAGCATGGAGGTGGAGGTAACGAGGTCATGGTGAATCAGAGCTTTGGCCTATCTAGTGTAGCCTTGTCAGATGTACAGGAGCTCCCCATAATGTCCACACAGGGTCCATCCCCCACCCCACCCCGGCCGGCTTTACTTGGTCATGTTCCAGGGACCAGGAGCTTCTGCCTGTAAAGCACACACTCTACCTGTGTGTGTGTGTGTGTGTGTGTGTGTGTGTGCGCACACACACACACACGCACACACACACACTTCCCTGCTTCTCAGATAACCCATCAGCAAACATCTCAGTAGTGGGGACACCCCAAGAACCACAACTATCGGTGTTGTGAGAAGTTTCCAAAATGCCTGTCCCCAAATGCCCCCAAATTCCAGATTTGCGGGACTAATTTACCTGCTGGAATTTTAATTAAATAAGAAATTTGTGCCTGCCTACATTTTGCTCCCAAATTCTAGAATACTGTGCCATTTGCTGTTTGCTCAGCCTTCAGACTTAACAGCATGGAGATGGTGAGGCCATCTGTTTGGTTCCAAGAAGAAATTCTCTAATAACTCAGTTAACAGTGGGATCTAACTATTTCAGTTTTCTCTTCTTCCATTGTGGTGTTTCTGATTGTCTCCTCCAAGGAAAGAGAAAACAAATAAGGAAGCACAAGGCTTTGAATTATATTCTGATTGATGAAAATTGCATACAGAGAGAGAGAGAGAGAGAGAGAGAGAGAGAGAGAGAAATAACCCTTCAAACATCTTCATATTGCTTGATGTGGTTAAAAGTGTACCTTGCCTAAGGTGAATTTGAGCCCCTGAATTGGATTCTGAGGGTGGTTTTCTGTCCTGGAGCCCCTCTGGGCTCCACTTGGACGGCTAAGGTAAGCAAATGGTTGTTGTGATGATTATTATTATAAATAAGTGGACGGGCGTCACTCGTGCAGAACAAAACAACTGTATGGAAACAAAATCCAATCAGCCAACTTACCTACCAGTATGTAGAAGTGGGGAAAATTGTATTTATTTATTTATTTGATTTATTTATTTGATACATATACCACAACCATCTAGCCAAAAAGCTACTCTGGGAGGTTTACAAACATATACAAAATACAAAAACAGATTAAACAACTTTAAAATAGTAAATAAAAACTAATCAATCAGACCAAATAATCAAATCATCATAATAAAAAGAACAAATTAGCAAATAAGCACAAATACAATAAATCAAAATGATTTGACAATTCAAAAGAAGAACAAATGGGGGGAAAAATAACTTGGGAGAAAGGCATTGCCCTGGCACTTGAGCGTTCTCCAAATTGAGAGGCAGGTTTGCTTCCCAGAGGAGCTGGCTTCTCTCACTTGGGGAAAATTAAAAAAAAACAAGTGTTTTCTTTAATATTTTGAGCTGCTCTTGTTTTAACAGTTCTGTCACGCTGTCACCACTTGTGGTTCTTAAGTCCCCCATTGTGTCGCACTTGTGTGAGCCCCATAGACTAATCAGTCATCAAGTGCAGACTCCTAGGGTTGGACCCGCAGGTTCCCCCTTGTCAAGAGGAGGAAAGGCAGCCAAGAGGCAACATGAACACCTCCTTGAGGTCTTCTCCAGAAGGTTATTGGGCATGACAAGAAAAGACAGGTGCATGAAAGATTTCCTAAAGCAGGCATGTCCAAACTTCAGCCCTCTAGATGTTCTGGACCACAACTCCCACAGTCCTTTGCTACTGGAAACATAGGTTTGGAATTCGGGGAGTTGTGGTCCAAAACATCAGGAGGGCCGAAGTTTGGACATGCCTGTCCTAAAGGAAGAGCCGCCACCACATAGGCGAGCATGTTCAGAAGGCTGGAGGGATGTGTGTGCATGTGTGCACGCATGCACACATTTACTGGATTGTTTTCAAGAAGGAGAACCTGGAAATTCCTATTGTCTGAGACCTTGCAAAGGCAGTCTTTGTAACACTGGAACACAGGACAGCTTGGGACATGACAGAAGTGGCAGAGGCCTGGGGGCCACAGTCGGGAATTGGTCAGATACGCATTTGCCCAGTTGTGTGCTGCATTCTGGAGGAGGATTGGTTCACCACACATAGTTGCTAGAGTGGAACAATTTCTCCATGGGCCCATCCCAATGTGCACCTTTTTGAGCTCTGTTAGGGCCTTCTACTTTTTAGGTGTGGTTTGGTATGCTTTAATATCCTTCTTTAATATATAGGTTTTTCTTTTTCTTTTGAGACAACGTCTTACGGATGATTCTGTTCTTGGTTTGTTTTGTTCTTTTTAATTCCTTTTTACTTTGTCCTCACTGTCACATTGGGATTACGTTTCTTTGTGCTACCCCTTTTGTTAACCACCCGGAGTTCCTTCGGGAAGATGGGCGGTATAAAAATAAAATAAAATAAAATAAAATAAAATAAAATATAATCACTGGGAGTGGACTAAAATTGAGCCTTGCAGCTATCACAGGCCAAGGGTCTTTCTTATTTCAAATCCTGGTATCATGATCTGGCTCCATAAGTCAGCCACTTCAGGATATCAGCAGACTGAACCCTTCTCCTGCTCCTCTGCAAAGGGGCAGGGAAAGTGATTATTTTTTGAAAAATTCTTTCAGACCATTGTGGTTGCACTAAATCGCTTAGATTAAATGTAATTCCTCCCCCCTTTTGTTCAAAGTGCCAATTGAAAACTGCAGTTGCAGGAAGATTGTTGATCAGCACTACACACAAGGCAAAGAAAAAAATCAAATGTAATGTAAGAGATTTAGTGCATCAGCAATGATCTAGCACAGGCAAAAGCAATAATTTCACTTCTCCTGCCTTCTATAGAGCAGGAGAGTTCAGATGCTAGCAGAAGTTGCTGGGGGGGGTCCCTTTAGGTCCATAGCAAAGGGCCTATTGAGTCCTCTCTCCCCTGACCTCAGGTGACCCTACTTAGATCCCACCTACTCTCACCAAGAGGGCCACTGTAGTCACACCCTAAACCCCTTGTTTGGACTACAGCTTCCCAAATGTAAGAAGGCCAGATGGGCCAGAGCGGTCCCTGTAACATCAGCCGTTAAGTTGTGCCATTATGTTGCCCAAATGATTAGCTTATGTAATTACAGCAATTGTCAGTGTTCAAAATAAAATTTGGTAATGGGAAGGATAAGTATCAGAGATGTCATAATGCTGGAACCATTTCATGTTCATGTGGTCATCAAGGACTCAACAAATCCTTTTTTTTATAGAATCACAGAATTGTGGAATTTGAATGAACCTATCAGGCCATTGAATCAAACCCCCTGCCCAAGGCAGGAAATTAAGTCAAAGCACATCTGAAAGGGTGTTCTCCAGGTTTTCTCTTGAAGGCCTGCGGTATCTGGGGGCTCACCATTTCCTGAGGTCACTGGTTCTGCTGTTGTACTTCTCTAACAGTTAAGGAGTTTTTCCCCCAATATTCAACCCAGCTCTGACTTCCTATCGTTTGAGTCCACTCTTACATGTCCTGCCCTCTGGGATGATCGAGCACAGGTCTTGCCCCTCCCCTGCAGGGCAGCCCTTAAAATATTTGAAAAGTGCTCTCCTCTCCCCCCTCAGTCGTCTTTTCTCCAGGCTAACCATCCCCAGTTCTTCCCATCTTTCCTCGGAGGGCTTGGGGTTCCAGCCCCCTCGTTTTCCTTGTCTCCGTCCTCTGAACTTGTTGCAACTTGTCAGCATATTTCTTGAAGTGTGGTGTCCAGTACCGGACACTGGATTCCAGATGAGGCCTGACCAGCGTCAAATGGAGGAGAACGAACACCTCACAGGATTTGAAGGCTACCCTTGACTGTCTTGTGTTCATGCAGCAAAAAATAGATGTTGCCCCCCTTTTTTTTGGCCTTTTGTTGTTGTTTTGATTTGTGGACCTCACCAAAGTGCTTAAAGTATTCAGTTTAGAACATAATTATGCACTTTGTCCTCCCCACCCCCACCCAAATCCCTGCATGCTGGGTTCTCGTTTAACTTACATCAGTAAGATGGAAGGCTGAGACAACCTCGAGCCAGCTACCTAAATCCATTGGGAGTGAACTCGGATTGTCAGCAACGCCTTGACCGAAGTAGTGAGTTCTTTCAGCCTTTCCTCGTAGGCTTTGGTCTCCTGGTCCTCCTTGTGGCTGGCAGCTGATGGGAGGCTGCCCTGGTCTGCCCATGCCTTCTCAGGGTTATCCTGGTCCCCCCCCCCCTTGAAGACAGTTATAACCTCAGGCCTCCTCCCGTCATCCGGCATGGCACCCAGGAGTAGGGAGCGACCGCACACTTCTGTCTGCCTGCAAGAACCGGACATACAAGAACCCCTATCCCTGCTATCCAGCAGATTTGGGGAAAGTTATTTTTCCTAGAACCCACCGCTGGCCAGAGCCCAGAGCCATGCTGACCGGGGGAACCCTGAAGTCCCAAAAGAGTAACTTTTCTAAGCTGAAAATGGGAAGCAGAACCTATCTCGCATCTTCAGGCCTGGCTGGGCGCCTCCTCCTTCTGCCTGGCATCTTGCCAACGGGTTCCATTACAAGTCCCATCATTCTCATTCAAGAAGAGGGAGGCCGTTGATTCACCGTTACCTGCAGAAGCCTCAAGGGTGGCCGGACCAGAAAGGATATAGCACCGGATCATCAGCATCTCTTCTCACTGCCAGGTTTTAAAGATTTTGGAAAGAAGAGGCAGCATCAGCACCGGGAGGGAGTGGTTTGTTGGATTCTTGAAGGCGGGGCTCTACACCTGTTTGTGTGTGTGTGTGTGTGTGTGTCTGTGTCTGTGTGTCTGTGTTTGGCGGTCACCCTCTCAGCTAGACATCCTGAGACAACTCTTTCTTGGTCACATCTTTTGCTCAGGGCTTCCTTTGTTGTTGTTGTTGTTGTTGTTTGTTTGTTTGTTTGTTTGTTTGTTTTCATGCTCCCACACAGCCCCACTGAACACAAATTCATTATCTCGGTTTTCCCTCAAAGGTTAAAAACTGAGCCTGAAAAAATACATTTGGGCTTGCTGACAAAAAACAAAACAAAACACACCAATGCTAATGCTGGCGCTGAAGGGGGTGAAATGGGATTCCTCAGCTCCTGCATGAATATTAATGGTTTTTACATAATACGGGCTACACAATTGCTCCCACCGAGCGGGACACACACCTTCCTCCGGCACTGTTATCTGCTGAGAATCAGGGTGACAGAACAGGAGGAAGGGAGCAAAACCCCCCACCCCTGCCCATCACCACAGGTACCCCATCGGCTGCAGGGCTGGGCCATCCACACACATCCCAGTCCCTACCTCCACTCCTCAGTTTTATTCATTTATTTGCTCAGTTAATTTCCCACCTTCCTTTCTCAGTGAGCTCAAGCCTACCTAGGCTCTTCCTCACCCCACCATGTTTATCCTCCTCCTCCTCCTTCTCCTGTCCCTGCAAGGTAGATCCCTCAGAAAGTGCCACCAGGCATGCCATCACCCACTGATAACCACAGTTCACAGAGGGCTTCCAGCACCTTCACCAGCAGGATGCCCTGTAGCTTCTCAAAGATGGCCCCATGGCGGTCACGTTTGGGTAAGAAGAGGGAACAGATCGGAGATGGTTAGAAGCCCAGGTACCACACCCAGAACAGAGTGCAAGAGAATCCCAGCTGTTTAAAGAGCGGAAGCAGCCATGCTCGGGACCTCAGATAGCACACACTACCAGGTCCAGTTCTAAGCAGAGGGTTTATCAACCGGAGGGTACATCAACAGGAGCTGTAATGCAAACAGAGGAAGTTAGCCATGGTGCGGAAGGATTTAGATACTGAGCCCTATCAGAAACCATTGATGGAGCTGGGCATGTTCAGCCTGAACAAGAGAACATTGAGTGGTGATACACGAACCACTTTACAATTCTGTAATCTTCCAATCCACTCTGGGAAATGAAACCAGGTCATTTTTTGTAGCTACAGAAATAAGGAACTGAACCAGCTTCGTTCCATCTTCCACAGAAGATTAGAAGATTCCATAGAAGTTAAAGATGGAGAGTGGCAAAGGCCACTCTCCATCTTTACCCACTGCAACATGAATTCATACAGCTGCCAGGATTGTTACAGCACAGTGACCTTGCTTGTCTGGAGAGCCAGCTAATTGTTGTGCAATAACTGTAGTAAACTGTTGTCCAAGCCTCTTTTTTAAAAGCACTTTAATTATTTCAGCACCTTATATAATTATATATTTATATAATTATAATATAATTAAAAGCACCCCTTAATTATTTCAGCACCTCATATAAACAAAGTTTCACATCTTGACCCAACCAAGGTGGGCAGTAACAACTTAGCTTGTAATCAGTCACATTAATCCATTAAAATCACCAGCCTGCAGCTAAGATGAAGGAAAAGACTGGTACTTGATCTCTTAATGGTCAAGGTTATTGTTAAACCATTGTTATATAAATATATTTTAGCCTGAGGTCTCTACTTGTATAAATGTTTTGTTCTCCTTGGCCTGTTCAAGCAAAAAGAGTCGAGTGAGTGAATAGCATACGCTGAAGTAATATATGTTACATTTCTCCCTGAATCCTGTGGTTTTATTGGTAACAGATGTAATGATAGACCGACTGTGCTGCAAATTTCCAGCATCATTAACACAATAAGGCTGCTTTTGAGGGGTGGTTTCTGAAGTTTGTGAAGTCTTCCTACTAAGCTTCTGAGCTCGGGACTCGTGGCCGGATCCATATTCCGGAGAACAAAGCCGACGGTGGTGTTAATCCCAGATTAGCAGGCGCTGCCTAGAATCAGCCGCCTCGCGGATGGACGAAAGGCCTCTCGTGCTCATTAGCCTGAGTGAGAACATCCTCTTTCCAGGGGCTGTAAATAAATAAATTAGTGAAGATTTGTGTTTCTCCTCCCCATCCCCACCCCATTGGAAAGGCGGGTGCTTTGATCCCCACTCCCTCTCCTCTCTCTTTTTTTAAAACTCACACCGGCGGCTCGCCTTGGGACCTCCTTGTACTTCCCCTTGGCCTTCTGCAAAAGGACTTCTTCTTAGGTCTCCCCTCCCCCCCCCTTTCTCCAACCCTGCCTGCCTACCTGAGACTCTTCAGCTGAGGCAACCTTGAAGGTGGATGTGACCTGGGCTACTCTTGCGAAAAGCCCTTGACGGTCAAACCCACGTGAAGTCCTTTTGTCCCAGGCGGAGTTCTGCCCTCAAGTGCTCCCTGACCCCTCCTCTGCCTTCTACAACTTGTTTTTTAGAAGAAGAAGAAGAAGAAGAAGAAGAAGAAGAAGAAGAAGAAGAAG
>JAHTLZ010000193.1:104868-131547 GCA_023846285.1 Phrynocephalus versicolor
TGAGAAATGTTGGTTCCTGATGGTTTGTGGTTAGCCATGAACCATCGTGCGTGAACCAACTGCAAAACCAAACTGGTTTGAAATTCAGTTTTTAGTTTCTGCCTGGGGGCTGGGGAGCAGGGGGGCTACCTGCTCCTATCCTGCCAACATGCCTCTCTTATTGTTCTGCTTCTTACTCACATTTTACAACAGGTGCAGGGTCTGCTTTTCAGATCCTGAAAAACCACTTTGCCCAGTCAGCTACATCTTCAGGGTGCAGGCCGACAATCTGCATGTCCTTATTGACAGTGTCCTTGGGTTGCCCACGTGGCCACCAGCCATCAATTTTTGGGTGGCGCACTGTTTGGGCAATGGTGGAAGGTGGTGCTCTGAAGACATGTCTATACGGAAAATGGTTTATGTAGTCAAAAATTAAATAAAACAGATCAGAGAAGTTATTCAGTGGATCAGCGATATTTATTAACATTATTGCACTAACAGGTGTCAGAGAGGTGCACACCTAGGGATAGCATTTCAAGAGTTTTATGTTCTAGCCCCCACTGGCTACAAAAATTTCTCCCTCCAAACTCCCGTTGGACAGGAGAAAGAGGTGTAGACTTTCTGAGCTCCAGTGGGAGGGAGTTCCACAGCCCATTCCTTTGTCCCGAGAGGGCACCTCATCCAATCCTTTGGGCTTCGTTTTCACCCAGACACAGTTTGGTTACCTCTGCCATGGCAAGAGATTAGCGGCTGGCGGTCTTTGGACTACTAGTGGATGCTTTCTACCCTAGCAAGAGAAGGAAATGCTTCAAATATGCTATGCATCTGAATAAAAAGCAAAGCAAAGTTTTCGTCTTATATACTATGATTCCATGATTCTATACACTGATGATTATTGTCTGGATTGCAATAAGTCTGACAGATTTGCAAAGATTATTGGATTCTGTTGCTGCAGAAAGTAAAGCAAAGTATTCTCCTGATATATCCCCCTACAGCGCTTCAAGCTCTCTCTGGGTGGTTGACAGTTTAATTGTGCAGGCTACACATTGCCCCCTCCCCCCCAGCAAGCTGGAGACTCCAGCCAAGATACAGTACTGGAAGAGATCTGCCTTCTTTAGGGTCTGTCCATGTATTTGGAGCCTTCCATGGGAGGCAACTGTCTCTCTTAAGTACTCAGATTTCTTGAAGTTTAGGCAGAGCCCAAAGTGGTCAAGGCAGTCATTCAATGTCTGAACTTGCTGCTGCTGTTCATTCCTAGTGACATCGCTGGCTCTCTTGCGGTTACCTTTTTATTTTTGGAAAGGATGTCACTCTTTATGAGCTTAGAATGGCACCTAGATACGAGAAGGGTATCTATTGTATTAAAGAACAGAATTAAATAAGACCTGGATGAAAGGCCAGAGAAATCCCTCCAGAGATTGTTGTATACACCGCCACACAATGCTCTTGAATAGCTTCCTTCCTAGCTTGTTAACAAAGTAAAAAATTCAACAACAATGGGAGGCTGGCAGAGAATCAGGAACAAACAAACCAAAGACAAAGGCAAATATTGTTGCTGTACCGACAACGTTGGTTTGCAGAGCGACTCCTCCTTGTCTATAAAATGGAAACCAATTAAGCCGGGCATTCTTCGTTACCAACAGCATGGCTCATCCTGTGTGTCCCGGCAGCCAGAACCTCAAGGACACTTGAAAGACACAGGTGTTAGTAGAGCTCCCCAATCTGGCCCTGTCTGTTCTTGCCTCTGGCAGGAGCAGGTCTTTTAGACAACCAATAGCTCTTAATTGCTCACTCAAGACCAGCTCATCCAGGAATGCCTTTGGTGACAGCAGGGATATTCCGCCACAACCTATTGTGCCTCAGGAAACTATCAGTAAGCTATCGAAAGCTGAGCTTACATTTATTTTGTTTAGTAGTGACCAATAAAGGTATCACCTAGCCTACTTTTGAATTTGTTTTTCTGGTCACACAGCTCAGCCTGCTATTTTTACTTCTATGGATTGATGAAGATACCAAGAAAAGAGCTGCCCTCCCTATGTACCATGAAGAAGGAGGCACATTCTTGATACCAGAGGTGTGGACTGCAGCCACGAGGTAAAATTGCTTCTTTTTAATCTGGCCCTAATTATTCCTAGTGAGTTTTGCTAAACTTTTCCCAACTTTCAAATGGAACACATGCTTTTTGTATATCCTCCCCCCCCCCCGCCGCCCACTCCCTCGGGCCAGCAGGGCCTTGTACTCTTGATAGAGCCAGATTGAGGGTGGGAATGGGGGGTGGTCAAGGACTATGCTGCTTTCTTTGATATGCTGGGTGTTAAGACGTATCCGGGACTTTGAAGCAGTCTTAACACCAGCCCTGCCTCCTGATACTATCATCTGGTGTATTCCATCTCACCAAAAAAGATTCTCAGATGTAGACTACTACATCCTCTATCAAGATTGCATTTTGGGTACAATGCTTTGATAAAGATAGCAAGTTGCTATCGAAAGCTGAGCTTACATTTTTTGTTTTAGTAGTGACCAATAAAAGGTATCCCCTAGCCTACTTTTGACTTCTCCCTGTCTATTGGGAAGGTCACAGCTTAGCTTCAAGGGAACAGGGAGACCTGGGACAGATGGAGGAAGATTGATCTGAAATTGCTGGTTGAGTAACTGCCTCCCTGTTCAAAAGGGAACAGGCCTATTGGTTGATTATAGTTGCTGCATTTGGATCTTCAATCCTATTGGTTCCCACCAAAAGGCAGCCTTGTGATTGGTTGTAATTGTTCCCTCCAAAATGTATCTTTTCCTAGCCAGTCCGGGCCCCTATAAATGTAACCTCCTCTCCCCAGTCCCCAGTCTTGTCTCTCCCTGATTAAAGAGCTGTTCACTAGAAGCTGTCTCCAGCCTGCTTTGTCTCTGAGCTGAAATCACTGCTGAATCACTAACCCCACGCTACAATACTGGCGACGAGGTGGGATCCGGAATGCTGAGTAGCAGAGGCTCATCACGCTGACTCAGAGTCCGGATTGCAGCAGTGACAAGACTCACCTGCTGGCTAGAAGACGACCCTGCCCGCCTGGAGAATGGAAAGTCCACGGGTCTTGGAGCCCTTCCAGCTGTCCGAGCCTCACACTTGGGAGGACTATGTTGAGCGTTTCGAGTTCTTCGCAGTGGCTCAAGGAATCACAGATGCCAGCAAAAGAAGGGCCACGTTCCTGAGTTGCTGTGGGCGAGATACCTTCATTTTGGCCAAGGCACTGCTCGCCCCAGCAAAGCTGAGTGAGACAGCACTCACAGACATTTTCGCCCGGCTGACGAGCCATTTGGCACCAACCAGAACCCAGATGGCCTGGCGGATGGAGTTCCAGAAAAGGCAGCAGCAAGCCGGAGAATCTATGGCTGCATTCCTGGCAGGACTCCGGGAGCTTGCTCAGCACTGTGGCTTCCCAAATCTTGAAGACACTCTCTTGAATCAATTTGTTGGGGGGCTCTGCAGCTAAAAAAGGAAAAATGCAATTTTGGGGTGCCATCTGTGGATTTTTTGGGGTTTAAAATTGATGCAACGGGCATCCACCCCACTGACTCTAAAATTAAAGCCATTACTGAGGCACCACACCCACGGAACAAGACGGAGTTACAGTCATTCCTGGGACTTATTAACTTTTACCATTCATTCCTACCTCAGAAAGCTTCAATAGCAGAACCGTTGCATAAACTATTGAAGAAAAAGAGTGTGTGGCGTTGGGCTCAGGCACAGCAGAAGGCTTTTGACACCTTGCGGGGCATGCTGACTAGCAGGAGCGTCCTTGCTCATTATGACGAGTCGAAACCTCTTGTTCTGGCATGTGATGCTTCTCAGTATGGGCTGGGAGCAGTGCTGAGCCATAGGGAAGCGGATGGGTCAGAAAAGCCCATCTCGTTCTATTCTCGTACGTTGTCGCCAACGGAGCGCAACTACGCACAAATTGACAAGGAAGCCCTGGCAATAGTGGCTGGGATTAAAAAGTTTCATGACTATTTATACGGTCGCCACTTCTTCCTTGAAACTGACCACAAGCCTCTGTTAGGACTGTTCCACCCGAACAAACAGACGCCGCAGATTCTCTCCCCAAGAATGCTGCGATGGTCTATATTCCTGAATGGGTTCCAGTACACCCTGACCCATGTTCCAGGAAAAAGGTTGTGCCACGCTGATGCACTTAGTCGCTTGTCCCTTCCTGGTGTGTGCAATGCAGATCCTGCCCAAGTTGAACGAGCGATTATGCTGGAAACACTCCCGGGGGCCCCTGTAACTGCCACTGAAATCGCTGAGAGAACAAGGAAAGATCCCGCTCTCTCCCGTGTGCTCACTTGGGTGGGGAGGGGATGGCCAGGTGGCCCGCATGAGGAAAAATTTAGACCATATGCAACAAGGCAACATGAGTTATCCCTGCATAAGGGCTGTCTCCTATGGGGAGACAGGGTAATCATCCCAGCAACACTGAGAAACAGGGTTCTGGATACACTGCACTTGGGGCATCCGGGAATGGTCAGGAGGAAGTCGCTGGCCCGGTGCTATGTATGGTGGCCGGGGATGCACCAAGAGGTTGAACGATGGGTACAGACGTGCAAGGCATGTCAGGAAGTACGCCCAGAAGTGGCCAGAGCACCAGTCCACGGGTGGGAGCAGACCCGGACTCCCTGGAGCCGGCTGCACTTAGATTTTGCTGGGCCATTCCAAGGAAAGGTTTTTTTTTGTTATTGTTGATGCGTATTCTAAATGGTTCGAGGTGGCTATGGTTCCCAGCATGTCATCAGCTGCAGTCATCAAGGTGCTGAGACAGCTGTTTGCAACCCACGGGTTGCCCGAGACCATTGTCTCAGACAATGGAGCAGCCTTTATATCCCAAGAATTCAGGGCATTTCTGGCCGATAATTTCATAAGAGGGGTCACCTCAGCTCCTTTTCATCCCTCATCCAATGGGCAGGCTGAGCGCATGGTGCAGACAGCCAAAGGATCCCTTGCACGCTTGATGGAGGGTGACTGGTCAACGCGCATTGCCCGAATGTTGTTCTTGCAGCATGCGATGCCATGTACTACTACAGGCAAGTCGCCAGCAGAGCTGCTTCTAGGTAGAAGACTGGTGACGGTGCTGGACTATGTCCACCCAGACAAAATGCCAAACCGCAAGGGTAGAGCACCTCCACAGGCAGAGAGCGACTCTACAAGGTATTTTGCGCCTGAAGATTTGGTCTGGGTGAGGAATTATGCCAGAGGTCCCCTGTGGGTGCCAGGGGTGATTACCAGAGCGTCTGGGCCAGTCTCGTATTACGTGACCCTTGAAGATGGCAGGGTCTGGCGTAGGCACATGGACCAACTGAGGCGCAGAGCGCCCAGTAGAGTTGGTACCGGTATGGGTGAATTGCAGCCTGAGAGTGACACTACCCCCATTAATGAGCCCCAGCTGCAAGACCAGAGCGGAGATGCCCCAGGAATGCAGGTACCAGTGGCGTCAGCAAATGAATCTACTCCTGCAGGTCCTCATGGTGCCGAGGAACAGATCAGGGACACCGAGCTGTCTGAAACCCCCTCCGTATCAGACGAAACGATTACAGTAGACTCTCCACCACAGACACTGCCTGCTGAAGCCCCTGCAACACCCGTAGTCAGGAGATCAACTAGAAGTCGCAGGGCCCCACAATATCTAAAGGATTACGTGTGCTGTGCCCACCGGGGGGGGAGGGGTGTTGTGTATTGATCTGTAATTGCTGGTTGAGTAACTGCCTCCCTGTTCAAAAGGGAACAGGCCTATTGGTTGATTATAGTTGCTGCATTTGGATCTTCAATCCTATTGGTTCCCACCAAAAGGCAGCCTTGTGATTGGTTGTAATTGTTCCCTCCAAAATGTATCTTTTCCTAGCCAGTCCGGGCCCCTATAAATGTAACTCCCTCTCCCCAGTCCCCAGTCTTGTCTCTCCCTGATTAAAGAGCTGTTCACTAGAAGCTGTTTCCAGCCTGCTTTGTCTCAGAGCTGAAATCACTGCTGAATCACTAACCCCACGCTACAATAATTTATTTATTTATTATTAGATTTATACCCCGCCCATCTTCCCAAGGAAACTCTGGGCGGCTTACATAGCTGAATAATGGTGATGCAGAGAATGAGTCCTCCTGATCCTGTGCTAAGTTGAAGGCCAAGGAACTTGGACTCGGTGCATCCGAGGGGCTTTTGCACAATTGGTTCCCTGCTTAAAGAGAACCCACTTTCTCCGGCCAAGCAGAATCTGCTTTGCACATCAGCAACACAGTGGTTTTCTTTCTCTCCTGACAAGGATTTAATATTTAGCATTCACCATGCATCGCATGGGCTTGAGGCCATACAAAGACAATCAAACGACCCCAGTTCCTGCTCATGACAGCAAATATTACTCAGAGATAGTCACTTCTTCAAAACAACAGCAACCTTGGTTTATAACTGTGGGATATTGCACTTCTGCATCCGTGGTTCCAAATGCCACGAAATGGCCTAATACTGCTAATAACGTGCCCGTGGTGTCAGCAGGAAATGGTTCGCCAACAAGTGACACCATGCAAGGGAAAATCCCAGAAGCTGACTCTTTTTCCCACCAGTTTTGCCACTTCTCACCGAAACACAAAAGCAACTGTCAGGGCTGTTTTTTCACCAAGTGTGAATGTTAGTGAGCAGAAGAGGGAATCCTGCAGACCATCTTGACTGCTGACATGGGTGGTGTCAACATTCAAGCTGCCCTTTGCTAGCTAAAGCTTGGCATCGTTTTTCCTGTTGGCAATGTGGGCATGATATTTAGGGCATTTCCTGGTTTGTTTGTTTTTTGTTTTCTGTTTTGAATTGTGGTCGCAGAAGCACAATACCCCACATTCATAAACCAGAGGTAGTTGATTTGTCTGTCTGTCTGTCTTTCTTTCTGTCTGTCTATCTGTTTCTTTGCTTGCTTGCTTGCTTGCTTGCCTGCTTGTTCCTTTGTAAGAACTGAATCCTCTGGCTCTTTAAAACAGAAATTTAAGCATACATACACCACATACACACATGCCAGCAGATGCTTTCCTCCTGTAGACTTACCCAGGGCTAGAGGATTCCAGAAGACGGCACATGATCTGTGGTACAGATTGGATGTGCCTGTGGTTGATCTATTCCAAAAGTATTTGCAAGGACTGTTTTGGACTTTATGAAATGGTGAAGCAAAGGAGTGAGCAGGTGGAACACCTAACACAGAGCAACACGCACAACCCTGGTTATCCTCTTGGGTGAACTACTGTTGCCCTGCCCGCTTCACCAAATGGAGACTAGAAAGTTGTGTTCCAATTATCAAAGGTTTCCTTGGGGGGAAATAAGGAAAGCTAGATGAGAGCAAAGGTCTACAAATATGCTGTGTGTGTGTTTTCCAAAACATGTCCCTTTACCTTTTGAAATAATATTTAAAAGGCAAGCCGGGAGTTTGCAAACATGTGTCACCGGAAATCAAGATCTTGTATGAATATTGAAAGCAGAACCTAGCCTCAAAGGTGAAAGTGGCATAGGGGAAGTAATACGTATAAGAAAAATGAATTAATGGAAATCAAGATTTTTTAAAAAAAGAAATCCATGTAAAAGACAGGGACAAAATTCAGCTGTCTCGGAATGTGATGTTGGAGGAGATAATACAGACAACCCAAAGTGCAGAAAATTGGGTCCTCAAACAAGTTCATTCATTCATTCATTCATTCATTCATTCATCCATCCATTCATTCATTTATACAACTTACATTATATACAACCACCCACTACCAAAGGTCTGTGGGTGGCTTACAATTAAAATGAACAATGAAAACAATTAAAAACATTAAAATACCAAGGAACAATTAGAAACAATTACAAATATTTAAATACAATACACTGAAATTTCCACCAGGGCCCACAATCTATGTTATATCAATTTAAAAACTTCTGGAATCTGACCTCTCACTACACCAAAAATAAGTAAACTGAGGCTACCCCTGTTTCTCCGAAAATAAGACACTGTCTTATATTTATTTTTTTCCAAGAAGAAACACTAGGGCTTAATTTTGGGGTAGGTCTTATTTTCGGGGAAACAGGGTACGCAAACATGCACATATAATGAGAATATCCAACTGGCCAGAAAAAAACAAAAAACCCAATATGGTTGCGGAAAGTGGGTGAAACAGTAGGGAGAGTGGAAGATCTAACATGAGACAGATGGTACCAAGCAAAGAAGTCACAGCTATTACTTAGCAAGACCGGAGAAGAACATGTTGGGAAAGGCAATATTGCGGGCGGGGGCGGGGGGAGTAGGAAGAAAGAACAACCTCACAGGAGATACGATTGGTTTTCAAATTTTGAGCAGAGTTGTTAAAGATGACATTTTGGAGGTCATTTTGGCAGTGTGATGGCACATAACATTTTTAGAGTTTATTATCAAATAATTATACTGTACACTAATAAGACGAGTGGAATGGTTGAGACTATGAAAGGATATAGACTCCAAAGCTCTGCTAATATCAAGTACAACCGTCCTCAGCCACAAAGCAAAAAGCAGTCATGTCACAGCTTAAATAAGTGAGCTTCCAAATATTTGTTCTGTATGCTTGTGTGTGTGTTTACAAACAGAATCCTTTTACAAGCATGAATCCTTCCTTGGCCAGAAAGGAGTTAAAAATTCAAACAGATTTTGATTGACAGGTCCAAATATTCAGACCGCCCTTGTCCTGGTTGAATTCTCCTTTGAAGTTTTCAGGAGCATGGTCTCAGAAATCCTGAGGGGATGTTTACAAAAAGTCCCTAAGGTTGGACCTGCACTACTGCTCTGTGCTTTTAAAATGCAGAAATACTTTGACTACACCTTACAAAATTGTATGCTATATCCCTGGAGATACAAAGCAAAATATCCCTTTTTGCAGGACTATCACTCCATTATTTTCTTTAAAGCAAGGCTTTGTTGGGTTGTTGTGTGTTCATTTTATTTTATTTTTTATTTTGACTCTTCAAAGAAAGAGCGTATTACCCTAAGATCAACTTCGGCCCAGCCTATCAGAACATCCCAGGCCCCTTCATTGAGAACTGCTACTCCTAGAGAAGCTCATACAACCTCCACCTGGAACAGTGCTTTCTCAGTTGCTGGTCAAATATGGTGGAATCAGCTCCCTAGGATACTAGGACCATTCAGCCCGTGTCGGCCTTCAGGAAACTGCTAAAAACTTGGCTTTTCCAGGCTGTTTTCGGTGATTAATGGAGGTTGGATGTCTGTTTGTGTTGTCTTTTTGCCTACCCATCTGGTTTACTCACCACCACCTTACATTATTATTGTTTATTAATGGGTTTTGATGATTAGGTTTTTATGTCATATATGTCTGGCATTATGGATTTATTGGTTCTTTGTGCCCTATGTTGTGAACTGCCCAGAGTTTCCTTTGGAAAGTTGAGTGTTCTGTAAATATAAATATAAGTAAATAAATAAATAAAAGCTTGTCTTTTAACTGTTTCTGTGACCTTTCATTCCCATCCAAACACCTCCCTTTCCATCCCCTAAAGCTGCACCAATGTATCTCTTTTTAACAATCTTGCTGGTAAGCCTATTTACAAACTACACCATTTTACTTTTCTGAAAGACCTTTTTTGATTATTATTATTTCAGCCCCTGCAACCTTGATTCCTTCCAAATAAAAGCAAAGCAAAGTGTTTTGCCTTATACCACACCACAGTGCTTAAAGCACTCTCTGGGTAGTTTACAATTTAATTATGCAGGTGACACATTGTATAATGTTGATTTGCTCCGCTTCAGCACAATAACTTTGATGCACTCTTTTGCAGAAATGATTACTGGAAATCACACTGGCAGCTGTCATGTGGGATCACACGGATACCTCTTGCTTGTGAGAATGTGCATTAGTGCAGGCAGTCCCCTGCTTTCACATCCGAGGCGTCAGGGATCACATCTGAGCCTCAGCCCCTCGTGTGATGCTGGCTGTTGTTCCAGAAAGTGAGAGAAAAGAATTTGTAAAGCCAGGGCATTCTCTTTCTGCAAATATTTTTTTTTAAATATGGATAAGCTGTCATGATGAGATGAGCTTCCATGTGTGCTAATTGTGTGTAACTGTCACATTATGTGCTTTTCTCACCAAAGTTGGTACTTTGCAAACAAGCTTGCTTTGCGATTGGTCTTGGGCTGTGAACAATTTCTTGAAGGGGAAAGACTTCCACAGTCACCCTCTCCTGAATGCCCACCTGCTTTCAGCTGCAATGACCCCTGTGATCTCCAGTTTGTTCCTCTCTCACACACACGACGGGTGTGGAAACAGAAACACAGTTACAGAACCTCCAATTTCTGCCCGCAACTCTTCTACATTCATTTCATCCTGTGACGTGGCTTGGAAGCCAACGAGACTCAGGCAAACGCCCGCCAGCCTGGCCAATGAGCAGGGTCGGCGCAGCGGCACCCTTTGAGCCTGCTTGCACCAAACACTTTGCCCCAGTTCCCACCCTCAGAATAGGCTCGGCTTGCTTGGGTTCCCTTCCCTTCCTGCTACGGTGATCTGTCTCCCCTCAAGGGCATGGTGCCCGGGGGCGGGGGCGGGCGGTGCTGCCTCCCTTGATAACAAAGCCATAATCCCTGCAAGAAATGACAGCTTTTAAATTGCCTCATGTTCCCAGGCTTGGCAGCGACTCAGCCCCATAAAAGCTCCGGCCCGGAGCCGTGCAGGTCAGTGCTCGCTTCTGGCCAACGGTTTGCAACAGCACGCTGCCAAAGTGGCACCGGGAGGGTGGGTGGGTGGGAGGTGGCTTGGGGGGTGGGCAGGGGAGGAGATGCCAGCCATGGCAGAGGGCACCACCCTTCCAGGTTGTCTCCATGAAGGTTCTCCTTTTGGGGCATCTTGCATCTTGCTATCCCTCTGGGTGGCCTCTGTGGTGGTCTCTAACCACTGATCTCACCAGCCAGTTTCAGCCGGCTGTACAGCTACCTGTATTTAGCCAAATGGAAAGACAGGACACACAGTCCTGCCAATGTGAAATTCTGAGGGCACCAGTCCTACAGAAAAGGCTGAGGGAGGGGCTGAATGACACAAGCCTAGTCATTCTGGATCCTAGTTTTATAACCCCAGGTGTCCTCAGAACTCCGATAGATTCTTTAGAGAAGCACCATTCACACAAACCTTGGATGTTTCCTTAGGAAAGGGAGGTTGGAATGTTACATGAATTGGAAGGGGCATATCCGCATGCTCCCCCATCCCTCAAAAAACCCCTCAGGATCTTAGAAGTTAATGTCATTTTCTTTGTTTAAGTCCTTGTACAGAAAATGCTCTAATCGTTGCTAGTCTTCTGAGGCGGGATTGCAGCCCAGTGTTAACGTGACGCCACGGCTGGTTTGTGAGTTCCTCTTTGCTGCACCAACCCGAGTGTTTTCATTTGTATTAATTTAAATGATTCTTATGAACTAGAGAGGTGAACTGGAGGAGCTTTAAATCAATAAGATTCCTGCTGGTTTCCTTGGAGGCACATCTCTGGAGTCTGGCTGCTGTTCTGGGATGTTTGTTTTTATTTACCTTTGTTACAGGTGGTGAGACACACCTTCCGAAGCAGCAACAGGCTGCCCAATCTCAGCTCTCTAGGCGGACCAGACCAGATGGTACAGTCAACACTAGAGATGCGGATGAATTTTTAAAGAGTGATTTGTCATGATTCATCATTATTCATTGGACTGACGAATGGACAAATCAACAAATAGATGAATTGCCAAACTTCTGAAGATGAATCAATCAATCAATCAATCAGTCAGTCAGCCAGTCAGCCAGTCAGCCATCAATTCATCTCCCCCTTAAAATGGTATAAAGAGATCCCCCGGCATCTCGAGGCCCCAGATTTTCAGTCATGCTTCCTCTGGCTGTTCTCCCCAAGCCCCCTCCGTCCCCTCCCATCACTCCTGATTTAAATCTAGCATGGCAAGGGTGGCAGGCTGCGTTTACACAGGGACCCTGCTAGGGCTGCCTGCTCTTTTCCTGCAGACCCTGCTGGCTCAGATTGTAGAATTCTGAGGGGAAGTTCGCCTCAGTGTCGTGGCTGCCCCAGATTTCAAGGTAGAAAAAAGAGGGGAATCTGCGGAGAAATAAGAGAACACGGCCTCTTGCCCCTGAGCTAGCAACAAACAACCAGCTCATCTCCTCAAGTCAGAGAGAAAGCACCATGGGAGCCACATGGGGGAAGGCACTCCGGAGACCAGGTGCCACTGTCCAGTGGGCAGTATGTCCTCTAGCCACCCACTCAGTCACCCTTAAGTTAGGAAACGAGCTGGTGATAACTTTCAAATCCAGGAAGGGAAATGGGAGGGGGGAGGAGGGAGAGGCAACTCCTGACTAACCCAGCTTGGAAAAACCCAAGGGAAGGAAGGCAGCCTGGGTGGCCTCTTTCCCTGGTGAGAAGCCAAGGGGGAAAGAGCAGGGAGATTCAAACAGATTCCCGTGGAAGCTTCCGGCGCCTCCCACCAAGATCAGAATCATCTACAGTGGACCCTTGTATAACAAACAGCTTGTGTAGCATAAAATCTGTACAACATAAAAAATTCTGGAGATAGGGGAAATTTGCTTAACATAATTGCAGATGGGGAAAATCCATACAACATAAAATGGGATTACTCCATTTTCAATGCATTCCTATGGGACATTTGTATAAAGGAAAATTTGCTTAACATAATGATAAATTTTGGTGGTTTTCAGGAAACTGCCACGCAAGGGATTAGTTCATTCAGTTTATTAGACAGATATAAGGACAGATATAAGAGTGCAGAGTTTATAACCAGTTTAGAGTTATGGCCAGTACAGAGTTATAATAGACACACAAGACAAATAGCACACGACAAAGGTATTAGTAGGAATTTCATCACAGCATGATCTGGGCCATAGACCCAAGACTCTGCTGCTCCCTTCTCCCCGAGTGGTCTCCTTTTTATACCTTTTTGTAACCGCAGCTTACGTATTTCGTGCGCATGTCATACGTAATCATACCTGGTAAGTTATCATAATTCTTAGAAATGGCTTAGAAATGGCTTTTGCCTATTTTTAGTTCGAGATTGTTTTCCCACAAAATGGCGCTTTTGGCGCCATGAGATGGTGCCCACGTTATCTGTGTCGTCTTCGCTTCTCCGTTGGCCCTATCTTGGTTAACCACAAGTATTTGTTACCTCTACATGCTGGCATCTACGTTTTTATCTATTTTGTGTTTCTGCCAGCATGACCTAATACCCACAGTTGGGTTTAACACTTTATAATAGTTTTCGGCTTTATTCTCATATTGAGTTAATTCTATTAATTCTTATTAATTCTCATCAATAATTTCATTTGGAACGAATTAATTCCTTTATACAAGGCACCACTGTACATCCTTCTACTTCTGATTAGGGATGGGCATGAAGCGGGAAAAGGCATTTTGTTCTGTTCCATTTCACCCCCCCCCCACACACACTTCATTTCGTTTCGTTTCATATGAATTTTTACCAAAAAAATGTACAAAATGAAACCTTAAACAAAATGCACTGTAACCTTTTGGGGGTCCTCCCGCCGGGCCCACTCACCCTTTTCTCTTTGGCCATGGCTGAGGCTCTTTCGTGGAGGAACGGATCTTTTGTGAAGCTAATGGCTCTTAGCTGCTCATACCTTCACATGTTTTGCATTACAGAAAGGAAAGCACCCAACAATGTCTGTGCCTAGGAAATCCGTTTTTCTCCCAACAAATTCTACTGTTCAGAAGTTCAGAAGGAACAGGCACAGTGTCACGTTCTGCTGCTCCAAAAATCTTGGGACTCCAACCTCGTGGCTTCCAGGGTGTGCGAAACCCCTGAGTGCTCCATTTGGGGCCACACCGTGGGGTGGAGACCTGGTATTGAAAGTCCCATTTCTTCTTGTCACACAAGTCCTGGCAGAGGCAGAACAAGGCGAGGAGAGGAGCCCAAGGTGAGGTGAGGGCAACCCTTCCAGGAGCCCCTGCAACTGTGCGGCCCCATGAAAGTCCCACCCCCCACCCCTTTGTGGGAGGTGGGCGCTGCGATGCACTGCAAAATCTTGCAGGAAGGATAGCAGGGCTCCAGTCGCCGGGCACATCTGGCCAGCAACCTGGATGGAGCAAGGGGCATTTGCCTGCTTCTCTGCCTCTTGGCTGCCACATTTCCCCGTGAGCTCTTCCTTCGTACAATTTCGGTCCTGTTTGCCCCAGATCACTGCCCCACCTGCCTCCACGCTCAGTTCTCCTAAGGCCGGTTCTTGTCCTCCTAGCCTCCCCCCCCCCTCGCCTCAGGAAACCACAGGGATCCTCACCCATGACACCGGAAAGACCCTCCGGCAGCCCCTGAGCTCAGGATTTGGCCCGGACATGATCAGATGTGGGATGTGGCTGAGCCTGCGCCCTGGTTTTTTTCGTTCAATGCCCTGATCTCCATGAATGAGGACCCCGCATCTGGAATTTGCAACGTGGGAAGAGCAAAAGAAGCCAGGCCCTCTCCTGAAATTTGTGGAGAAGCTTTTCAGAGGGACCTGGGACAACGTTGGCAGTTGGCACCCCCTCCAGCCTCATAATTCTAATTTCCCCCTTTTTCTCTCACGCTAAGCCAGCGAAATGAAAATTACTGCACTTGTCAGCCCCTTGGAATAAGTGTGGGGAGACAAGCATTTGTGTCAGGTTAATTGTTCTCCGGATTGTCGAAAACCCCAGTGCAAAGAGAAATCAAATATTAACTCAGACAAGTAGTGGGTGTCATGCCAATATGGGGAACGGGCGGAGGAAGATCTGCTTAGCAGCTGCAGCTCCCGCTAAGCTCTCTCTCTCTCTCTCTCTCATTCTCTCTCCCTCGGCATGTGGGAAGGCTGCCACGACCTTCAAACGGTTTTGTTGCATTTGTAAATAAGGAATAATGAGCTGGCTGGATCGGATGTGATGGTGGTTGCGGGGGGGGGGGAGGGGGGAGAAGGGACGCATGCCTGTGCATTCGTTACAAACGGCAGCCTCACCAGCGGGAAGGAAGGCGTGCTGCCCTAGTAGGCACCCAAAATATCTGCCACCACCTGCATCTCCTAGCCAAGTGCAAGAGATGCACACACGGATGCCGTGCCTCTGACCATGCACAGAGCGCAGTTCCTGCCTGAGCACCCAGAGGCCGTTCTGTCATGGCTGAGGCCAGGGAGCGGCCGGGGAAGGAAGTTGTCAACAAGAATGGGCTCAAGGGACAGGAAGCCCAGGTGAAGGCTGAATATCAGGTGGGAAAAACTTCTCAACCATTAGAGCTGTAGGGCAATGGGTTGGGCTGGATGACCTCAGAGGGCCCCTGTCCCACTCCGTCATTCTGCGATCCTAAGGCTTCGCATCTACGTCCTGCTTCCAAGGCCATTTCAGGCCTCCTTTCTCGGATATTATTTCCAAATGTTTCTCCCCATGTGTGCGAGTGCTCTGCGAAGCCATCAAAGACACATCATGTGTACTGTAAATTAACTCAATTGTCAGTTGGTTCTAAAGAACATAAACATCTGGGCACATAATCTCTCTCTCTCTCTTGCATGCGCACGCACACACTCACACTCACTCGTCCTTCATGCTCCCTCCACATCAAGGACCCTTTGGGGTTCTGAAAGCCCAATTTCCACCTTTCCACAACTCACAAGCGAAAGCCGAGCGCACCTCATTAGGCCGATTCCTCGGGAAAAGGACCACTCGACACTGAGCACTATCTGTCCTGCGGCTCCAACCGGGAGAGCTCCAGCGATGGGCAAGTGCACTTGCCCCCAGAAACCAAACTGGTTGCTAATCTACTCTCTGGTCGCTCCCTCCCGTCCTGCACATCTTCTGCAGAGATGATGGATGTGGATAAAGGTGCCTTTTGAACACTGTTTCTCTTTCCCTGGCAGGATTTCTCCCTCTGCCTCAATTTTTATCTCTCTCTTTCTGAAGAAGTGTTTAATTTGCCTCTTTTAAGTTCCCTTCCCTCTAATCTGGGTGCTGTCACATCTCCCTGCCTCCTCAGATCTACTTTTTTGTTATCCTCCAGGTTCTTATCTCCCTCAGTTGGCCCTTCCCCCCCTTCCCCCGTCCCCCCCATCTCAGCCATTTCATGTCGGTCCAAAACATCTTTCTGGATTTGTAGTGGCAAGATAAAGGGGATGGGGGTGGGGAGGAAAGCAAGGGTCCCGGGGGGGGGGAGGAAGCTTTTCAGGGATGGCTTTTGGGGCAGCTCATCCGAGTGACAACTCTCTCAGCACGTGTGCCTCTCTCTGTGTGTGCACGCTCTCTGTCTTGCGTGCAAAGCGTAAGCCACAGTGGGGTGACTCAGAAGTTTTGGGATCACTCACAGATGGAGAAGACGATGACAAATGTAAAGAGGGAGAAAGGACAGGAAAGGCTTTGAAGTCAAAGGAAAACCATTAGCAATGGACCAGTGTTTGAAATGGATGTGAATTAAAGAACAAATTGTAAAATTTGTTTTAAAAAATCACTAAATTTGTTGATTCGCATTTGTGTAAATCAATGCCCCAACATATACAACTCAACATGTTTTATTTATTTATTTATTTGCAAATTTTAATTCATTAATTCATCATCCCCCCCAAATGGCCCCCAAGGCCCCTAAGGATGCCATGATTACAGGGAAGCTTCCCACAATTCTCTTCTACGATGAAACTAACCAGAGAAATTCACCACATAGAGATATGTCTGTGAAGATTCTCAGTCATCCAAGTGAGTTAATCTGGAAGCTGAGTCATGGCAACTGGGCTCCATTTCTTGAGAGACTGAAATGTTTCACCGCTCATTCAAACGACTTCATCATACTCACGAAGGTGTTTGGATGAGCAGCGAAACATTTCCATCTCTCAAGAAGAGGAGCCCAGTTGACATGACTCAGCTTCCGGACAATACAGAGATCTTCTTCACGGGGCCAAGGAAGAGGGAGAAAACTTTAAAAATTAAAAACAAGCCCCACAGGAGAAGCAGTGGGTGGCTGTGGGAGGCAGTCAGGGTGAGGGCAGGCGGGCGCCGGACACAGCCTCCCATGCAACAATTCTAAAAAAGAATTCAACTCTGAAAGCATGTCTGCAAACAGGCTGGTAAATGAATACAAAATATGTTTCCTGAAGTGGTCTTAAGCCCCTCCTTTATATTGGAGCAATAGAGAATACGCAGTGACACCAAAACCACCGGACTGGAAATCGATTCAAAGTGCGCGGGAGCTGAAATCAATATTCCCCATCAGCAGCGTGACCAAGCCCGGTGCCTCTAGGATTAGCTAGGCAGGCCACCCGTTCCAAGGACCCTGGGATTTGGGGAGAGGGACTTTGTTTGCTGAGCGTACCAGGCGCAGGACACGCCAGAAGAGGTGCAAGCGACAGGAAGCCAGAATTCCTGCTCAACTGTTAGAGAAGTACGACAATGGAACCAGCCACCTCAGGAGGCGATGAGAGCTCCAGTGCTGGAGGCCTTCGAGAGGCCATGGGGCCACCACCCGCCCCCTCTGCTTTGACTTGGAATCCTGCCCTTGAGCAAGGGGTGTGTGTGTGTGGACTCGAATGGCTTCGTGGGCCCCTCCAGCTCCATTATTTTGTGCTTCTAAGGGGCCCAGGCTCACTTTGTTTCAGCCAATATCACCCGGGGGCCTCCCGCCCTCTGAAGCAGGACCCATAAGCCAGACCTCCTCCACGGAGGCCCACACTAGCTGCAACAGTCAGGTCTGCTTTCCTCTCCCCCCACCCCAAGTGGGGCACAGTTGACCTTCCCTCTGTTGACCGAGCTAGCCTGGGCCTGGGGAGGCACAGAGGAGAGGAAAGGCAGGGATGCCTCTGTCTGCTCCAGTGGCAGCAAGAGACAGGTGGGGGCCCCTCTTTCTACCCCGAGGGCCACACTCCTCCTGGCCAGGGGTCCCATTCTGATGGAAAAGCAGGATGTGGGGCTAGGGTCTCCTCCTGCCTCCCCTTTCAGCTGTTCAGTCCCACCCCTCAAATGGAGATGGGGGGAGGGCTTCTGACAGCTGGATGGCCAGCAAATGGTGACACTAGGAGGGGAAAGAGGGCGTCAGGCCCCTTGAGATGGGAGGGAGACCCACCGGACTCCGGACTCCACCTGGGGTTGCCTCCCTTGGGAGACACAAGCTAACCCTCCCTCGGCACAGCCAGTGGGAAGTGGGGGGAAGGAGGAAGGAGTGGCCTCCCCCCCACCTTCTGCAAGCTGGGCCTTTCACGCCACCTCAGTGGCGGAGCTGCCTGAGAAGTGGCACCCCGTGGGCAGCATGACGAGCCTTCTCTGCCACGAGATGGAGGCCCTGATGTATATGTTGCTGCAGGAGCTTGGCTGAGTTTTCTTTCCTTTGTCCTTTAAATCCTCCTCCTCCTCTTCCTCTTCCTCCTCCTCCTCCTGCACAGGGTCCAACCAGGATGGCTGCTTTTGCTCTGCACATGCAGGTTTCTAAACCAGAAGCTGTGAGCGTGGGAAATCTGTGGATTTCCGTGTTCTGCAACGCCCAGGACTACGTGCTCTGCATCCCACCGGACAGATTACTGGCCCGCTCTCTCTCTCCAACTATGGCTCTGCATTTTCCTCTGACTCTGTGTCGTCATCAGAAGCAGACAAGGAGAGGTGATGCCATTGTGAGATCTTCAGCAACCTGAATGGGGCTTTCCAGCGAGTGTTATTTAAGGAGTGGTTCTGCCAGCGGTGTTACCAAACCCACCACAATTCTCCATGGGTGGAGCTGGGATTTGAACGCAGCTCCCCTGAGTCCATTACACTATCCACTGCACCGCACTGGGTATCCTGTTGATCGTATAGGCCCAGACTATGGATGCTTGGGACCAGTCTCTCTGAAGTGGGAGCAGGTGAGCAGATGGGTGGAAGAAATACCACCGTTTTGATCAGGGAGAGCAGGACACGCAGTCTCTAAGCAACATTTGCTCACGTTCCCTTTCAGCCAGGAAACGTGTCTTTGAAGCAGGAGAAGAAAGTTCTCTGCAGACAGCAGATTGAGCCATCAGCTCTGGCCCATAGTTTGCTCCACGATCTAACTGACAGCACAAAGACTGAGTCTTGCTTCGCCCTGTTCCCTTTCTGGGACCTCCTTCCTGACTCACATCTGTGCCAGTACTCATGTACTACTGAATCTCCTAAAATGCATATTAGACAAAAGCAAAAGGAAAATAACATAACATAAAAAATAAACAAAGAAGACCAAAGGATTGTGGCACCTTAAAGACTAACGGCTATATTTTAGTGCATACTTTCATAGGCAAATTGACTCTCTCAGAGAGACAGGGGGTGGGGGTGGGGGAATTGAGAATGCCCCCATCCTAGTAGGGTAAGAGGTTATAGTTAAAAAGAAAGAGCAGGAAGGCAACGTAAGGTGTCTCCATGAGAGTCACCTGCAGAATTTCAAGAGTTCAGCTCAGTTTGTCTCTGTGTCGGGTCTTTTTTGCGTTTGTGTTTGGGCTTCTGCAGGGATGATTCAGCTGCCCTTTTGCAGGTTTTCCCCACACCATTTGCGGGATCCTATCTCCCCACCGCCTCCACCATCAAAAGCATTTAGGCTCAGCTCTAGGAGGCGCCTGGCGGAGAGGCCACAGAAGAAGTTGGCCGTGGCTGTGTTCACTTGCTCCTTCCCACTCCAGAAAGACAATAAGCTTCCTTTAGCCACCAGTGCAGCTACAGAGGCATCATAAGAACATAAGCAGAGCCATGCTGAGTCAGGCCAAAGGCCCATCTAGTCCAGCTTCCTGTATCTCACAGCGGCCCCACCAGAGCGTTTGGGAGTGCATGACATTAGATATCTGCCTCCTGATACCACTCCCCTGCATCAAAAGCTGCAGCAGTGAAGTGGGAACCAGCTTTGATCATGGGTATGGGGAGGAGGCATTTTTAGGAGGCAAAGGGCCTCCCCCTGAAAAGCTTACTTCATCCCGGCAAGAGGCATGTGCTCTACACACACACACACACACACACAGAGAGAGAGAGAGAGAGAGAGAGAGAGAGAGAGAGAGAGAGAGAGATTCTGTGCCCTTCACCACCATCCATAGAGGCTCCTGATTCTGTTAAGAAGCCCACCACTGGCCTGTCTGGTGTTTCCCCCAAGCCCGGCGCTGCAGGTTCCAGAGTTTGGCTCATTTGTTGCAAGGTTGTTACGCCACCCCCTGGCTTGCTCCAACTACGCATGCATACACCCAGTGGCTCCCCTCTGGCCCCTTCACTCACTCTTGGCTCTTTGGAGGGCACGGAGGTCATACGAGGACAACTTCCATCAAAAGGCTTGGTTTGTGAGCCACGGTCCCTGGCACCATCGGTCCTGGGCAGGGATGGGGGAATCCAGCCTTGGAACCCAAAGTTCTGCTCCTTCCCACCCCCACCCCTTTCCTGGGGGTTTGCCGTCCCTCCTGGAGACCTGAAGAAGCCAAGCAGATCCCAGAGATTCCAGCCAAGCCCTGCCTGGGGAGCCCACGTCTGGACCCGCTGGGTGGCCCAGGAAGCAGGACGCGCGAGGGGACGTTTTCTCTCAAGGCTATCGAGCCCTAAGTCAGCAAAGGCAAATGTTTGCATCTGCCAAATTTCCTCATTGCAATCAAATCCACTCGGGGCTTCCTCTCTCTCTCATTTCCTGCTAATTTATGTTCCCTCACTTAAGCTGCCTCTGCTTGAATGTAAGAAGGACATGACAGTGATCTTAAAAGGACAAGGGGGTGGGTGGGGTGGGAACTTGTGCCTTCTTCTTCCCAGGCTCTCCTAATGGCATCCTTCTCCTATGGGGGGGGGATGGGGACCATTCATTCCCTTTTATCCCTACCGGATGCCCACACGGGGCTCTCTGAAGGAAGGATGCACCCCACATTGTCCCGCTGGCAAAAAAAAGTAGAGGCCTGACGAAAGTAGAGGCCTGAGAACTGGATCTAGGAAAGCCTCCTCTGAAAACACTATTCAATGCTATTTCCTTTCATTGTTGTGAGTTTTTTTCGGGCTGTTTGGCCATGTTGTGGAAGTTTTTCTTCCTGACGTTTTGCCAGACTCTGTGGCCGGCATCTTCAGATGCTCTGGGGTATAGAGTGAGTGAGACTGTGGGGAAAACTTGTCCTCAACTTTATAACTCAGAGCACAGAGAGAAACTCCTAGTTCCCTGAGCTCCTTGCCCCCTGAAGATGGCATGTGTCTGTCTGTTGGGCAGGGTGACGCAAAGGCTGGTGGCAGGATGAGTTCCCTTTCCAGCCTGAACATAAGAACATAAGAAGAGCCCTGCTGGATCAGGCCAAAGGCCCATCTAGTCCAGCTTCCTGTATCTCCCAGTGGCCCCACCAGGTGCCTCTGGGAGCGCATGAGACTAGATATCTGTCTCCTGATACCACTCCCCTGCATCTGGCCCTTGAAGTACCCCGGTTTTAAGCCTGGAGATGAAACATTTCCATCATGTTTTGTCACCTGGGATGGACTTTTTCCTCCAGGAATCTGTCCAATCCCCTTTGGAAGGCATCCAGGCCAAATGCCAGATTTCCTCTCAGCCACAGTCCCTTTTTTACTTTGCTTGCTGAAGGGATGCAGGGTAGCATTACCTTCCTGAAAATAAGAATAAATTATTTCCTAAGTCACCACCTCCACCACCAGCACCAGTACCACCACGACTGGGTGAGATTACACAAGGCTCTTTGGAGCGTTCTTTGTATTTTAGGGATGGCTTTCTTGGGCCAACCTTTCAAGAGGGCTTTGTGCCCAATCTCTCATTTTGCACACACTGCCTTTTGTGTTATGCAGAGGAAACCAGGCACTCCGTGAAAAATGCAAGGTTTTGTGCCCAAAATATTTCAATTTTGATGTCACTGGTTAGCAAACAAGGCTGCTGATGAACACTGGTTCGTTCACTCTTCAGCTGTGAAAAATCTGCCAGATTTTTAAAAAATGGGTCTCATGTTGCTGAGACACCCTTTCCTACAAGAGATAAACAAAATCTGCCCACATGGGTTGAAACCTGACCTTGTAGGCCTGGCACCGGTTCAGAAACATGTCACTGTAGGCTTTATATGCCTTAAAAAGCAGTCAGAATATATAGAGAGATTAACGGACAGAGTGACCGGGGGGGGGGGGGGAGCGCTGTGGAGAGGCAATGCAGGAGTTGTGATGGCTTGCAGAATGGGGTTACTGGGTCCAACCCTTACTCAAGCAGAAAATCTGGATCTCAAACTTCCCTGATGGGTGGCCTTCCAACCCATTTCCAAACTGCCAATGGAAGCGACCCCCACCACCTCCCAAAGTAAGGTCTTCCTTGAATATTTAGTTGGAATCTGCTTTCTTGGAACCCACAGCTTTGGGTTCCCACCCCCAGAAGCAGCAGAAAGCAACCTTTGCTCCATCTTCCCTGCGGCACCTCTTCAAATGGCAGTTGCATCACCTTTCTTGGAATTGCAGGCTGCCTTTCTAATGGCCAAAGCGAAGCAGAAAAGTGTGCTAGAAAAATCACACGAGAAAAAAAATGTGCCCAGTAAAATAAAAGAGCAGCAAAAGCCCTTCTGGAGAATCTACACCTTGCAAATTGCAATTTTTCTAGGCCTTCTCTCTCTCTCTCTCTCTCTCTCTCTCTCTCTCTCTCAATCTCTGGCCAATTGCATCAACCCTTTAGCCCCAAGAGAAACCTCAAAGGCTTCCCCAGAATGGTTAAGCAGCTGACACATCTTCATTCCATGTTGCTCAGCAGCTGTAGGGAGGGACCAGCCGTGGGAAAGAGATGCTGGCATTGGCCCGGTTGGTTTGAATAAATTCTCCAGATGCCTGGTATGGTAAGGCAAAGAGGGAGGAAGCTTTTCCTCGTCCAGAGATACAGCGATGGAAGGAATTTGTCACCTGCTTCATTTCCACATCCCAGGCTTCTCCATGATAATAACCAATTCTCAGGGTTTCGATCCCTGGTGGAAGACCAAGGAGGAGACGAACGTGGTGCAATGCCATTTTGTGGAATACAAGCTTATATAAATGATAGTGCCTTGCTCTACAGGTGAGCAAAGACCCTGAAGAAAAGGAAGGACAGACCTGTGTGTACTTTATCTTATCAGTGTGTGAGCATAACTCAACCAGGAGGGGTGTCTTGGTTGGACTGAAATGGGTTCCTTAACACAAAGACTAGCCTCTGCCAATAAGGAATTGCTTCTTAGAAGGTGTCTAGTCCACAAATTGCCAGAGCACCCCCCTACCCCCTTTCAAGGCTGGGACTGGGAGACATCCTGACTCGATCTGCTCTTTCCACAGACAGGAGAAAAAGGAGAAAAAGGCAGAGCAACAGAGGAAACCTAAACTGGTCAGAATACAAGCTATTAGAGATGGGCACGAAACGAACAATTTTTCGTTTCCGTTTCCGTTTTTTCGTTTCATTACGTAACGAAACGACAAACGAATTTTGTCTCTAAAACGAAACAAAACGAACAGAAACACCAGAAATTTTGTCGTGCGTTTCGTTTCCGTTACTGCAATATGAGTGAATTGCTTAAAATCCTTTAAAAATTCACGAAAAATTCACGAAAAATGGAAATGAACCGAAACGGACCCTCCAAACGACAAACGAAATGCCATTTTTTTGATTCGTGCCCATCTCTACAAGCTATACATTCTGAGTTACATTAGAATGGATAAAATACAAAATTTTAAAGAAACCACTAGAAAAGCCGTCATCTCCAGACATGGGGAGTAAGTCCTCTGAATATTTTCTTTTAATACCATGCCCATAACGGTGAGGGAAAGAGCCTTCTTGCTAGTGATCCTCAGCCAGTGCTGTCCCTGGGAATCCCTCCCAGGGGGGTCCTGCCAGGCACCCTCCCTAGTGACATTTAGACACCTTTACGTTCTTCCAGCAAGCCTCGGGCCCTTGAGGTTAATGCCAGTACTGACATTCAGGGTTTACGGTTTCTTTGTTTGCTTGCCTGTTTATTTTCTTTCTTGCTTGCTTGCTTGATTATGCGTTCTTTGTTCGTTCGTTCGTTCATTCATTTGTTTGCTCATTTATTTAAGACATTTTAACCCCACCTTTCTCTTGGAACCAACCCAAAATTGAACACAATATTTAAAGCAACGAAAAATGAGTGTGAAGAGGCATCTTACATATTTCATCATTAAAAGGCAGTATTAAAGCTATCTTAACATTACTTTGACACCTGAACATCCTAATATTTTGACGCCTTGGTTGCATTCCAGACTTTTCCTTTGTGCTGGGTTATTTTTAATGACCTCTTTTGCCGGTGGTAGCCGGGGCCCTCGGTGCTGTGCGCTCCATCCCAGAAGTACCCATTGATGCGAACATGTGAGGCCAGGGGTGAACGTGAGCACCTGTGCAGGCCCAGAGGGTGAGAGCTGCACACGAAGAAGCTTCCGGTCTCTTGGGAGGAGACCAACGGTGCGCGTGCCACGGGCAGGCAAAAACCCAGGATGGAAAGGAGGGCCTGCTTGTCTCTATGCACAGACCACTGTTGGCCCCTTGCTTCTGTATTTGTCGAGCACCTTGAGGGTGCGGCCAGGTGGGTGGATAGTGAAGATTTTAAATAAACAGTTTCAGGAGAAAGGAAAAAGGAAAGAAAAGGCAGCCCCAGCGCTTCTGGTCCCACAGGATGGAATTTTCTGCTCCTGGCTGAGAGGTCGTGGATGGCTCCCTCCAGAGGCACTGCTTAAGAGGTGCCTGCATCCACGCTCTGTGCTCAGCCCAGGGAACAAGAAAGCACCCGGCAACTTCTCTTTGGGTGAGGTACACGGTTTAAGACACAAAACCTGCGTAGCTCCATCTTGCCACAACTGGGAGGAGATGACGTACACCTTAGATGAGGCTGTGCTGCACTAACCACTAGGAAACTCTTCCCAGCCTGAGTTGTTCATTGCAGGGCATGGAACCAAACCTCTTGGCCTGGCTTAAGGTGGCTTCCTAAGGATGCTTTCGGGGCAGTGGTGCGGGGTTTGTGGCCCAGAAACCTAGCCACGAACTTCTGGCCTTAACAGGAGAGCATCAGATTGTGGGACAAGGCTGGGTGCAAGCAGAGGAGGAAGGCTCTTCACTAGAGATGGGCACGACTCAAAAAAAATTGTGTTTCGTTTCTCGTTTGTCGTTTAGGGGGTCCGTTTTGGTTCGTTTTCATTTTTTGTGAATTTTTGCAAAAAATTCATTTTTCGTTTCGTTACGTAATGAAACGAAAAACGAAAATGAAAAATTGCTGTTTCGTTAGCATTCATTACAGTTCAATGTATTTGCTGCAACAAAAACAAAACGCACGACAAAATTTCTGGCGTTTCGGTTTGTTTCGTTTCATTTTGGAGACAAAAGTCGTTTTTCGTTTCGTTACGTAATGAATTGAAAAACGAAAATGAAAACAAAAAAATTGCTTGTTTCGTGCCCATCTCTACTCTTCACCAATGCCTTCCCCATCACCCAGGACACTGGGGTGAGAAATCTGCATGCCTTTCAGCCAAGGCTGTGCGCACCTCTGTCAGAGAGGAGGTGATGGGTCCCTCCCTGGCTCCTCCTGCTGGGCTGGCCTGCTGTTCCACGGAGAACAAAAAAAGTAGGCCAACTTTAAAGTGCATCGCATAAATACAACACATAGGGAGGAAGAAGGGGGGTGAGGACAGAAACATCAGCCACATTATTTACTTGGGGGGGGGATTTCACCTTCACCTGTCTGCATGCCTTGGTTGAGTTTCTGAAGGGGAAAAGCTAAAAAAAAACCCATCTTAAAGAAAATAGCATTATGCCTTACCTACACTACCTGCATCTTTTTCATTAATACTTATTTATTATGATCCTTTTGTTCTCTCTGTGTTTTCTGGAATCCTGTGTAAACATCATTTGAAAAAAGAAAGGAAGAGAAAAATTAATCTTGCTCTCATTCCCTTTGTGTTTGCTGAGCAGCTGCAGACAAATGCACAAAGATGCAGTGGAAATAAACACCGGATCTCTTTAAAATGTTAGTTTTTTTATGCAAGGCCTCAGACATTTGCTTGTATTTTTCTTACCCTTTTCCAGATTTCAATAACCACCTGGGAGACAGAAATCCAACATGCCCCCCCCCATGTGCAGATGTAGTGAAAAGTGATAAAGAATGCTTCACCTGTTGGATTTCTGTCTGTAGCTGTTCATGACACTAAAGCTGTATAAGCTGTATAATTTTATAAAAAAACAAAAACCAAGACAGAACAAAGGGGGACTTGAATTAAGCAATGTCAACATAGGCATATAATGTATTTATCTATCTGAATCCCCCTGATGTACCTTGAAAAATCTTATCCAAACTGCTTCTTTGCATATTTAAGATTTTAACATCTGAAGCAGACAAGGAAAGACTGGAAAACCTCTGAGCCATAATACCACACTTAAACATATAAACAGATCCTGGCCTCAGAGCCATAAAACTGTACTTTACAGCTCTATAGACCCTGGCCCAACCTTCCCACCATTTCTACTATAATAATAATAATAATAATAATAATAATAATAATAATAATAATAATAATAATAATAATAATAATAATAATAATAATAATAATAATAATAATAAATAAATAAATAAATAAATAAATAACAACAACAACAACTTATTGTCATTGTTTGTATATACACGGTATACACATATACAACGAAATTCAGACACCCAGAGACCAGATTCAACACACACACACACACACACACACACACAAATCCTCAAACACTCTCACACACATTAAAAAATCCCTTCAACACACACACATA
>JAHTLZ010000193.1:137742-150189 GCA_023846285.1 Phrynocephalus versicolor
AGAGAGAGAGAGAGAGAGAGAGAGAGAGAGAGAGAGAGAGAGAGAGTTACAGCCCAGTTTATTCATTCTCTCCTCCTCTCCCCCCCAGCTGTTGACCACCAACTCCTCAGCCTGGGCGAAGAAAGGTGAAGGGATACCTTCGTGCCCTTGAGGTGCCCTTCCCACCAACCCCTGCCCAGCCACCACGTGGAAAGAACGGGGACCTACACAGACAGTCCTTCCGCCTGACCCAACTGCCCGACTGTTCTTACGCCCTTGTGCCCTGCTGGAGGCTAGGAGGAGCCTAGCTATGTAGGGTGCACCCTGAGTTTGTAACCCCGGGCCATAAGCAGAGTTGTGGCTGCAGTACTGCACTTTAACCCCAGCGCCGGGAGGCTCCTGTACGCAAGATGCATCACAGCGTACAAGTGCACCTACAGCGTACAAGTGCACCTACAGGATCCATAGGGGAACCCCTTCCCCCTTGGCCCCTGGTAGATACCTGTGCATGCACAGCCATGCATATGAACATTGGGTGGGGGAGGGGGAGTCACCTCCTGTTCCCCACCCGTCTACTGATGGCCCGTTGTTGTCTTCCTCTCATTTCCACTTCTCCACCCCAGTCCCAGTCTGGGGGGGGGGGAACCCAACAAAAACAAATAAAAAGTGGAGGAGGGCCAGGCATGCAATGCTTTAAAACAGCAACAAGGAACAGCAACAAGGATTTTACCTCCTCCAGACCAGGTACTTGTAAAATGCGCTGGGGTGCGCTTAAGTGGCCGTGGTCCTACTGTATTTTATTTAAAGTCCGCTGCTGGTGGGAAAACAATTTTATGCTCCGCATCTGTGAGCATTTTGCAGCGGATTTTAGCGGTCGTGTAAATGCAGCCAATTTCTTTCCTTGGGTTTTTAAACAGGGTTGGGGACCTCGTTCTTTCCCCACTCGCCTCTTTCAGCGTCTCTTGAGAGGATCACACAGCCAAACACCGCCTGTGTAACTAATCCACCCCACAAGGAAGACATGGATGCCACTGCATATTGACTTAAAGGCGCCTAGCAGGTGTGCAGTATATGTTTATCACGTCTCTCCCCTAACTTGGGCTGTTTCGACTGTTATTTTATGTCGGTCTGACGGACAGTCCCAGTTTCACCTGGTGGCAGTGGTCTCGAACAGGTGCCATGAATCTTCTTTTTCTTCTCTCCCACTCTGAAAGTGATGCTGTGCAGAGGGGTGGGGGGAGGAATGGAGAGAGAGAGAGAGAGAGAGAGAGAGAGACTTCTCCACAACCTCCCACCCAGAAAGGTGCCTGCCGCGTGTTCATGAGGCGGGGGGGCGGGGAGGAGAAGGGGGTCCCTCTCGCCTCCCCCCCCCAAAACACACATCTCAAGGCGCCCCAAGACTGTCAGGCTCCGCCGTGGAATAGGAGAGGAGATCCGGAGCTGCCCTCTCGTGGACACTGACAGAATTGCTGCCCAGTTCCCACCCATGAATGTATCGGGCACGCCTTGGCTGCAGAGGCAGACCCCAGGAAAAGGGCCGCCTGATTCTAGGCAAGCCGGGGCACCTCAGAATCTGCCCTGGATATTGGGATGCTGGGTGTTAAACCTTATCCTGGACTTTGAAGCAGTCTTAACACCAGCCCTGCCTCCTGGTACCATCATCTGGTGTATTCCATCTCACCAAAAAAGATTCTCAGCGCCTGATAGACTACTACATCCTCTATCAAGATTGCATTTTGGGTACAATGCTTTGATAAAGACAGCAAGTTGCTATTGAAAGCTTAGCTTACTTTTTTTGTTTTGGTAGTGACCAATAAAAGGTATCCCCTAGCCTACTTTTGAACTCCTAAAGAGAGACACTGTCCTTGAGATAGTCAGAGGATGTGGGGTGTTGGAGGGATGCAGCCCTTCAAGATCTGGGACAGAGGAAAAGGGCGGCAGGCCACAGCAACATGCCTTGGCAGAAAAGGAAAATCCAAAAGACAAACCCCAAATACTCTGGGTTAAATGCAAAGCCACGTGGGTTGCCCTTCACGGCCCAAGCCCCTCTGAGCTTCAGAACAACGTTCAGCAGTCCAGGCTCCTTCTGTCCGAGCTGTTCCTTCTCCACAGGGCTTGTTGGTCCAATGGATGGAGGGTGTTGGGCAGCAAGTGGGAAAGCTGTGTTGGTGGGTGGTGGCGGCGGAGGGGAGGCGGGTAGCCTGTGACCCTTCGTGCTGCCAGGAACACCATCCCTAGCCTGTGCCCTCCCGCTGCCCACTGGACAAGCAGATTCTGCAGAGAGAGAAAGAGGGAGGGAGGGAGGGAAGGCCAGCAGAGATCTGGACTGCTCCACACATGGTGACAACGGAGCTGCTAGGACAACCCACACACCCCGTGTGCCTGTTTCTGAAGACGTCTAGAAGCAGAAAGGCTTGCATTGTGAAAGCCAAGGAAAGCTTAGCTGGCAGGGTGTGTGTACTGTGTATGTGTGTGGGGGGTGGTGGTTTGGTAGATTATGAGAACAGGTGAGGAGGAGGAGGGGAGCTGCTGCTTTCTTTGCTGGTTGTTCCTGGAACCAAGTGGTTCCCAGATGCCTCATCAGATACCCTGCCTCCAGGCTGCCTTGTGATGTAAGTGGCCACAAGGCGACGGGCCTTAAATAGCTGCATCATAGACAATGAGCAAAGTTGGAAGGAACCCCTTGTTCAAGGCAGGCAGATCTGCCAGGTGGTTGTCCCAAACTTCTCTTGGATGCCTTCCACGTTGGAGCGCTCACCACCTCCCTTTGAGGTCATGGCCTCCGCTGTTGTACTGCTCTAACACAAAGCAATTTTTTTTCTGATATTCAGACAAAATCGGGGTTCTCTTAACTTGAGCCCATTGTTGTGTGTCCTGCACTCTGGGTTGATGGGGAACACATCCTGTCCCTCCTATCACAGCCCTTCAAATGTCTGAAAAGTGCTATTGTCTTTCCTCTAAGCCAGTGATGGCCAAACTTCGGCCCTCCAGCTGTTTTGGACCACAACACCCACAGTCCTTTGTCATCATTAGCAATACAGGCTTGGAATTCTGGGAGTTGTGGTCCAAAACAGCCGGAGGGCCGAATTTTGGCCACCACTGCTCTAACTCTTCTTTTCTCTAGGCTGAGTCTACCCAGTTCTTCGAGTCTTTCCTCAGAGGGATTGGTTTCCAGGCCCTGATTGCCCTTGTTGCCCTCCTCTGAAGTTTTTCCAGTTTGTCAGCATTTTTCTTGATCTGGGCACAATGAACTGTGTTGGGCCTGGCTGCGGAAGAGTTGGCTCCTTCCGTATATGCCTGCCTGGACCCTAAACTCACCTGTGGTGGAGCTTCCCCCTCTCCCGCTCCTGACAGAGGCGGGGCTGAACCCTAAGCTTAGCTGCTGCTGGTGATCTGGAAATGTGTCCTTCCTGCCTGCATCCTCGGGGTCCTGGTCCTGAGGGCACCATCCACCAGGGGAAATAAAAATTCAAAAATATCTCCTGCTGGTGCCTCTCAGAGGCCCTCAGAGGAGCTTTCTCGCCAGGTGAGATTTGGGGCAGGGGCGGGAAGGGCTGCCAACTGTTTCATGAAGACATGGCACGATGAAAAATGGAAAACACACACCAAAATATGGAAAGCATAAGCTGGGTTACAAATCCAGTCCAACCAATAATGCATATGTCTGTGAAGATTCTCAGTCATCCAGGCGAGTTTATCTGGAAGATGAGTCATGGCTACTGGACTTCTTTTCCTTGAGAGATAGAAACGTTTTGCTGCTCATCCAAACAGCTTCATCAGTCTGGATACAGCTAGTGCGAGTCCTCCTTCTTCTAGTCAACTTTGACCTCTTCTTACCCTGGTCTGAAATAGGCTCATAAGAGGGACAATGGCCTGAATAGGCTCATTAGGTAGACAATAATATCCATAGCCTTAAGGTGAACAATGGCCTAAGGTGCTGAAACCTATAAAGTATGGGTCGTTGGCTATGGCCTTGGTGGTGAAGGCTTTTTGATTTGTCTGGGTATTGTAGAAAGTACACTCTGATAAGTAGCAGATAGACTATGTCTGAGCCCCCCACCTCTTAAAAATCATATAACAGGTATAGAGAACACTTTTGCTGGAAGAGGGAGGTCTTTTTGGCTGCTTGCAGAAGGGCAGCAAAGATGGGGCAAGTCTGCAGAAAAAAAAGCTGTGCCCAAATGAAGAGTGACAGAGGTTTGCATAGAGAGCAGCAGTGTGCCGCCTATATGGGAAACAACCCAACACTTGGTCTGATTTAAGATGGCCTTAAAAGCTTCTTTATAAGATCCTTATTTTTTTGCCGTGGCTGCAGATCATGTGTGCAGAGAGAGAGAGAGAGAGAGAGAGAGAGAGAGTGGGATCGAGACTATCACCATAATAAATTCTAACAGCACAACAATCCAGCTTCTTGGTTTTAGGAGACCATTCGATGTTGAGATTTCCCGAGAGGGTCCCCCACCCTCCCTCCCAGCCACCCTGCCCTACCCTCAGCCTTAACAAAACTGGGACATTTTCCCAACCCAGATGACCAGCCAGCGAAGAGAGAAAAGCCCTGCTGGCTCGGGGACAATTTGTTCGGGTCGCCAAACCCGGCGGAAATGGCCCATGAATGATAGATGAAGCTGCGCCACTGGGCGGTCACTCCAAGGTGTGAGCATAAATCAGCGGCCAGGCTGGCGGAAGAGTCCAGCTTGGGGGGGACCTTAGAAATGGGGAGGCAGCCCCATCCCCAATGGGCTGGGAAGAGGGAGGGAAGGAGGGAAAATTTCTCCTGCCTCCTGCCTCCTCTTCCTGGAGAAGGAAGAGGCTGCGGGGGGCAGCAAAAGGCAGGTGGGGGTGATTTAAGGAGTAGAGATGGGCAGGAAATGACCATTTTCCCGTTACCATTCTCTGTTATTCGTTCCGTTACCGAACGGTATGAATAACGACCCTTGCGATGGGTCAGGCTCGAACCGAACAGAAACAAGAAAATTAACTTCGTTACTGTTCGTTTTCATTAATGATGGCACACGCTGAAATGGAGCTGTTTAAAAAAAGCCCTGATCAGCTGTAGTGCGGGTCCCCTTCTGGGCTAATTGCTGGTGCGAGTTGGTAACTGTGTCTGGGGGAGGAGAAGAAACCCAGCGCGCCTGAGAGTTCAAAGTGCCCTACCTCGTGCCAAAGGGCGCGGGAGCAGGGAAGGGATGTCGCCGCCGCCCGCTGCCATTTGGTCCTCCTGCCACTGCCACTGCCACCTCATGCGGCTCTTCACGCTTCTCTCCTCTTCCTCCTCCTCCTCCTCCCATTCCGGGCAGGCCGCTGCCACAGCCGCTGTTGCGCCGAGCATGGGGCGTGCTAGAGCTGGTCAGGGGTTGGGCTCTGCGACTGTGAGGTGGACTGCGGGGCAAGGAAAAGAAACCTGCGCAGGTGCGCCCAAGAGTCAAAGCCGCCCGTGGCTGCCTCGTCCCAAGTCTGGCTCCGGACTGGCACTGAGTGAGGCAAGGCGGGCTGCCGGGTGGCGGGGGGGGGGGAACAGGGCAGGGAACTTTGTCACTGCCCACCGCAGCCTCAGGTGGCTGGCTCCCCGGGCTTCTCTTCTCTTCCTCCTCCCATTCCGGGGGAGCGCCCGTTCCCACCACCACCACCACCGCTGCCGTTGTGCTGAGCAAGCGGCGCGTTAGAACTGGTCGGGCCTTTTTTTAAAAAAGCCCCGATCTGCTGTAGTGCTGGCCCCCTGCTGGGCTTTTTTTTTTTTGGGGGGGGGGGGAAGAAAAATAATTTTTTAAAAAAAGAACCAATCACCGGGCGTGCTAGAGCTGGTCCAGGATTTTTTTTAAAAGCCCTGATCAGCTGTAGTGCGGGCCCCCTGCTGGGCTGGTAGGGAAAAAAAGAAATATAATTTTTTTTTTAAAAGCACCAAGCACCCAGCGACTTGCTAGAGCTGGTCAGGGCTTTTTAAAAAAGGCCCCAGTCGGCAACCATCCTGCCTGCGAGACGGCTCTCCCAGGAGGCTGCGGGAACATTTTCCCGGTGGGTGCCGAAAAACAACACTCAAAAAACGGAGTGGGCCCTGGGGCCCCAAAAATGGAAACGACCCGAAGTGGGCCCCAGGGCCCGAATAAAGAGCACGAAACGCTATTTTGGCATCTCGTGCCCATCTCTATTAAGGAGCACGCCTCTTCTTTCTAGGATTGTTCCAGTTCACCTCTGAAGTCTCCTGCCGAGGACGGGGCAGCGTCAGAAAATTCCCCAGACTGCCACCTCCCTCCTCCTCCCTTTTCTTTTTTGAAATTGGCCTGTGGATGCAGGACCTTGAAACAGGTGCAGAGTGTGCTTCCCTTCTGCTGTGCAAGCAGCTGTTTTAAAGCGCAGCATGTGCAGGGCACGGAACGGAGGGCCTGGACCACCAAAGGCGCTGGCTGGGGCTCCGTGGTTTCTCTTGTCTGCCAACTAACCCAAAAGGTGAACGTTCTCGTTCGGGCCTCGGCTGAATGGAAGACCACCAGGCTTGGCTCAAGGGCTCCAATTGCTGCACATTCCCTTCCCTGCTCTGCTTCAAATGGAACCTTTTTTCTAGACGCCACAGTCTTTCCTCCTTGGCTTTGAGGGTCTGGGTGGCTCCTCTGGCTCCTATGGATGCTCTCCACTCCCCAAAGAGGAAAGAACGAGAGACTGACATCGCGTTATCAGGTTGGAAAAGTCTCTCATGGGCCATCCAGACCTCTGCAGCCGGAGCAGTGGGTGGACACTTGGCCTGAGCGTAGAGGTCTTTGCAGAAAGTATTGTCACCAAAAGGTGCCACATGGCAACACCGTGAATGAGTGACCTCCATATGAGTGACCTCCTGTGGCTTCCTTTAGAAAGTCAGTCCATGTCGTATTGGGTCTTCCTCCTTTCCTGCTGCCTTCCACCTTCTCCCTGCCTGGTGGCGTTTTCCAGAGAATCCTGCCTTCTCAAGAGGTGCCCAAAGTAAGACAGTATTAGAATCACCTTTTTTGCACCTCCAGGGAGAATTCAGACTTGATTTGCTCTGGGATGCACTCGTTTCTCTTTCTGGCTGTTCAGGGGATGCACAAACCTTTCTCCCGTTGATTTACCTTTCAAGCAAATCAATTTCCCTCTGTCAGCTTTCACAGGCACCCACAGTCATTAGGGATACACCCACGGAGAGGGTCTTCTTGGGCCTCGGTTTCCACTGACACGTCATTGCATATGGATGCATCACCAGCAGACATTATCACAGGAACCAGGAGTTTGACATGCACAAGAGAAGGATGTTTTTCATGGTTGTTGGCAGAGCTGGAAACTGCAAAAAAGAAAAAGAAAAAAGGATTAGTTTGTGGGTGTGCATGTGGGTGGGTGTGGGAGGGTGTTGCTGTTGGATAAAATGCCTAAAACCAGTTTTGGTTTTGTGCAGCAAAGCGTGAGATCAGGCTGTTATCAACTTAGAAGTTCCCAAAATCCTTCCCCAGCAAAGCTAGCCCTTTTCCCATAAAAGACAAGAGGCTTGTTTTCTTCAGAAAAAAGTATAAAGAAGTAAGTTTACTCACAATCTCATTTGTATCAGCAGGATTTCTTAGTTTCATATCAAAGTAGATAAAATATAGAAGAAGAGTTCAGAAGAATATGGTCTTTGGTTCTCTACCCACGTGGTGAGGGGAGAACAGAGAGAGAAGAAGACTACATCCTTCTCCCAGGTGGTAAAAGCTGGACTTGAGGCAAAAAATGGCTCTACACTGCAATGACCATGCAGTCAGGACAGGAAGAGGAAAGGCGTGGGGAAATTCAACTCCCTTGATTGGTAAAACAAACCCAGGCCAGGTAGCATAACCCCTCCCACATGCAACCCAACAGTTGCTGCTCCTGCTGCACTGCTCCTGTGCGGTTCAGGATGTACACTGGGGTGGATACCTCTTCGCCCACTGCCTCTGCTGTGGCCACCCCACCTTGAGTGACCCCGCAAGGAGACCCAGCTCATTGTGGCATGCGGCCTCCTGATGCATGGCTCTCAGCCTCTCTGGCACACGGAAAGCCCCTTGCCTGCATTAAGGTGCATGTGCAGGAAGGAAGGGGCTTTGATCCTGGGGAGAGGCGCAACCCTTAACCCTTTGCACAAAATATGCAGCTCCCAGGCACCCTTCAACTTGTTTTCCGTGTTGTCTGGAACTCACTCTCTCTCTCTCTCTCTCTCTCTCTCTCTCTCTCTCTCTCTCTCTGAATTGGTATTATCGCAGCTAGCAGAGAACTAATGTCACCATTAATTATCATTAATTACACTCCTAATCTTATGGAGATTAGAACACGTTCATAAATTAGCTGGCTTCTGAGAAATGCCGAACAGCCTCTGGGCACCGGTAAGCAAGATGGGGACTTCTCTCTCTCTCTCTTTCTCACTCACTTTCTGACTGTGCATGTGTGTGCGCGTGCACGTGCTTGAAAGAGAGAGAGAGAGAGAGAGAGAGCACTCCAAGGAAAGGGATTTGGATGTCTTGTCTCTGACATCCAGACAAACCTGTTTCCTCTGAGTTCAGAGGAAGGCGGGACAGCAGCCGCAACCTTCAATTTCACGATAGCAGGTAGATGCTGAGTGCCACCTTAGGAGCCTCATTTTGTGTGTGTGTGTGTGTGTGTGTGTGTGTGTGTGTGTGCAAGTCTGACACACACACACACACACACACACCAGATCATCAGACTTCCTGGAAGCCCCTTGTTGTTTAAGGGGGTGGGTGGGATGGGGTGGGATGCCTTGAGGAGGTTAAACAGGCCCGGGGAGGCGGCGGGCAACGTGCAAGTTCTGGGGAAGCAGCAGGAGCCCCCCCCCCCCGGGGGGGGGAGGCCTGCCAGTGGTGGTCTTGCTCCCTGCAGAGAAGCAGAGACCCACAGGGAACCCCTTCCTATCCTCTATAAGGGTTGTGGGACTGACCAGAGATGGGGGTGGGTGTTGCAGGAGCAAAGTAGGGCAGAGATGGGGGGGTAGCCATATCTAGAAAAGGATGCAGGGTGATTCTGATCTCCCTCTCCCTCTCCATCCATCCATCCATCCATCCATGCAGGTGACCTGTCCATAGGGCAACCCAACTCCAAGGCGCATGATGGGGGAAGCCACCAAGCCCCAGAAGGAGGATCTGTTAAAACTGCTCCCTGAAGCTGGAGCAGTTGCTGCCTCTTCTTCTCAGGCTCAGCCTGTCAATGTTCCACCCAAGATAAAGCCAGGCTACCAGGAACCAGGATGGCTGACGGTGTACTTTCCTCAGGACCTGGGACAGCGATTTGTACCCACACTTGCCAGCACAGCAGATGTGAGGTCCAGGTCAAGAGCCTGAGTGTGCTGTTGCCTCCCCCCCCCCCCCCGGGCCCTGCTGGCAAGGTTTCTGCAGGGGCATCTCCCTGCCAAGGAGGGTGAGTGCCGGGCTGAAGGGGTTGAGGGACAAAGTGGCTGGCGGAGTCTCTGCTGGCCTTTAGGAGAGCGGAATTAAGACTAAGTTTTAGGAGAGCCGGAAATAAGATTGCCGGAAGAAATACCAACAACCTCAGATATGCAGATGGTACTACTCTGATAACCAAAAGTGAGAAGGAATTAAAGAACCTCTTAATGAGGGTGAAAGAGGAGAGTGAAAAAAATGGGCTGAAGCTCAACATAAAAAAAAAAAAACTAAGATCATGGCCACCGGTCCCATCACCTCCTGGCAAATAGAAGGGGCAGAAATGGAGGCAATGACAGAGTTTATTTTCTTGGGCTCCTTGATCACTGCAGATGGCGACTGCAGCAACGAAATAAAAAGACGCCTGCTTCTTGGGAGGAAAGCAATGGCAAACCTAGGTAGCATCCTAAAGAGCAGAGACATCACTTTGCCAACTAAGGTCAGGATAGTCAAAGCTATGGTTTTTCCAGTAGTGATGTATGGAAGTGAGCTGGACTATAAAGAAGGCTGATCGCCGCAGAATTGATGCTTTTGAGCTGTGGTGCTGGAGGAGAGTCTTGAGAGTCCCCTGGACTGCAAGGAGATCAAACCTATCCATCCTGAAAGAAATCAACCCTGGGTGTTCACTTTGGCCACCTCATGAGGAGAGAGGAGTCCTTGGAAAAGTCCCTGATGTTGGGAAGGATTGGAGGCAAAAGGAAAAGAGGACGGCAGAGAAGGAGATGGTTGGACGGTGTCATCGATGCAACCAATATGGATTTGACAAAACTCCGGGAGGCCTGGTGAGCTCTGGTCCATGGGGTCACGAAGAGTCGGACACGACTGAATGACTGAACAACAACAACAACAACAAAAGACTTGACTCTTTAGGGATAGGTTTGGTGATCACTGAGTGCACAATGGCATGTTGTATGTTGTTTTTGTATTGTTTGACCCAGCCTTTTCTTGCCGGACTATGTGTTTCTGTTATGGATGGATGTGGTTGTTGGTTTTATTCCTTTGTTACTGGATTTTTATTTGTGGTTTTTTTTTCCGGATGGGTTGTTTATGTTGTAATTAATCTATTGTATACCTCCCAGAGTTCCTGCAGGAAAATCGGGTGGTTAATAAGTATAAATATAAATAAATAAATAAATAAATAAATAAATAAATAAATAAATAAATAAATAAATAAAAGGTGAAGCCCCATTGTTCTCTGTCTCTGTTGCTTGGTCTCTCTGTCTCTCGGGTCCTTGTTTTCTTTGTCCGCCCACGCGAGGGAGGGCAGGGAACAGAGACAAATAACACGTAATGTGTCCAGAATTTGCAGCCAAGTCCTCCTGGGATTTCATGGCAAGGCTGGCCCTGAATTAACTCGAGACACTTTATTGATTTCTTTTCAAAAGAATTATTCCATCCAGATAAGGAAAGTGGAGTGGGACACACACACACACACACACAGACACACACACATATGGGGCGGGGAGGTGTGCAGCCTATGCTGGAGGAGATGTCTGTCTGTCTGTCTGTCTGTCTGTCTAGAGAGAAAGGGAAGGGCAGGTGGAGGGAGAAGCTGGGTGGGATAGATGAGAGCTTGCCTCCCTTAAAAGCCCAGAGCAGAACTCCTATTTGCTATCAAATCTCTGAGTGGCAATCCCTTCAAACCGGGGGGGGGGGGTTAATTGCAGGACTGGGATGGAGTGGAGGCCTGATCAGGCCACGGTCCTGTGTTAAGAGGTCAAACTCCAGCCATGGGACGGTGGGTGTGGCAGAGAAGGAACAGCATGCCATTGGGGCATGTGCAGAGTGCCTCACCCTAACAACCTGACAAAGACAATTGGTGCCCAGCTTTTTAGGAGTCAGGAGGAGGGGAACTTGGCACCGCAGGGTCCATCTGGAGGAGTTTGCCAAGCAGACAGAAGCCTCTGCCCCCACGCAGGCAGGCAAGAACAGCTGGCCTCTGTCTGCCCACCAGTGAAGTGCCTCCGTCCCAGATGGCCGCCCGCCGGGGAGGCTCCGGCTGAAGGTTCCTGCATGGGTGGAGGACTGGCTGGGCACCTTGGAGGAGCAATCCTCCCTGTCATTCCCCCCCCCCATATTTATATTTATAACAACTGTCCCAGACAGCTTGTGGGCAGTTTGCAAAAGAGGCTGAGTGCATGTGGGGAATATGGGGTGCAGGGGAAAGGCCCCCACCCACCCACATCATCAGAAGAGGTAATTCCTTCTGGCCTGAACAAGATAGAAGGAGCTTGTTTGTACCTTCTGGAATTGGCAATTGCCCTGGGGACCAGTGTCGGTGTCCAGGAGAGGGAACCCCCCCACATGCGCACATACACACACCCTCTCGTTTGTGGCTCCCAGGAGCCATGGGTTAAGTCAGGACAAACTCCCGGGCTGTTTGCTTATGAGGACTCCAGCTCAGCGGCAGCCTCGGGCATGGGCGTAGCGTAAAATACGACCACGGCTATTTAGCCTTAATTAAAACAGCTGCGACGTGACAACCAGGCAGCGCCACCAACCAGTGTTTCCGCAGGCTTTTCAAAGGTACATTTTGTCCCAGCTGTAGGAGCGAGGGAAGGGAATCTCCACCCAGCCGTTGATGGATCAGTCTTGAAAGGCACGCAGGAGCCGTCTGAACCGGGGGACTTTCCTGGCTGCTCCGAGCCTCCCTCCCTCCCTCCCTCCCAAGAAGGATTCAGATGGATGGAAGAGACTCTCCTGCAGACGAGTTCAGCTCAAGACCTGCCCCCCAGAGGCACATTGCAGGATGGAGCCCTACTATGAAGTTGACCTTGCCATGGATAATGAAAACCGTGGATAAAAAGAGAATGCCTGTCCGCCCACCCCCAAACTGCTGTTTCCTGATAGTAGCATGCTTTATGGCTGCTGCTTGTGACAGTAGCTTGCTTTACAGTTGCTATTTGTGACAATAGCTTGCTTTGTGGCTGCTGAATTAATTAATTTTTTTCCTTTGCCAACTGTGGACAACTGAATCAGTGGATAATGAATCTGTGGATACGGGGGTCCTACTGTTGTAATAATAATAATAATAATAATAATAATAATAATAATAATAATAATA
>JAHTLZ010000193.1:167872-181121 GCA_023846285.1 Phrynocephalus versicolor
CTTCTTTATTTTATTTTGAATATTTTGAATATTCTAATATTTTGGATATTCTTCTCCCCAAACACTTGGGTCAACTTTGGTTTCAAAACAAACCAAGGGGGGGAGGGTCACCTGCCCTGAACAACCATCGAGCCAACAGACACATTTTGCCTTCATTGGGCAGGGCGGGTGCCAACGTGGCATCAGAACGGGTGCCAGCACGGAGAGATGTGTTTACAAGAATTCACTGCTCTTGGAAGCAGGAGTGGCTAGCCATTTCCTGGTTGGGAGAGACCACCAAGAAGTCTAATAGGATGGGCTGGGGCTAGACTCTTTTTAGGTTGCCTCTGAAAGAAGGCTGAGAAGCTTTTTTTTTTTTTTTTGGAGTGAACAGCACTTGCATCAACCTTGAATATGCTTTATGCTACATTAGCAGCAGAAGGCATAATGTGAACCGTAATGTGATGGATCCATGTCACAGCCCACTGAGTTCAGATTAGAAATACAGCAAGGGTGGGGTGGGGTGCAAGTAATTAGCCCTCTACAGGGGGTGAATTCTCCTCCTTCTCCTCCTCCTCTTCCGTAAGACAATACCCTGCCTGCTTGGGCAGGGGAGGGAATCGTTCAGGAGGAATTCCTGGGAAAGAGAAGGAGAGAAGAGAGGGCAACCTCACTGACAGCCTTGAATGCCAGGATGATAGTAAGGCCCCACCTGGAGTATTGTGTACAATTCTGGTCACCGCATCTCAAAAAAGACATAGTAGAACTGGAAAAGGTGCAGAAGAGAGCGACTAAAATGATTACCGGGCTGGGGCATCTCCCTTATGAGGAAAGGCTAAAACATTTGGGGCTCTTTAGTCTGGAAAAAAGGTGCCTGAGGGGGGATATGATTGAGACGTACAAAATAATGCAAGGTATGTGTCAACTGGATAGAGGGAAGCTCTTCTCCCTCTCCCAAAATACCAGAACTAGGGGACATCCACTCAAATTGAGGGCTGGGAGAGTAGAAACTGACAAAAGAAAATATTTTTTCACCCAGCGCGTTGTAAGTCTATGGAACTCCCTGCCACAGGATGTGGTGATGGCATCTGGCCTGGATGCCTTCAAAAGGGGATTGGACAGATTCCTGGAGGAAAAGTCCATCATGGTTACAAACCACAATTGGAGATGTGTCTTTCCTGACCCTTAGCCAGTTGCTGATCCAGGACAAGACCTGTCCCTTGATTCCATGACTGGCAATTTTATTCAAGAGCCTTTGGTGCTGGAAGTAGTCTGGTGTGTGTGTGTGTGTGTGTGTGTGTGTGTGTGTGTGTGTGTGTGTGTGTGTGTGTGTGTGTGTGTGTGTGTGTTTGCCTGCAGGGCAGGAAACTGAGAGGTGATTATGATTGCTGTCTTTGGATTTCTGTGTGAGATGGAGCCTGCTTTTTTTCTGTGGCTGCAGAGGACGGGAGGACCTGGATGAACAGATCCAGGAAAGGAGATTTCAACAAGTATTAAGACAATCTCAGGAGGTGGTGGTTGAAGGTTATTAAGCAAAGTGTTGGCTGTCTGTGAATCGGGGATGCTTTTGCTGCAGGAGTCTTGGTTTGAACAAAATGTTGGACTAGATGACTTGTGAGGTTCCTTCCAACTGGGCAGCCCTGTGGTTATGTAACCGTCGAGACCCACCTCTTCAGGAAACGAGAGGAGTTGCCAACATCCCCCAGAAGGCTGGCTCCTGCGTGTCCAGAGTGTCTCTTGAACCCTCTCTGGATCAGAGCTCATTTGGACCACCTGCGCAGCTGACGTTCCAAAGCTGCCTCGTTTTGCCATGAAGCTCGCTCTGGCCGTTCCCTCCCACTGGTGGAAAATAAAGACGGATGAGCCCAATTTCACGAGAAGTCACTGTTCGGTTACTTCATTGCTCCATCTGCCACAAACAGGGTCAGGAGGAAAACGTGTGTGTGTGTGTGTGTGAGAGAGAGAGAGAGAGAGAGAGAGTGTCCTTCAGGGCCTTTGTAGTTTTCAAGATACTGAGAGAACCGCAGGGCTGGATGGCAATTAAAAAAAGTTATGGGAAAAAATATAGGGCCCTTTGAGCATTCTGGATGAACAAGATAGGTGTGTGTGTGGTGGTGGGGGGGCAGGCAGGGAGCACAGAAGACTTGGGGGTTTGTTTTGGAGTGTAGTTGGCTACCCTATCTGTCAAGGGAAGGAGAAGCAGCAAGAGAGGGCAGTCCACCAGGATGCCGATTTAGTGTGGTTTTGTGACATTTACTTCTCAGCTGCAGGACACTTGCTTCAGCCATGCTTTGCCCATCCCAGAGCAAGCTATGGAAAGAGGTGAGGCAGCCACCAAGTCTGACGGTACCCAAGGAAAAGATCCCATTCCTGCAACCAGTTGGCGATCCACTCCTGGTCTCAGCCAGCAGATGTTGGCAGCACACTTATTGAAATCTGAGAGAGACCATAGCAGTGAGGACCTTACTCCAACAATGGTGAATCCTTTATAGCACAATTCAAAGCCCTGGCCTTCTTGACATCAAGCACTACAGATCTGTAGGTATTTTTTGATGCAAGTCCTTTCCATGCCTACTGAGAAGGAAAGGGACACTCACCTGCAGGTAAGTGGGCAAATAATTTCAGAATCCAAGTGATCCTTCCTTCCTTCCTTCCTTCCTTCCTTCTTTCCAGGGTTCAGAAACACTCCTTGGAACACTGTCATCCTCGGAGGACCAGGTAGGCTCACAGACTATTATCCAAAGCAGGAATAATCTCTACCTGATGACTGATGTTTCGGGAATAGACATGGGCACGACCAGAAAAAATGACGTTTCGAGTTTTCGATTGTCGAAACGGGTCCGTTTTGGGTCGTTTCCGTTTGTCGCGAAATTTTTCAAAAATTTATCATTTCGTTTTTCATTTTTTGTTTTTCGTTTCCACCGTGATTTAGCGCGGTTTGACTTCCCAGAGCATAGGGGCGTACCGCAATCAGGGCCGGTGTGAGGTGTTTTTGCGCCCCAGGTGGCGGGCGGGGCAGGGGGTGGACGGCGGGGGGAGGTGTGGGTGGGCGGCGGTGGCAGGCAGCCATGGGCGGGCGGCGACAGCGCCAGGGGGAGGCGGGGCAGGCGGGCGGATGGGCGGCGGCGCGGACCGCAGGAGGGTGGCAGCGCAGGAGGGTGGCAGCGCGGGCGGGCGGGCGAGTGGGCAGTTAGGATATCACTTAGTTAGGACAGAGGTTCTCTGTGTATGTGCAAGCAAATTGAAGTTGGGAAAATAGAAAATAAATGGTAGTATATAATATTATTTTTAAAATAAATCCACACCTCCCACTCCCAGTCGACCCCCCCCCCCCTTTATCCAACATCAGAAAAAAATCCTCACAAACTGCCAGAGAAGAAATAAAGAATAAACTGCTATTCCCTTCAGCAGACAAAGCTGCAGGGAATCAAAGAAATTATTTTCTAAATTCAATTCCCTCCCTGCCTGCCTAACTTAAATCTAAAGCCTCCAGCCTCCCTCCAAATTCGAATAGCCACCAGCAGCCAGCCAGCCACACAGTCCTCCACCCTCCTCCACATCCAGACCCAACTGCAACTTCTGGAAGGTGCCTCGGCTTTTTATGCCCTCTGGCACATCCAGAAGTGTCAGTCAAAACCTGGCTATGCCATTGGTGGAATGGTTCAAAAAAACTGCATGGTCCCATCCCATGCCCAGCCAACATGGGCAGGTCTAAAAAAATAAGAAATAAAATAAAATAAAATAAAATCAGTGCGACCTTTTACTGCTATAAAAAACCCACTGCTGCTACTATAAAAATTCAGGCATTTAAAATACCTAATTTTCACATGTTTCTGTTGTGCTTTGGTGGGTATTTGGACCATGATTTAAAAATAAATATTGCAGTCGCCATTTTGGATTCCCCCCCCCACCGCATGGCATGGCGAGACAACGAGGATGACCCCCCAAGCCTGGTGCAAGCAGCCCAGGACAGGAGAAGAGGGGGGGAGGCCGGGGACCCCCCAGAAACCACCCCTCTGGTAGGTGGCAAAGCCTCAGGCAGGCATATTTTCGCCTGCTTTTTTGGCTGTGAGTCAGGGGTTTTTAAAAAAACTTTTAAAAACTTTTTCTGTGCTTCGCATTGCGCGATCGCCGTGATGCCACAAACGAAAATGAAAAACCCGACCAATTTTTTCTTTTTTTGGTTCGAGTTTGAGTTCTGACGGCTTAATTATCGTTACCGTTTCCGTTACATAACGGAAACGATAACTGAAAATGGAAATGACAATTTCGCCGAGTCGTGCCCATGTCTATTCGGGAACCTAAACTCTTGGCGACGGCCATGCTTTTCTGTGCGGGACTTCCTTTGAGTGTGGCCAGACAGCCTGGAGAAGATGGGATAGGGAGGTGGTGAACTTCAGGCGGGATTTGAAGGGCCTTCGCAAGGCAAGCTTGTTTTATAGAGAGCAGAAGGCAAACAAATGGATTCAAATGATAAGAAAAGAGATTTGGGCTAAAACCTTATGGAAAGCTTTCCATTTGGCAGGAAAAACAGGCTCTCCTGAAAAGGGTCAGACACTTATTCACTTGAAGTTTCAAAATGTATCAGGAGGAGACTGTCAGATTTATCCATGGATTTCCTTCAGCAGCAGCAGCAGCAGCAGCAGCATGACCTTGGGCAACTTGGTCCCTGCTGTCCATTCTGGCTCAATAATTCTATGACCCAATGATTCTGTGCTTTGGAAACTGCAGCCACAGCAGAACACCGTGACCAGGTGGCTGCCCAGAGGAGGCTACTAGACATGGGCACGACCAGAAAAAACGACGTTTCGAGTTTTCGTTTGTCGGAACGGGTCCGTTTCGGGTCGTTTCCGTTTGTCGCGAAATTTTTCAAAAATTTGTCATTTCGTCGTTTCGTTTGTCATTTGTCGTTTCCGTGATTTAGCGTGATTTGACATCCCAATGTAATATATTTTTAAAATAAATCCACACCTCCTCCCAGTTGAACCTCCCCCTTTACCCAATATCAGAAAAAAAATCCTCACAAACTGCCAAAGGAAAAAAAAAATAAACTGCTATTCCCTTCAGCAGACAAAGCTGCAGAGAATCAAAGAAATTATTTTCTAAATTCAATTCCCTCCCTGCCTGCCTAACTTAAATCTAAAGCCTCCAGCCTCCCTCAAATCAGTCAGCAGCAGCCAGCCACACAGCCCTCCACCCTCCACATCCAAGACCCGACTGCGACTTCTGGAAGGTGCCTCGGCTTTTTATGCCCTCTGGCACATCCAGAAGTGTCAGTCAAAACCTGGCCATGCCATTGGTGGAATGGTTCAAAAAAATTGCATGGTCCCATCCCATGCCCAGCCCAAATGGGCAGGTCTAATAAAAATAAAAATAAAATAAAATAAAATAAAACCAATGCGACGTTTTATTGCTATAAAAAACCCACTGCTGCTACTATTAAAAATCAGGCATTTAAAATAAATAAATTTCACATGTTTCTGTGATGATTTGGTGTGTGTTTTGACCACAATTTCTAAAGAAAAATTGCGATCGCCATTTTGGATCCCGCCCACTGCATGGAATGTGAGACAGACAACGAGGATGACCCCCCCCCCCCCCCCCGGGGCACACGCCCTGGGGGACAAGAGAGGGGGGGAAGGCCGGGACCCCCCCCCCAGAAACCACCCCTCTGGTAGGAGTCCTCCGGCAGGCATATTTTCGCCTGCTTTTTTGGCCGGGAGTCGGGATTTGTTTTTTGTTTTTTTACTTTTTAAAACTTTTTCCTGTGCTGCTTGGCATCGCGCGATTGCTGCGATGCCATTAACGACAATGAAAAATCCGACCCAATTTTTCTTTTTTCGGGTCGGGTTCGAGCTGGAGCGGCGTAATTATCGTTACCGTTTCCGTTACGTAACGGAAACGATAACCGAAAATGGAAACGACAATTTCGCCGCTCCATGCCCATGTCTAGAGGCTACCATGATTTCAGGGCAGCTGACCACTTTACAAGTTGGCTCTGACTCTAGTTTTGTGACTGGCTCGAAATTGGCTGGTGAATCTGGGAATTCTGGACTTCGCCAAATTTGCCCACCTCCACCACGGCACCCTGGGAAAATATAAATGGGATTTCATTGCCAGGGAGGAAGAGGGCCCATGGAAGAGAGCATCTAAGAAGCAAGGAGCAGCACCAGCGGAAGGCATCCAGGCAGGCCATCCACCCCAGCCCCTGCTTGTCATTCTGTCGGCAACCTGGGACAGCACATGAGGGGCAGCGGAAGAACAGAGACATAAATAGCGGATGACGCTGCCCCTGCATTGTGTTCTCTGTAAATACATTTGTCCGAGACGCCGGAGAGAGAGAGACGCTGAGCCTTAATCTTGATGGAAAGCCCATTTGTCCCCAATACATTAAAGGGATTGCTCCAGAGATCCCTTCATCCTTGCAGGGGGAAAAATTATTGCTTCTGCGTGGCTGCCAAGATCAGAGGGCGACTGAGCCGTTCGTTCATGGGGGGGGGGTTGCAAAGAGTGGAGGGTGGGCAAAGACAGCTTGCTCAAAGGACCTGCAGCACTTGCAAGATTGATGGCTGGGTGGAGGTCAGGGACAGGGATTCGAAATCAGGAGGCGAGGCATGGAATGTCCTAGCATCACCTCTTTGGGCATGGCTGCCATCCTGCTTCCTCTCCTGGGAGAAGAGGCATCTTCTAAGACCAGCCAGAGAAGAGACTGGACAGCACAGCACCTGTTGCTTCACTGCCCGCTTCTGCTCGCGGCTTTTCCCTGAGAGCTTCTGCCTTCAGCAGCTCCTTCTCTTTGAACTAGGCTCCCCGTGGGTGTGGCAGGCAACCACCTTCGAAAGGAAGGAAGGAAGGAAGGAGGGAAGGAAGGAAGGAAGGAAGGAAGGAAGGAAGGAAAAACTGCTACTTTAGGATGCAGTTATCAGAAGTTAACAGAAGTCTCCAAATCCTGCAAGGTACAAGTTCCCCTCTATTCAGCACTGGTTAGGATTCATCTTGAACACTGTTTCTACTAGTTCTGGACACCACACTTTAAGAAAGATGCCGGCAAATGGGAATTCAGAGGAGGGAGGGGGGCTATAAACCCAACCCTAGGATGGAAGATAGAAAGAAAGGGGCTTGTTTAGGCCGGAGAACAAAAGAGTGATGGGAGAGAAGAGAGCACTTTTCAAATACTTGAAAGGTAAACCTATTGGGGGTGGGGGTGGGGGTGGGGGTGGGGCAGGATGTATACTTCTTGGTCATCCCTGAGTACAGGACACGTCATGATGGACTCAAGAAACGGGGAGCTAGATTTATGCTGGATATTAGTGGGGAGAGAATCTCTTCACGATCAGAGCAGGATAACTATGGAACCATTGACCTCCAGGGGAGGTTTTGGGCACTCCAACAGGGAATGCTTTGAAGAGAAAAATTGGACAAGCACCTGTCAGGTTGGCATTCCTGCCTAGAGTTGGGCTTGATGGCCTTAGAGCAGTGGTGTCCAAAGTCTGGCCCTCCAGATGTTTTGGACCACAACTTCCACAGTCCTTTGTCACTGGCAATCTAGGCTTGGAATTGTGGAAGTTGTGGTCCAAAACATCTGGAGGGCCAAACTTTGGACACCCCTGCCTTAGACGCCCCCTCCAGGGCCCTCATTCTCTGATTCAACCTGGCTGCTGCTGCTGCTTCTAAGTGCAGGAGGGCCCTTCTGCTGATTTGGTTGCTGGTCTGACCCTTCAGGATCAGTCTGAAGTGTGGGACAATGGCCATCATGAGAACATAAGAAGAGCCTTGACGGAAGAAGGCCACAGCCCATCACACAGTGGCTCACCCTTTCCTTCACGGTCTTCCCAAGCAGATGTCTTCACCTGCTTACGAGATTCCCTGCAAATGGCACTGAGAGATATCCTGCCTATCTCTCCAACCTGGAGGTTGTCCTTAGGCATCCATCATAATAGCCATTGATGAAACCCATCCTCTCCTGTCCCTCAGATACGTCCCTGCTTATATCACCTCAAGCCACGAATGGGCTTGTCCCCGAGATCTCAACATGGCGAAATCTCTCACCAATTGGAAGAACCAGCAGGGAGCTGCACAGCTCTTGCCAGGGGAGGGGGCTAGACCCCGGCATGGGGCAAAGACCCCTCTGAGCTCTTCTATGCCAAATGGAAGAGGTATTCCCTGCTGGGTCCAGATGTGGCATTCATAATTAAAAGCTTTTGAGAGGAAATACAACTGGAGCTCAGTGCCAGGAAGAATGCTGCTTTCCTGCTTACCTCCACTCTGAAAAGGCTATTAGGATTATCATTCAACCATTCAGTTCAAAAATTAGTAGAGTACAGGAGACACCCTCTGCGGAGTGTTTGTGCAGATTGTCATTTAGTTCTGCCTAGGGGCACTCGGATAATCAAGTGCAGACTGGAGCTGTTGATCTAATACAGATAGCTTTAATGGGATTCTCCACCCACCCACCAGCGTTCACTATTATAGCAGCTGCGGTAAAGTAACTTGCCATTATTGTCTCTTCAATTAAAACACCGCATAGAGATTGTTTTTCTCCAGAGATGGGATGCGGGGGTGGGGGTGGGGAGGGGGTTGCTAAGCAAATAATAATTAAATAAAAGCCCCCGGCAGCCGTGAGCATGTGCTGTTTCAATTAATGTTAGACTTGTTGGGGTTGCAAGGGGAATAAGGGGAATTTGAGGCGGAGGGAGGTCACACTGGACCTTTGCTCCAAAGTGCCCATGTTTAAGGCCACCCTCCCTCCCTGCCTGCCTGCCTCTTGCCGGTGAGAGCATCCTGGGGGAGGGATAATCTACCTTCACCAGAAAAGGAAGCAGCAGACCAGGCCTCCCAGGGAGAGTGGCAGAAAGGGGATTCACATATATCAACAGGCTCCCTTGTGTACACGACCCCTAAACTCTGCAGCAAATGGCTGCAAGCTCCGGAGCTTACAGTGGTTTCCCCACCAGCTCCGGAGTTTGCAGGAAATTAAGTGCGACCCCGCCCACCTAAGTGCGACCCAGCGCACTTTTCTTGTAACTGCTGGAGGAGGGTGAAAATCCCCAGGTCTGGATTTAATCTGGTCAGTGCCGGGCTCTCCTGGCTTCTGTTTGTGTTTTGTTTTTGCCTCCCGCCCCTTTAAGAGAAGGGGCGGGAGGAAAAAAAAGCAAACAGAAGAGAAGGAATCAGCACGACGGAGCTCCAGGAAGCTTTGGAGGTGAGCCTGCATTTTTTCCTCTCTTTCTTCCTCCCTCCCCTCACGCAGACAGGAGCAACGAGGTGCGGAGTGGTGGGGAGGGAGGAAGAGCAATGAACCCCTAAGATCTCTGGTCCGAATTTAAGTGGCCAGCGGATCTTAGGGGTCGTGTGAAAAGGCCCTCCTCAGTCTGGTGTCTCTTCTGTTGGTTTCCAGTGCCTGAACCTAGTTTCAAAGCTGCTCTTGGATTCCTGAAGTCATAGCCACGGAGAGTACACTGAGGGAGGGACATGATGGCAGTAGCCCCGCCACCCACACTGGTAGGCATTTTTTCTAGATGGGTGCCCTGCCTAACTTGGGGTATCAGGGTTCAACACCCCAAGAGGGGTCCAGCCACAGCAGCTGAGTGACCTTACAAACCCTGCATCACTCACAACCTTGAAGAGCATCTGGCAATGTTGGCAAGGTCAGACCATCAGCCTTCCCAGTTGGTCACTTTGTGGGAGACTACCGTTCTTCCGAAGACCTAGAGATGCAGGCTCTGTCATCGCCAGCAGGGAGAAGGCTTTGTTAAAAAGAGGGAAACTCCCTGGACATTGCACCAGGCAAGGTTGGCTCCCCAAGGTCTCAATAAAGCAAAAGCAAAATGTTCTGCTTATATACCACCCCATACCGCTTCACATAGTCTCTGGGCAGTTTACAGTTTTTAATTACAGTATGCAGGCTACACATTGCCCCCCTCCAGCAAGCTGGGTACTCATTTTACCGACCTCGGAAGGATGGAAGGCTGAGTCAACCGTGAGGCGGATACCTGGGATTGAACCCCAGGTCGTGAGTACAGTTTCACCAACAGTACAGGCATTTAACCCCTGTGCCATGAAGCTCCGAAGTGAGTCCCTTTCTTTCACAGGCCCTGTGCCTTGCAAACACTCCCAGGACCTTGTAGGCAAAACAGTTTGCAGATTAATCTGAATCACCCTGAACAAGGGCTGCAAACAGGACGCACCCCTCCCCTGTGATGCCACCTGTAGTTTACCAGGGCCAAAACAAATGAAAAAAAATATTAGGCACTGGTGTGGTATCCAATAAAACATCTACGTTTCTTAATCTAGTGGGATCAATAATATACTTTAGGAATGCTCTCATTTTGTCAAGAATGCAGAGTGAAGCCGGTTTAGTTGGTTGAACAGAATGCGTTGCAAAGGTGCTACAGAGGGTTTACGTGTGCTTATCCCAATGTCCACCTAAAATGTCACCCCTGTTTGTTTTCTTTGTTCAGTACCTGAAGAAGGCTGCAATTTGCTTGGGCCAGAAAGGTCTGGGTAGCCATGAAGAGTGATAAATCTACAGATTTTTTTAAAAAAATACATCCAGAGAACACTTGGTCTCATAACCGACCGTGCTTTCTTCTCTCCCCAGCTGGCCGAGAGGAAGCGCTGATCCCAGGATAATTGGAGGTGAGAGATAATACAAGATGGTGCAAGTAGAATCGGGGCTGTCAGTTTTGTCAGGGAGGATGATTACGTTCGGCTGGGCTGGCAATCCACAAACACCCACCTGCCTTTCTTTGCTCCCTGCACCATTTCTGCATTTTCAAAATTACTCCCAAAGACCCGTCCCGGTGATTTACCTTCCCTGCATTGTCTTGGTTTGAAGGTGTTGCCCTATTTTCTTTTAACATGGAATAAAGATCAACTCCCAAGGACCCATCCTCTCCATCACCTTCTGCTCAGGTCATGGGCCAGGAAATTCCTCCTTAAAAGAGGAAAACATGCCACAAACCGCAGAATATTTCCTTTGGATATTTCCTGTGTCTGGAAGTTGAGTCATGGCAACTGGACTTCTTTTTCTTGAGAGAGTGAAACATTTCGCTGTTCGGATGAGCCGTAAAATGTTTCAATATCTCAAGAAAAAGAAGTCCAGTTGCCATGACTCAACTTCCAGATAAACTCACGTAGATGACTGAGAATCTTCACAGACACTTTGGATATGTGGTACTTCCCAGATCCAGGAGAGGGGATGCAGACCCTCAATTCCTCCCATCGATTACCAAGCAGGGCTTTATTCCAGGGGGCAATGACAGTGACTTCTTTAAAGTCTGGGACAAGTAACCTCCCCTTGTTGGCTTTTCCAACCGTCTGGCTGAGGATTTGCACCCAGGATGAGTCCAGACAGGCAAGGTTAAGGTGTTTTCAGCATCCTGGTTGTGGAACACCTTGCTGCAGCTCCATCACAGAAGATGCGAGAGCCTCTTTGTCCACCAGCTGCCAAAGGTTGTCCTGAATTCGTCTGGAATTTTTATAATGCCAGGTGGATCTGTTCTAAATGCCAATCATGTTCCCTGTCCTGGCTAGCTCAACCGAGATTTGTCTTTAAATTTCATCTTGTCTGGACGGAACAATTATCAAATGCAGCAGATGAAAACAACAGCAATGGGGGGAAATGCAAGCGAGAGTCTCTTGAGTCTCTCCGGTTGGAGAGAGAGGCAGGAGATCTCTCAATGCCATTTGTAGGGAATCATAAGCAGGTAAAGACATCCACTTGGGAATTGTTGTTCAGTCATTCAGTCGTATCCGACTCTTTTGACTCCAGGGACGAGAGCTCGCCAGGCCTTCCTGTCTTCCACTGCCTCCTGGAGTTTGGTCAAATCCATGTCAGTGGCATCAATAACACCATCCAACCATCTCATTGCTGCAGTCGCCATCTGCAGTGATCAGGTTGCCCAAGAAAACAAACTGTCATTGCCTCCAATTCTTCTCCTTCTATTTGCCAGGAGCTGATGGGACCGGTGGCCACGATTCTTAGTTTTTTTGATGTTGAGCCTCAGCCCATTTTTTTCACTATCCTCTTTCACTATCATTAAGAGGTTCTTTAATTCCTCCTCACTTTGTGCTATCAGAGTAGTATCATCTGTGTATCTGAGGTGGTGGTTATTTCTTCCAGCAATCTTAATTCTGGGTTGTGATTCATCCAGACCTGCCTTTCGCATGATGTACTTGGCATATAAGTTAAATATAAGTTGAATACCCTGAAGCAAATGGTGAGCCACTGTGTGAGACAGAATGCTGGACTGGATGAGCTGTGGCCTCTTCCAGCAAGGCTGTTCTTATGTTCCTATGAGATAGCTGGGGTTGCTGTTTTTGGTTTTTTTTGTTTTTTGTCTGGGGGAAAGTGGGGGGAACGGCAGACAATTCTTGCCCACAATGTTCTCAGGGAACAAAATGTTCATTATTTATTTATTTATTTATTTATTTATTTATTTATTTATTTATTTATTTATTTGATTTCTATTTGCCTTTAGCTGTCCCTGGGCCCCTTCCATACTGGCTCATGGGACTGTGTGGCTTGCATTCAGAACAGCTAATGCAAGAATAAACACACAACCACAACCCTGCAAGGCATGCAATAACATCAATATTTGTGCCCTTCAAGCACAAGGGATGTCATCAGAAATGTTCTATTCCAAGGGGCAATGACAGCAACTTCTTTAAAGTCTGGGACCACTAACTTTCCAGCTTGGAAATGTTACCTTTTGGACAAGAGGCTGTCAAAGGCCTCCCACCAGCAGGGACAAGGAGAAATCGTTGGTCAGGCAAAAAGCAAAGCAAAGAAAAAACTGGGGTTGGGGGGGGGCAGGGAAAGATGGAAGAGGAAAAACATTGTGGCATCTTAAAGATTAAGTGCTATGTTTTAAGGCGAGCTTTTTTGGTGGATCAAGCCCTACAGAAGCAGAAGTGGAAACAATGATATCTCTGGAATCTAGATACTCTCAATATAGCTGTAGAATGGAAGCTTTTCCAAACACTTGGTTTCCTGAACCAAAAAATTCATTCTAGCTGCAGATGGCAGGGAAGTGGAGCTGGGTAGGAGGACCCACTTTGCGGAACGGGATGTAACTACCCTGGAGCTCCGACCCATTGACATTGCAAGGTGTCTCACCCAATGCCCTCTGGCAGGCCCCTTGGCGACCTCACCCGGGGGCTCCGGGAGGGCACAGGAAGGGCCACATCTGGGTGGAGGCCAGGTCTAGCCGGCAGGAGCCAGAAGAAGAAGAAGAAGAAGAAGAAGAAGAAGAAGAAGAAGAAGAAG
>JAHTLZ010000193.1:190462-220449 GCA_023846285.1 Phrynocephalus versicolor
AAAGAAGGAAGGAAGTAAGGAAGGGAGGGAGGAAGGAAGGAAGTAAGTAAGGAAGGAAGGAAGGAAGGAAGGAAGGAAGAGAACCATGAGTTGCTCCCTATCAGCAAAGTACAGACAACATGCTCTTTTCTCAGAGATTCAATGGAGGTGCAAACAAACCCTCCATAATGCAAATCAAACAATACCCCCCTTCCCCCCCTCGTGCATGAGCTAATTATTCTCACTAATCCCAAAGCAAGCCCCACTGAACTCAGCAAACACACCAAGGGTTCTGGCGGATGGAAACGAGTGTAGGCACCCAGGGGGACAGAGGCGGAGAGAAGATCATTTATAAACCAGTTACTGTTTCTGCCTTGTCACCAGTCACAGATCGCATCATCCAGTCCTCCTTTGTGTAACTGGCTTTTAAATACAAAGAAGTCCACATTCTCCATCCTATGCTCATTTGAGGAAAAACAAATTTGTACACATTGGGATTTCTCGGGCAAATGCTCCCACCTCTCGTGGCTATTTTGGCTTATTGAGGCAAAATATTAAATATTTGTTCTGCCTTTGTTATGTTCCAAAGAGCACTTTTTAAAAGCCCGTCTTTCATGCAAATCTGTGCCATATCATTTGTGCTTGTGTGAATGGTAACTGTTTTTTTTAGAGGAAAGGGCAGATATTTTGAGATTTGAAAGAACCAGCAAGGTATCCCAAGCTAAGCACTAAGGAAGGATGAAGAGTGACATCTCCAGAGAAGCCAGTCATGCACTTATAGACTGCTTTCACACGACCACTAAAATTCACTGCAAAGTGCTCGCAGATGCGGAACATAAAATCAATTTCCCACAAGCAGAGGACTTAAAAAAGAAATAAAGTGCCACCACGCCCACTTAAGCGTCACCCAGCACATTTTACAAGTCTCGAGGTAGTAAAATCCTGTTCCGATGCAGATTTTAAACCGTTACTCGAGTCTGTGGGAACACGGAAAATCCACACCAAAACCCCCATTGTGGTGTCTTTGCTGCGGTTCTCAGTTGTGGAATCAGAACTAGAGATGGGCATGAAACGCCAAAATGGCATTTCGTGGTCGCTGTTCGGGCCCTGGGGCCCACTTCGTTTCCGTTTCTTCGTTTTTCGGGTGGGGCAAGCCGCAGCCGCAGGGAGCCTTCCCAGGCCCGGAAGCCACAGGAGCCAGCGGCATGCAGGCCAGGAGAGTGTTCCTGCAGCCACGGGGAGCCCTCCCGGGGCTGGGGCAAGCCTCCAGGTAGAGCCGTCCCGCAGTCCCTGGGAGCCCTCCCAGGGCCGGGCGCTGCCAGAGCTGGTGGCAAGCCTGCCAGCAGGAGAGCAATCCCATGGCCATGGGGAGTCCTCCCGGAGCTGGGCGCTGCTCCGGTCACCACCCCCAACAGGCTGCCACCCCTGGAGCACCACCAAGCACCGCCCTCCCTTGGGGCCCTTCCCCAAGGACCGATCCACCGCACCGTCCGCCACCCCCGTTGGGTCGCTACCCCCGGAGTCCCGCGCAGCGCCACCCTAACTGGGGCCCTTCTCCCTGGGAACCATTCCGCCCCAGCAGACCGCTGCCCCGCAGCCTCCCAGGCCTAGACCTGGGAAACCTGTGGGGGGGGGTGCCGTTGCACTCCCCCTATGCTCCAACGATGCCCTCCGCTCCGGCTTCCAAGCCAGCGGCACCGTTGCCGCTTCGCCACATGGCCGAAATCCCGGAGTCCAGCCCATAAGGGCTCGGATCCTGCCTCTTCTTGCGAGATCGGCAAAGTCTTGCCTCGTTGGCTCCGGCGGGCAGGGGGCAAAGAGGTTCCGCCAGGCCCAGCCCCTCTTGCCACCCTCTACTGCTCCATTATTCATCGCACGAGTGGTGCGACGGCAATAACGGAAACTAACAGAACCAAAGAAAATTTTCTTGGTTCTGTTCAGTTCGAGCCTGCCCCATCGCAACGGTCGTTATTCGTACCGTTACATAATGGAACGAATAACGGAGAACGGTGATGAAAAAATGCTCCTTTCGTGCCCATCTCTAATCAGAACGGTTGCGGATTTTCAAAACGCGACCGTGGGAACATCCAATCAGTGACATCACCCATGTGACCACTCCGGCGGGGGTTCATCCAGATCAAAGTTTGCTGTGGATTTCAGAGGTGGAGGGATTTCCCTATAATGTTGTGCTTGGATATTGTCACCGCGCGCTCCTAACTCCCTCTACAAATTTGCCTGTGAGTTTGGACAAGGGCAGATGCTCCAGAAGAAAGCACCCAAACCACCTCCTTCCTCATAAGTCTTGCCAAATCACAGCACCCCTCTACAGTTCTAAGATGATGGTGGTGGTAGTGCTGATTGAGACGCACCGTCTGGCTTTCTTTTATTGTCCAAATTACTGAATTGGTCTAGAGCTATCACAACCACCTGAGCTCCACTCAGGCCAAACTCATCCAATTCAGAGCTGATCTGAATTGGCCCAACGTGGCCTGGCTTTCAGGATTTGTCTGAATCGGTTTCACAGGCCTGATTGACCCTCCCCTCTGACATGCCTTGGGTGCACAGGCGACCCTGTGCTTAGGGGTGTATTTGGCAGAAACACACGCAGGACCCTATTTCTGTCTGTGTCGCTCAGAAGTCTGCCAGTGCCTATCACCGGAGACCTCGGTCCAGTTAGTTTTGTATTTTCTCATTTGGCACCCTGCTGGCCTTTCTCCCAGAGGAGAGAAGAATCTATTTCTGCCTGCCTAAGCTCTTAGTTTGAAGCTGTCATTTAAAAACAAAAAACGTGACAGTGAATAGACTTTAATTATTTAGTGTTCTGTATAAAACGTTAATAGCCTCTTGATCGTTCCAGTGGAGCATTTTTAGAAGCACCTCCAACCTTCTCCAATGGCAGCTTTCTCCCCATCAATCAGTTCCTCCAAGCTTTTAAAAAAATAAAAGAACCCCTAATTTATTATTTCAAGCAAACGGGTCTCCAATATATTCTCGAAGGCTTTCATGGCTGGGATCTGACAGATGTTGTGAGTTTTTCGGGCAGTTTGGCCGTGTTCTGGAAGTTTTTCTTCCTGACGTTTCACCGGGCTCTGTGGCCGGCATCTTCAGAGGGCAAGGAGCTCAGGGAACCAGGAGTTTCTCTCTGTGCTCTGGGGTATAGAGTGAGTGAGATGGTGGTTTTATTTAAAGTTGTGGGAAAGAGGAAACTAGAGATGGGCACGAAACGCCAAAATGGTGTTTTGTTTCATTATTCATTACTCCGCACCTGTTTTGTTTTGTTTAATACGAAATGTTTTTTAAAGGTTTCGTATTTTGTTTGTTGTGTTTCTTTTGTTACTTTTTACTTTTGTAATTTTATTTTTAGCATGGTCAGAGGGTGAAAGAAGCCAGTGCCTTCAGCATCTTAGACACACTCACACTCACACTCACACTCTCTCTCACACACACTTACTCACTCCTCTCTCTCTCTCTCTCTCTCACACACACACACACACACCAATCTTCATGGAAGTTTTGCCATTTTTTGTGATAGTCATTGTTCCTAAACTCAGCCTCTAATCTGGTTGGACCCCTGAAGCTAGCAGGTGAGAAAGGAGTGTTTTTGTTGTTGTCAGGATGCACAGAATAATCAAAAGCAGTGAAGGGGTGTCTTCAGTGCCTGGTAGCTTCAAACTCATTAGTTTCTCAGCTGTTTGGAGGTTGGTTCGTGTGTGTGTGGGGGTTTTTGTTTTTTTCTGGTCCTTCGTTCTACGCTGTTCGACCTCAGCTCTGCTCCCAGGTGGTTTCCCTGTGGGTGGAGCTAGTGAACAAGTGCTTGCACGCAACTTCCTCCTCTTTGGGAAGATCAAAGAAGGGACAAGGGGAGCCAGCTGTCCTGTCTCTTGACCTTCCTGGCAAGGAAGGGCATCAATCAGGTGGAAATACTGTGAACTGTGGGTTCACATCCCATAGGGGCCATATCCCCTCGAACTGCTTTTAGCCCACAAATTTCGCCCTAGTGAAGAAAGTGGAACTTCCTGTTGCTTGGGTTTCTTTCAGAAGCACCTTTGCCACCTAGTGGCACCTGTGGGTGTCATGATCTATAAGGGAATGATACCGGTAGGGAGATGGGCGGCGGGTGGTGGTGGGGGTTCCCAGAACTTTTCCCAGACGATTCCTATGAAGGATTCTATTTATCAATGAAAATGGGAAGCTGAACATTTTGTGAAAGTGTCTCTCAGCTCATTTTATTTGGAGGGAGAAGGAGGCTGCCCAAACCCTTTTGACTCTCCTAAATTCAAGTTGTCTGCATTTTTCCTGAAGGGATCATGGGAAACCAGCATGTGGGATCTCACCTGAGTAACTCCTCAATCTCTCCTGCTGTACTACCATGCTGGCTGGCTGGCTGGCTTGCTCACTTGCTCCTTCATTCATTCATTTGTCTGTTCGTTTGGGGAAAAGGTCTTCCTGGGCAGATCAGAGGTCTCCAAGGAATGTTTGCTAACACTCGCAGCTAGAGCTGGCTGGGAAAGGCAGAGGAAAATGAAGCCCCTGTGAGCTACTCCTAAACTTCAGAGTCGCGTGTCTACTTACACGTTGGCAAAAGGGAAGGCGAAAGCATACACTTATCTGCAAAGGTAAATAAAATATAAAATGAGATGCTGATTGATTTATGTGCACCCATGCTGAGTTAGGCATGGGTTTTGACATTCAAGGAGGAAGATGTTCCATTTTGTAAAGTGATGCTGTGGGCTAAGCAGCAATTGCAGGAACTGGGCCATCTTCAGCTAGTTCCTGTGCACAAAGCAACGGTCATTCCTATCGGTGGGTCTGGACTGAGTTAATCTGAAAAGATCTGTCTCTTTCACCACAGGAAGCAGGGAGAGGCAAAGTCATTTGCAGTTGGTTTATCAAAGATCCCAGGAATCTCAACAGGCAACACGAAGCAGGCAGAAAGAGGCAACCATCCCCATTGCCTCTGCTGTCAACACAGAGAGAATTTACAGTTTACAGCCGTCCTCTCCCTGGTGTCCACCTGCTTCCAATTAGCACTCCGGGAGGTTTGAAATGCTGCCTGTGATTTAGCTCTGTCCTTCTCAACCTGTGCCTCTCCCCCACCCCCACCCCCTACCCCCACCCCGGCGTAAGTGGGGTTCACAACTACTACTGCAGTGCCTGTTGCCTTCTGATGCTTCCCTGTTGACGGTGTAGGTACCGGAAGACCCGTGAACCACGCGGGCTGCTGTGACATTGCACTCTGCTTCCACGCCGGTCTGTCCTTCCTGCATCAGGTGATCCACCTGTCCAGAAGCTGATGCGCCAAGGCGAGGCAGAACATGTGCAGAAGAGAGAGAGAGAGAGAGAGAGAGGTTCTCTGAGCTCCATCTCCTCCTGCTGCTGGCACCTGTGTCCTTCACATGTCTCTTGTTGTAAACAATACGGGAAACGTTAAGGTCTCTGATCTCCTTCCCTACAATTTTCTTTTGGGCTGGGCAGCTTTTCTCATGCAGGGCCAACCTCCCTCAAAGAGGACTGACTGGTGGCCACCCTGCTCTGGAGAAGCTTAGGACTTGGGTTGAGTGGCCCAGGGCATTTCCAACAGGGGAGGCTCCTAGTCACCCCTTGCCTGGTGGTTTGCACACGTCGCCTCCATAGGTAACAGAAGCAGCAGATGTCAAGGGTGCCTGTCCCCATCTGTTGATGGAAGAGATGGCAAGATGGCCTGTTTGGGCTGAAATACCTTCTCTGGCTTGCTCGCAGAATCAGCCCCTGCTCTTCGCCTTCCATCCGCCTTGTGCTTCCTCCCCCCTTCCAAGCCGTGGGTTTAATCAATATTCCTCCCAGCTGCACTCGCTGTGTCCCTTTGCATAAACAAACCTCAAGCTCCCACCCAGACAACCTGACATTCGGCGCCAGGCGGTGACCTTTCGGCTCAAAATAACTTGAGCGGTTCTTCTTATTCCTCGCAGTGCTGGGAGTGTCTCAGCCCAATGTGGACGGGAGGCAGAACACAGCGAGACTGTTGCCTGGGCCCTGGAACGAAAGCGTTAAGGACAGCCCAGTTGGCTCGTCTGTGAAGTTTTAATTTTGTTCTGATTTTCACCGGGGAAGGCTGGCTTGTGCTCAGTAATTGCTGTCGATACCAATAGCAAGGTTGACTTCTTCTCGGTCAGGAGTCAGCCCCTACAGGACCTCTTCTGCCTGTCCCTCTGATTAGCCTGTCGTTCTCCACAAATTTGCATCCTGGACAGCCTCCAGACAAGTGGCTGATGTCACACCTTGCTTTTCCCACTGGTATCCCTTTCAGTACGAGAAGCATCTGGTAACATCCTTCGTAAGGTTCAGTTTTTGAAGGTCTTCCAGCTGCAAGGGGGGGCATAGAAGTTGACTCAAAAGTCAAAAGTGTCAACCTGTGTGTCTGTGAAACTCTGGACAAAGAATGGCAGGTGTGTGTGTGGGGGGGGGTGTCCTTAACTCATTGCCCACCATCCCTTAGCATTGGCCAAGAGAGGGGGGTGTCTCTTGAGAACTAAAGTTGGCATTGGCCAGAATCCTCTCGGGAACTTACAACCATGTTAAGGGCCATCACATACCTTGCAGCTGTGTGTGGGGCCAGTTATAAAGCAATTTCACATGCATTCCTGGCTGCATGTCAGGTTGCACAACTGGCACAAGATCAGGACTGCAAGCAGCAATGCTTTAATGAGCAGCAACACACACACCTCGCACGCACACGCACACACACAGTTACACGTTGCCCAGCTTTCAAGTCCCGTCAAATACTCCTAAAATCCCCACTGCTTGCAATGCACGTTCCAGATGCTCTGACCTTTTAGAATCACAGAACTGCAGAGTTGGAAAGGAGCCTGTGGGCCATCTTGTGTCTCACACCCCTTCCAATGCAGGAGCCCACAACCAAAGAAGCTGGCCGCCTGGCCTCTCTCTCTCTCTCTCTCTCCCTCCTCCCCCACTTCTCTCTCTCTCTCACACACACACACACTTTCAAGGTCACATCTCCTCTGTTGTTGGGCAGCTCTTACTGACCAGAAGTGGCTCCTCCTGGCCTTTGCACACCATCTCCTCTCTTGCCCTTTGAATGCACTACTCTGGGCCTCATCCAGAAAGCACGCAATGCACTCTCTTCTGTGCCCTGGATCTTCAGGTATTTGGAACCGGCATACCTTCTCCCCACCTCTCTTTTTAGCAGGCTAACATATGGCCTTTTCACACGACCCCTAAGATCCGCTGGCCACTTAAACTCGGACCAGAGATCTTGGGGGTTCGTTGCTCTTCCTGCGTCCCCACCCCTCCGCACTTCCTTGCTCCTGCCTGTGTGAGGGGAGGGAGAAAAAAAGAGAGGAAAAAAAATGCAGGCTCATCTCCGAAGCTGCCCGGAGCCCCGTCATGGTCCTGATTCCTTCTCTTCTGTTTTTTTTTTTTTTTTTTTTGCCTTCCGCCCCTTCCAGGAGGCAAAAAACAAAACAAACAGAAGCGAGGAGAGCCCCACACTCACCAGATTAAATCCGGACCTGGGGATTTTCACACTCCTAGAGTAGGGACAAGAAAAGTGCGCTGGGACGCGCTTAGGTGGGCGTGGTCGCACTTAATTTCCTGCAAACTCCGGAGCTGGTGGGGAAACAATTGTAAGCTCCGGAGCTGGGAGCCATTTGCAGTGGAGTTTAGGGGTCGTGTACAAATACCCATAGTCACATAGTCAGCACCTGCCTCCCTCTCTAGACTTCTCACCATTTTGGCTATCCCCACCCTCACCACCCTGGACATGTCCCAGATTCGCCCAGCATCCTCCAACTGTGGGGCCAGAGCATTGGGTTCAAGAAGCCTTCGTGGCTGCCGTGGCATCCGTGAGAGAGATCCACTGCACCCAGCATCCTTCTGTCTTGGTGCTGCCTCTCTTGGCTCCGTGCTGGAGCTGTTGAAGGAAACCCATCGTCCCGGTGAGTCTTGCCGGCCCTGGTCCCTCAACAGCCGGAGCGGGAACAGCCTTCGCTGCCTCCTTGGTCTGCCCTTGATCCCGCCAAGGGTTTGGGGCAGCGTCAGAAATGCCGGGCTCTTAATGAATCAAAGGGCCCCCGTGCGCCACATGGGCCTGTCAAGCGGCGTTGGATCCCTGACTGTTAGCAAGGAAGCAAGAGCGCTCTGTTGCTGTCTAAACTAATAAGGAGATTTTTCACTGTGTCGCTTCTCAAGTGGAAGGAGCTGTCAAACCAGCCGCTTGACAAATTGCCACTTCACAGAGGCCTTTGCTTCAGCCCCTAACCAGCAAAAGCCATACACAGAGCACTGGGGCTCTGTCCCCACCCCCGCCTCCCTCTCTGCCCAGCATCACAGATTAGAGATGGGCACGAATAAAAAAAATGGCATTTCATTTGTCGTTTGTCGTTTGGAGGGTCTGTTTCGGTTCGTTTCCGTTTTTCGTGAATTTTTGCTTTCGTTCGTTTCTTACCATTTTGTTACCATTTATTTCAATTTTTTGTGATTTTTTTTTTTAGGATTTTAAGCAATTCACTCATATTGCAGTAACGGAAATGAAACGTACGACAAAATTTCCGGTGTTTCTGTTCGTTTCGTTTCATCTTAGAGACAAAATTCGTTTGTTGTTTCATTACGTAACGAAACAAAAAAACGGGAACGGAAATGAAAAATTGTTCATTTCGTGCCCATCTCTATCACAGATGTCTGACCACCGGAGGCAAGAGCGACTCCCCAGCTAAGTGCACGGACCAAGCTGGCGGCTGGTGCAGCCTCACAATGGCTTCTTCAGCACCAGCCCGATGGGCCAATGCCAGCCGACAGCCATGTATCCTGAAACGAGACGCTCCTGGCAGGATTGCTGGCACCAGGGTTGCCCTGCTGTTGAATTCGACTGATCAGGTTCCATGGCCAAGAGACGTGATGGCACAGAGTGGAGAGGAATTGTAGTGGCTTCTCTGTTGATGGATGTCCTTTAATAAGCACCACAGGTGTTGAGTACATGTACCTCTTTCCCCCCCCTTCCCTTGGCTCCTTTCTTACCTCCCCACCCATTTCCTACTGTAGACAATCCCCTAAAGTGACTAAAGCTGTTTCAGTCCCAAAGCCAGGCCTTGAACCAAGAACGGAATACATCCATCTAATCTGCTTCTTCTGAGAAACCCCAGCATTGGCCGCCACCACTCACTCCAAGACCTTACTTTGAAAAGGAAGATTAGAGACTGGCCCATAATTATTAAAGGTGTTGAGATTCCATAAAGTTTCTCCCTCAGCATTGAGCTGATAACCACCTTGGTTTGGGGGCCACTGCTTGGGGTGTACGTGTGTCAGAACACCACCTTTTTATGGTGTCACCTGCATCAATACTACATTGTAAAGAGCCCGGAGAGTGCTTTAAGCACTACCAACAGAATATAAGCAGAACAGCTTGCCTTGCTTTGTTTCAAAGAAGCATTTGCTATTGCCCTTGCTATTGCCCGGGCAGCCCTCCCTTGGCCAGTTTTATGAGCCCGGATGGACACGGGTCTCAAAGAGAGGCAGCCAGCTTCACTTCCCCAAGTCTCGTGCCCACTTCAACAAACTGGAACTCCTTCTTCAAAACTGTATGAGAAGATGCTCTGGTTTCTTGCCCAGAACATTTCCTTGACATGGAGAGTTAAGTCTGCATGTTGATGGTCATTTTTCTCTGCAAAACCTTTGGCACATTCCTGCCAAAAGCTTCCTGAGGGCTCCTCATCTGCACATTGGAACTGAGGGCACGATGGTCCCTGATTGAATCATCTAAAACAGGCCATGTTGGATGGCATTAAAGTCCTTTTTCCTTCACTGCCTCCTCTGCTGTGGAGCAAGCCCTGCCATGGGACCTAAGAGGTTCTCAGCTTAGAAAGGTTTTAAGAGTTGGAAGAGACCTTGAGGGCCATCCAGTCCAACCCCCTGCCATGGAGGAAGCCCCATCAAAGTACCCTCAACAGATGGCCATCCAGCCTCTGTTTAAAAACCTCCACCGAAGGAAACCCCACCACCCTCCTTTGGGGCAGACTATTATTCCACTGCCAGACAGCTCTAACCATCAGGAAGTTCTTCCTAATGGGTTGTGAACTGAACCACAAACCAGCCTGATTCGTTAGCGTTTCTTTTTTCTTTCTGGTTCATGATTTGGTTCGTGCCCACCTCTATTTGGGAGTCTTTCTGGATGCCTTTGATAAAGGGGAGGAATGAAGGAGGCAGACGGGAGCTGGCAGATGAACAAGAAAGAAAAGACTCTGTGCTGACAACACTCAAGAAATGACATAGGAGTCAGCAGTGGTGGTCGCCTGGTGAGCAGATTTAGATGAACCAGGAAAACCAGCCAGATTAAGCCAGGAATTTACGAGATCATAGAAACAGGACTTCTCCAAAGAAGGTCTTATAAACAACACTGCAGATCACACTGCTAAATTATGCTAATTAATGTGACTTCAAATAAAGGCTCTTCCATCTAGGCCAAAAATTGCTATAAAAGTACTAGGTTCTGCAATGCTTTAATACGTTTCCTGACATAGAGGTGATAGAAGCCTTGATCTGATGCTGCCAGTGCTTTCCACGCTACATAAGTTCAAGGCAGGCAGGAAATTAATTTTAAGTTAATTTATCCCCCCCCCTATTCCAAGTATTTCTGCCGGGGGGCCCCCCCCCCCCTTTTCAAAGGCATGACTTTTCCTGATAAAATTAGACATAAAATCCAGGAAGCACTGCAGTCTTTTGCAACGAACCAGGACCCACCACAAGGAGTTGAGATAAAACTTTTGTCCTGCCAAGCACTAGATCAGGAATTATTTAGACTGTTTCAACCAGTCTCTGCTCCTCTTTGGCGCACCATATACAGTGGTGCTTTATATAAAGGAATCAATTCATTCCAAATGAAATTCTGTTAAGCAAATTTTCCTTTATACAAAATTCCCATAGCAATGCATTGAAAATGGAGTAATCCCTGATCACGACCATTTTTATGTTGTACCGATTTGCCCCATAGGCAATTCTGTTAAGCAAATCTCCAGACTTTTTTATGTTGTGCAGATTTTATGTTATACCATCTGTTTGTTATATGAGGGCCCTCTGTATGTGCCAGTCCATTCATCCTGAAAATGAAGTAGTGGATGAAAATTAAATGTCTGTGATGTCAAGATTAAAGTAAACTCTGACAGTTACCAGGCAAACAGAAGTGATTTATTTTCGAGTGGCGTAAATGAAATTCCTCCCTTTGGTTGTTAAGATGACAGTTTTCATGCTTGGGAAATGGTTAAACTTATTGACACAGAAAAGCTCCCTTTAACTTGCAGAATTTAAACTCATTTATTCAGTTGAGAGATTAAGTCAGGAGCTAAACGGCTTAGATCCAGATTACTTCTGAATTCATCGGGCTTTCTTGTAGAGAATTGTTAGCTATTAGAATCAGGCATTATTCACCAGAACGTAGTCTTTACTTTCTTTTAAGGAGATAAAAAAAATCTAACTTACATTTTAAATATCATGTGGGTGTATGTAAGGGAGAAACACTTTTTAAAATTTGGGATTGTACTATAAGCATGGAGAGCCTTAGATTAAAAAAAATATTTTGTCCTTCTAACCATATTTATTTATTTATTAGATTTATATACTGTCCATCTGGCATGAATGCTAAAATTATGTGAAAGCAGCAAGAGTCTTGATTATTGTCATTTTAGAGGTAAGGACCTGAGGCTAGAAGCCTGGAGTTTCCGTTTTAATTTATCACACATATATAAAATGCTGAAACATTTTGATCCCACAGGAAAAGAAGTCCAGTTGTCATGGCTCAGCCCCCGGATGGGGCAAGTTCTACTGAGCGCATGAAGACTTCCTTCTCCTCAGTGCTGGCAAAGGACTGCCTGGAGGAAGCAGAGCCAAATTGGAGACACACATCCGCCCTAGGACACCTTGGGTTCCTTTAAGGAGAAAGGCAGGGTGACAATATTTTGGAAGGAATGAACAAATGAACGAATGAATGAACAGACAGATGGATGGACAGACAGAATGAACAAATGGATAAGATCTTGCAGTAAACACTTTGCATCCTTCTGGAACACATTCTCCATCTTTTAAATTCCCAGCCTTGGAGACTGAGCTAAGTTTACACCTGGCCATCATCATCCTCACCTCCTCTTCTCACCAGTTCATAAGAACATGAGAAGAGCCCTGCTGGATCAGGCCAAAGGCCCATCTATTCCACCTTCCTGTATCTCACAGTGGCCCCACCAGATGCGTTTGGGAGCGCACGAGACTAGATATCTGTCTCCTGATCCCACTCCTCTGCATCTGGCCCTTGAAGGACCCCGGTTTTAAGCCTGGAGATGACACATCTCCCTCATGGTTTGTCACCTGTGATGGACTTTTCCTCCAGGAATCTGTCCAATCCCCTTTTCAAAGCATCCAGCCCAGATGCCATCACCACATTCTGTGGCAGGGAGTTCCACAGACTTAACAACAAGCTGGGTGAAAAAATATTTTCTTTTGTCTGTTCTTACTCTCCCAGCCCACAGTTTGAGGGGATGTCCCCTAGTTCTGGTATTTTGTGAGAGGGAGAAGAGCTTCCCTCTATCCACTTTACTCATACCCTGCATTATTTTGTACGTCTCAATCCTATCCCCCCTCAGGCACCTTTTTTCCAGACTAAAGAGCCCCAAATGTTTTAGCCTTTCACGTGAGAACAGGCAATGGGAACAACACCTTCCAGTTGACTCTCTCTCTCTCTCTCTCTCTCTCTCTCTCTCTCTCTCTCAAAACATCTTGCTTGTGGATGAAACACACCTCAGAGGTGATTGTTAGTCATTGGGGCCTCAGGGACAATGTCAAAGAAGTTCACACAATATTACAAGCAGTTGCAGTTCTCAAAAATAACACCATGAGAGCTACCAAAAAACAAACAAAAACAAAACAATATTAGGGACAGCACACGTAGTATGTTGATATTTAACAGATACTTTTTGGCTACAACTTGTGTCTGTCATATAATGCCAGTCAGTGTTTTATAACTTCAATTGATTGTCCCTGGTATTTTTGAATAATAATACATGCAGGCTTGCCTGAAGTCATTTCCACTGTAATTCTGATGGCCAGCAAAGGAGCTTTCTCAGACAGGTTTGCTGAAAAAGCCTGACTCGCCATTTCCCATCTGCTCCCACCTTTTGCCGACCCAGGCAAGGTCAGGAGGTAGATCTGGGGTGTGTGACGCGAGGGGTGTCCCCCTGCAAGACAAAGCCAGCAATACAACACAACCGCACATCTTCCTCCTTACCAAGGAGTGCCAGGAAAGGGCTCAAAATGCAAAAGGGTTGGTGTGTGTGTTTTTTTCTGAAAACCCAGAGAGATGCAGGACTGGAAACGGAAGGAGGAAGGTGGTGAGGTGAGGCATCTTCCATCCCCTGCAGTAAATTCTGTAATGAAGTGATGAATCACTGGGAATAAATCTGAGATATTACAAGGGGTGAGGACAGGCTGCTCTTGATTTATGGCCTGCAAATGCTGCGGATCTTCCTGAGGCTGGCGCTGAGGGAGTTGTCCGCAGGACATGGTTCTCCCGAGGGGGGGGGGGGAGGCTCCCGGGGGCCTGAGAACCAGCATTTTGGCTTGGTCCTCGTAATGTGTGCACATAATCATTAGGAAGAGGCTGGAGCCCGCTGTACAGTACAGAGGGGGATAGCTCAGAGGCTTGGGATGGTTCTGGGCCACCTCCTCCCTGATCTGGATTTGGTGTCATTGCATTCTGCTGGGGTGGCGCTCGGGAATTCCCTCTTGGAGTGTGCGCGAGCCTCGGGTAAGCCACTGCCTGCCTCCAGGTTGGCTTCCAGGGAGGTTGGGCACCAACAACTGAAAGGCAGGGGAAGAGGGGAAATCCCTAAAGAAAACCAGGGTAAAAGATCGCAAAAGGAATCCCAAGGAAGCATGCTGGCCTAGACCGTCTGCCGCGGGCAGTAGGAAAAATACCACCACCACCACCCAAGAGGAGATAAATTCCTGCATCCAAATCCAGAAACAGAAAATGAGTAAAGACCTGTGAGGCAGAAGGCAAGCAGCAAAAAGGAGGAGGAAAAAGAGCAGTGGCAAGAGCCTCATGGCACAGTGGTTAAACAGCTGTCCTGCAGGTAAAACTGTGTTCACAACCTGGGGGTTCAATCCCAGGTAGCAGGCTCATGGTTGACTCAGCCTTCCATCCTTCTGAGGTCGGTCAAATGAGGACCCAGCTTGCTGGGGGGGGGGAGGGGGCAGAATGTGTAACCTGCATAGTGTAATTAAAACTGTAAACCGCCCAGAGACTACTTGAAGTGGTATGGGGCGGTATATAAGCAGACCACTTTGGCTGCAACAATGGCGACAACACAATAACCTCCTCAGGGTTTCCAGGCCCTTCTTCAAGTTCAAATGCCCTCTTTCCAATGGGTCTCCTGGGAGAAACAAGCGTGAGGTGACGATTGTCACAAAAAGGGTGGAAGAAAGTTGGCATGGAAGAGGGAAGCCTGGAAGAATACAAGAAAGCTTTGACGTTTCCTTCTGCTGCTCATTTGCATCGTTTCTGGTTTTGCGTCTCAAGGTATATGTGTATGGGTCTCATGGTGTTTGTGTGTGTGTGTGTGTGTTTCTTCTTTAGGAATATTAGGAAGAACTTCCTGATGGTTAGAGCTATTCGGCATAAGTGGAAGATGCTGCCCCAAAGGAGGGTGCTGGAGTCTCCTTCTTTGGAGGTTTTTAAGCAGAGGCTGGATGGCCATCCATTGGAAATACTGTGATGGGGGTTCCTGCATTGCAGGGCGGTTGGACTGGATGGCCCTTGAGGTCTCTTCCAACTCTATGATCCTATGATTCTTTATCTGTCTATATAAATGGAAGGAACAAATAAATGAACGAATGAACGAATGAACGAACCACTGAACGGAGAAATGAACAAACGGAATGAACAAAAGTTTCATCCTGATTATTTCCCCAAATAAAACAAGCAAACAAAGATTTTGGCATGGTTCTTTTTCCTCTCAACTTCTTGATCATCTCATTTCCCCACCCCACCACGTCTCCTCCAACTCAGAGTCATTTTTTAAGCAGCACGGTTCCTGGGTTCGTGTCTGGTTGGCTTCTAAACAGCGGAGCCCACCTCCCTTCATCTCCTCCCCACGGCTTTCCCCAGCCTTTACCTGCTCAGTATGTCTCTCCTTGTGCCCAAACCTGCACTGAAGGGCCTTTTAAGTTTGGGGTGAGCAACAGTGTTCTTCCGGATGTTTCCGAGGGATTATGGGACATGTAGTCTGACCACTTCTAAAGCCCCACCGTGGCTCATCCCAGTTTGACTTCATGGGACAAAGCTGCAATCACATGAAAATGTCCCTCAAAACATGTCATGTTTCTGAACATTCTCATCTGCTGGAAAACTAGAGGGGGAATCCCATGCCATTAGGGTCACCCTTGAGTTCCCCAAAACCCCTCCGTATGGACGGAACTATAGACATTAAGTCCCGCATTTCATCCGCTGCTGCTGAACGGACTCTGTGTTTAAAGTTCTGATAGAAGATGTGGGTGGGGATGAGCTTAGTAATGTGATTGTGTAGGAAAAGATATTATGGGAAGCGATAAATAAAAATCCCAGCATCGCCATGGCAACCCCTCACGGCAACCACAATCCTCTTTTCTCGGCATGGCGTTCCACATAAGGTGTTAATTGACCACATTTCTCCTCGGGAGCCAGGCAAGGGCCCTGCTCCGCCCCAAAGCCCTCGCTGCCCACTGCTCCTGGGCTTGGCATGTCTTCACCATAGCAGGCATCTCCAGGAGGGTCCTTCTAAATACACCTCCCGATTTGTATTTAATGAGGCCGTCAGCAGAAGCTAAGCAAAATGATACATAAGCGTAGAGAATTGGGGGAAATGACTGCGAGCGAGGCATAAACACCCTGCTGGGATGAAGGGAAGCCGCTCTCCTGATCAAGAGGCACCTCCAACTGGGCTCCCCATTGGGAAAGAGTGAGGGACTCTCTGTTGGCAGCCTCGATGGACGGGCGGCATATGCTCCCTGCTAAGATTTATAAAGTAACTTTTTTGGGACAGGGGATTCTGAGACCCGTAGGCCCCAGAAGTAGCTTTTGCAAGCACTGCAATTGGGGAGGGAACCACCAGCCACATCCACCATTAGGGATCTCACCAAGGATCTCACCAGGACTGGGATTTTCTGTCGAGACAGGCTACGAAGGACTCACCAGGCTCCATAAGGAAACTCAACTTCAGGGCCAGATGGAGGCACTGAGCAATTCCCCCCCACCCCCCAATGTGGGTGTTTTTTTTTAACCCTTTGCCATATCTGCAAGACTCCTCTTTCCCACTCTGTGACGGTAAGGGCACAGGCATGGCAAGCACACCTATTGCAGCCGATGAAGAAAGGATACTTTCTGCTCTGAATCCAAGCAACGAGATGACAGCAGAGCTGTGAATGTTGGATTTTACAAGGGCCTTTTATTCAGTGCTTTGGGACAGTTTCTCTTATCATTATTGTTGCTCTAATTACCCAATCAAGTCAGTGTATTTACACACTGTTAACAAGATAACTTCTGGATAGCTACAGAGAGGCATCTGGGTGCAGAGCCAGGGCTTGGGAGTAGAGATGGGCAGGAAACAAAAACAAAAAAATGAAACACTGTTTCATCATTTTGTTACGTAACCAATAATTTCATTACGGAACAAAATGGTAGGATGTGTTTTATTACAAAATGAAACACCATTTTCCCTCTAGGAATGAAATGATTCGTTCCAGAGCAGTGGTGGCGAGCCTTCGGCACTCCAGATGTTTTGGACCACAACTCCCATAGTCCTTTGACATTGGCAATCTAGGCTCTGAATTCTGGGAGTTGTGGTCCAAAACATCTGGAGTGCCGAAGGTTTGCCACCACTGTCCTAGAGGAACCAAATTTGCAGGACAGCTTCTTTGGATTCTTCCCTGTGAGCCCCCAAATTTAGAGAAGTTTGGGGGTTCAAGGGGCTGAGTTAATAAACTCCAAAGAGGGTCCCCCAGGAGAAAATCATTTCTAATTGTGTTGGGAAACTGCTAATTGCTCTCCCACCGGGAGTATTAGCGGTTTCCCGACTCAATTAGAAATGATTTTCTCCTAGGGGAACACTCTTTGAAGTTTAATAACTTAGTCCACTGCCCCACCAAACCTCTCCAAATTTGGGGGGCTTACAGGGAAGATTCCAAGGAAGCTACCCTGCGATTTTGGTGCCTCTAGGGCCCAGGGGAGCCATTAATGAATCATTTTGCTTTGTTTTGTTCCGAAAATTCTTTACAAATTTGTTAGCAATGAAACGAAACTGCTAAAGAAACAAAATGAAAGACTACATTTTTGTTTATAGTTGGGAGTTTAATTCCCCACATGGCATCTTCTACAGGGGCTGGCCTTGATGATTCCAAAGGTTGCTTCCAGCTCTGCCGTTTTAGGACTGTTTTTGTGGGTTGTTATTGGGGTGTGTTATCACTGTCTTTACCTGCAAGTCAGAAAAAAATGCACCATACATTCCTGTCAAAGCATGTCTGAAGAGGCCTTAAACATGCCTTTTGAAAGTTATCTTTCAAAACTTACTTGGTGTTGTATCAACACCTGAGAAGTGACTTTGTATTGGCTACTTACATTTCCTGTTAACCAGGAGCAGCAACAGGTTACATCTAACTATGTCTTTTTAACTAACTACTTCAATTTTCTGGTCCATAGTAACTGTATTTGTCTCTTTCACCCAAGGTGCAAACATGTAGAAAAACGGGGGGGGGGGTATGCATCTGCCGTAACCCCAGAGAATCAATCCCACCCTCTCTAAATGGAGAAGCATTTGCTCTGTTTTCAGCTTGAGAGGAAGGGCAAGATCAGTTCCCAATCAACCCAGAGTGCAGGATGTGTAATCATGGGCTGATACTTCACGTCCCTCTCGCTGCAGTTCGCGGCCCCGCTGGAGACCGGTTCAAAGGAACAGAACCTCACGTCCTTGTGGGGTCAATCCGAGTTCACCCCAACCACGCCCCCTGAACTGCACTCCAAGCGGGGTGAGAGATTCCCGTCCTGGAGCTCGGGAATCTTTTCAATCCACTTCTCAATCCGTGTTGAAAACCGATTTCAACACGGAGGCAAGTTTACCTCGGCTCGAGGAAGGACGTGAAGTAACCACCATCATGGGTTCAATTGGAATATCAACTTTGGAGCAATATGACAATGGAAACCATGACCTCGGGAGGTGGTGAGCTCACCAACAGTTAGATCGGCTTTGATCTGGACTCCAGCAGTCTTGCAGGAAGCAAGATTACCAACGCTAGAATTATCCACCGCCTCCCTCAGGTGCCAGGCTAATGAGAGAGTTTGGGGCTGATTCCATACCTTGGTTCACCTCTCTCTTCTCTTCTGCATGCCAGTAGGCGATGGCCACTTTTGCTCACAGTTTCTATCATTTCTTTTCTACGCTGTGTCAAGTTTTTATAAAGATATAAAAACATAAATGAAATATTAAACAAACCTTTTACACAGAGGAGTGTAGATACACAGAGTGTGTGTGTGGGTAGAGCACACACAGGTGTGAAGGGTTTTAGGAACAAATTTTGAGACTGCAGCAGGAACGGGCAGCTGCAGGTAGTTAGTGCTTGAAATCTGTATAAACTTAGCAAGGAAGAATCACTGTTTGCTGGTTTTTACTCAAAGGCAATCACAATGCTCATGTGTAAGGTTTGTTGCTGTGTGTTTGCTGGTCAACGGCAATGTTTATTACAAGATATGTTTTTTATGCTGAAGAAAAGCTTTCTGAGTTAAATGTAAATATATAAAATATTTTTCTAAAAACTTTCTGCCAGAGTTTTTTCTAATGTTCCTGAGTAGCACTGAGTTCTACTAAGTCTCAGAGTTTTTTCCAGTACACAATATTTTTATAAGACTAAGCTATAGTCTGTCAGGGTTTTGGGGGGAAATGCTGTGCAAACACACTACAATATCCATATGATTTTCTAACACACTGCAGGCACTTCTTTGAGGTCAGGGAGGAGGTATCGATGGGTGACAATGGGCAACTGGCGGGGTCCCCCTCTTCAGCCACAGATGGGCCCTGAGGCCCCACCAAGGGGGGGGGGATCGTTCTGACACGCTGACCCGGAGCTTGACTGCTCTGTGTTCACAAAAGCTGGCTGAAATCCTAGGCATCATCTGTATGTTTGAAGACTGAAAAAAAGACCAGATCACTTCAGCAATGGAACGAGGGTCCTTGGGTCTGCAGAGAAGGTCCCAAATATGGAATGAAGGCTTCCTGCAATCTGCAGGGAAAGCAACAATCTAGGGACAGAGGGGAACGCTGAATCACTACCACCACTACCACCACCTTGGTTGTCTTCTGCTTAGCAAGGATGGCTTCCTGAAAAACCTCCCGAGACAAGGGGGAGCAGTGCCACCATGTGGATAAGAATTACATTACATGGCATCTCTCTCTCTCTCTCTCTCTCTCTCACACACACACACACACACACACACACACACACACACAAAATTTTTGTCTTGTGACAATACCTCGTCCCAGACAGCTTACACTGTGGTTGATCAGTGGGTGCAAAACACAACCTGGACCCCAGGAGCCAATGATGTGAAGACTCATTGTATTAGGACCAGCTGTAATACCCCCCCAATCGCTATATTGTATTTTAGAACTCTATATACTGTATAATTGAGCCTCCACTGTCTGGTGCAGTGGGTGAGAAGTATTGTTCATAATGGATGTCAGCTTGACCAACATCCTCCTCTTACCCACCTCCTCCTCCACAGAATCCAGAGGGCAGCCCAAGACATGACAAGCCCCCCTGACCAGCTTGTTCAGTCTGCTCTTATCCCGTTCAGTACTACCTGAACTCCAGCAGACTACAGCGTAGAAAAGAGCTGAAGCTACCACAGAGTCATAAAAAAAATCCGTAACATAGGCCTACACACACCACAAAACCCTACCATTCTCTAAGAGGGAACATCCTGCTGTTGGGTCCCCATGTTCAAGCCACCAAAGGTACAATGGAACTGAGACCCCCTCTTTGGAAGGAATGGCCTGCACTTATTAATTTTAATTGTTGTTTTCATTGAAACATTGGCCATCTGCACGAGGGGACCAGGCTGGACTCCCTTCCCCAGTGTTACACCGTTTTCTTTTCAAGTCTCTCAGTAGAAGAGGACAATTAAGCAAAAGGTCATGGTGTCCTTTGGCTACTTCTAGTTGTAGGCTGGAAGAAGTGGGCTCGGCAGGTGGGACAGGCAGACAAGAACAGGAGCAGAACCAGCCCTGGAACGTTGCTAAGCCACCTCCCATGCAGAGAACTGCCAGCAGGATTGGCCCTGCAGAGCTAGGTTCCACTCCAAGCATGGAGGACAACTCAGGTGAACTCCCAGTTGCGTTCAGACAGTCTTGGAGGCCCCACAAAATGGGCACCCCGATGGTCAGGTGGAGGACAACCCTCTGGCAGATAACTTTGATGTAGCCATGTCCCGTTTTTTCATTCTTGGACCCCGGACCATTAAAAACATTTCCAAAAGCCTTTGGGATACAGGCTCAAGACCCAGAAGATTCAGGAGCCAGAGAAATGGTGCCAGGTTAAGTGTGCTGCTGCAGAAATGCAGAAACAAAACAGAAGAGCCATGGGGCAACTCAAAGATTCATTTATTTATTTTTGCCCCGGCACAAGCTTTTTGGAATGGTCCCCGGCTCCATTCTGTTTCCTACTCCCTTCTTTCTTGTGCTTGCTTCAGTGCCTACCTGCAGATCTAAAGTAAACTCCACAGTGCAATCATTTATTTCAAAGGTAGTCATCAAGGTACCAGAAGAAATATCGGGTTTGGAGAGTGGACCTCCGTTGCAGCCTTGGCCCGCTTTGGCCTAGTGGTCCACTTCCAGGGTTGTGCAGAGAGCATGTGCATTGTTTAAAACCAGCAGGAAGATGCCGTGGGGAGCATCTTGGGAGGAAATTTAAAAGCAAGCTCTTTATTCACCAACAGCTTCTCCCATGGCAAACGAGAACCTGCCATTACAATCTTGGCCACCGGATTCCAACAAGGAAGGGTGTGAAAAGGCAGGACAGCTTAATGGACAACCAGGCATCCTGCTCCGTAACACAACTGAGTAGAAGCCATATTATAGGCATTTATCAAGATGTCAAACTTCCATTCAGACAACAATAAAGCACAGGTGGGCATAATAGGCTGAATATCAGGGGGGAAAACTTGCTAACAGTGAGAGCAGTATGACAATGGAACTCATGACCTCCAGAGGTAGTGAGTGCTCCAGCACTGTAGGCACTCCAGAGAAATTTGGACAACCTCCTGGCAGGCATCCTTTGATCTGTATTTCTGAATTGAGCAGGGGATTGGACTTCCAACTCCATGATTCCATGAAAAATAAAGACCGCTCATAGTAAGGAACCATTATGAGAGCTGCTACTGTATTCTGGCTCAAATCCAGTTTGAATGATCCAACTTTGAACTGACCTGCAAAGATCGGATGTGTGTGTGTGTGGGGGGGGCATGCAGTGGTTAAATACCTGTCCAGCAGGCAAAACTGTGCTCAAAACCTGGGGTTCAATCCCAGGTAACAGGCTCAACGCTGACTCAGCCTTCCATCCTTCCCAGGTCGGTAAAATGAGGACCCAGCTTACTGGGGGTGGGGGCAATGTGTAGCCTGCATTACTGTAATTAAAACACTGTAAACCGCCCAGAGACTACTTGAAGTGGTATGGGGCAGCATATAAGCAGAACACTTTGCTTTGCCTTTGTGTGTTTGTTTTGAGGGGGAGAACAATCCCCTTTGAAATTCTGTTTTAAAAATGTGTGTCTCATAATCCCTCTTTTCACTTTCCCAGATTATGGCACGTTATTCCTGTCCCCTGGAAACCTCCCGGCTTGTTCTACAGGCCTATGCGCCCACCAATACCAGCGTGTTGGGCCATTCAAAGTCTCTTCCACCTTATGACATGACCCTCTGGATCAGTCATCTCCATCATGTCCTCTCATCAACAGCCCTGTTCCAGTATTGGAACCTCAGGGGTTGGCAATATGTCTAGGAGACCTTGAGGCCTGCTTTGAAGGGGACGAGTGGTGGGCTTACAAACACATCTGAGGGAAAAGAGGAAAGGTGGCCTAGTAGGAGGAGGTTACAGCAGATCACAATCAATGGGGAAGAGCAGCTTTCTCTTTACATTCAAAGATTTTTCATACTCTGCCAGGAAGGGGAAATGGACCCATTAAAGGACAATTCAGGGGTGCCCAGACTCTCCAAACACAGAGGGTGGGATAATTATGGGGGCACTGCGTTGAAAATGGCAGAAGCTGGGTGTGTATGAAGCAGGGTTTACTTCCAAAAGGGTCTGTATTGGGCTTTTACTGTGATGATGATCTCTGCTGGTGATCACTATGTTTTTAAAGAAGTATTGTTGCTTCAAGAACCACTGAAGGACACCCCCCCCCCAAATTTAACTGGAAAATAACCCTGCCCAAATGACAGCAAAAAGTGCTGAGGCATTCTCGCATGGAAAGCCATCTCTCGAATTAACTGCCAGGTTCCCTGATGGGGGATTTGACTCCTGGGTGATTTAACCCTCACCTGCTGCTCCATGGAACGACTACCCCCTCAAAGTCCCACGTGCAGCTGGAATCCAGCAGCAGCAGCAGCAGAAAATCAGAGGAGAGGCACGGGGAGCAAGCTCAGCTCCAGGAAACTGCAAAAACCATGCAGGGAACCAAGAGGAACCCAACCATTCCAGCTGGGGAAGAGTCAAGGAGAACCGGTGATGCCCTCCACAAGCCCAACCGTACCCGATTTCCAAAGCCAAGTCAAGACCAGGCCTGGGGAAGGGGGATGACTGGGAGTTCCCAAGGAACCTCATGTAGAGGGAAAGAATCCTGGTCACAACCACCCAGGTCACTGCCACCCAGAAGCGACACTACTGGGCAGAACGGATCAAGTCTCTGAATCAGTAGCATCAGGCAGCCGGTTCAATTGTTATCCTGAAACATCAAAGCCCTCTGCAAGGTTAGCCTGATTTGGTAAAGCAGCCGGTTTCCTGTGACGTCTTATGGACGGTTGTGCTTGTGAACGATGGAGGCTGGGGTGGCCACCTCCCCAACAGAGCCTAGGCAAGAGAGGCCCGGCTAAACAGTGCCACAAGACCGCTCCTCAACCCACCCGAGAGGGAAGCACCCAGAAATGGGTCTCAACAAGAGCTAGCTGGCTGGCTGAGGAGGGGTCTTGAGGCATGCGACAGAAAAGAAAACGTTTTTCAAAAGAAAAATATTTTTTCACCCAGCGCGTTGTTAGTCTGTGGAACTCCCTGCCACAGGAGGTGGTGACGGCACCTGGCCTGGATACCTTCAAAAGGGGGTTGGACAGATTCCTGGAGGAAAAGTCCAGCACAGGTGACAAGCCATGAGGGTGATGTATCAACTCCAAGCTCAAAACCGGGGTACCTCAAGGGCCAGATGCAGGGGGAGTGGTATCAGAGGACGGAGATCTAGTCTCATGAGCTCCCAGAGGCATCTGGTGGGGCCACTGTGAGATACAGGAAGCTGGACTAGATGGGCCGTTGGCCTGATCCAGCAGGGCTCTTCTTATGTTCTTATGACAGCTGAGCCGTATGACAAACCGGCAGCACGGCAGAGAAGCCCCAACGCCCAGAAGCGGAGACACTGAGAGTGCCATCTTACCACCAACTGGGATGGCTTTCAGGAGCAGGGAAGCGGGGCCTCCGGCTAGTTCAGTGGAGGGCCAAGTGGCTAAGGAACAGCTGAGAACGGCAAGCCCAGTATGTGCTGTAACAAGCATTTTTAAACAACCAGGAAGGGGAATCAGGGAGGACTCCCTAGCCGGGCGTCCCGCACTTGCAGCGACAGAACAAGATGCCTAGAAAAGGTCTGGAAGCTTTCCGACTTGGACGAAGTACCAAAAAGTCTTTAAGAGCACGGGGACTGAGCCGGTAACAGCAAAAGGGTCAAACTACATGTTACAGAGTCCATCACCGGAAGCTGAAATCTGTGCCGTGGCATTGCGATTTTGGCCAACGCGAACGGCACTGCAGCCACGAACTTGCGTCCCCCAATGGTGTCAACTCAGCGCAAGACAATGGAGGCTCATTTGCAAACTGCAGGAAGCATGACCATCAGACGGTTCCCGCACTTAAGGAACTTCCCCAGCTATAAGGATGCAATCTTTTCCAAGTATTGGCCTAGAGATGCATCTTAGAAGATGGATGTGTCAGGAGACACTAGAGATAACTGGAGGGGGAGAGAGAGAAGGCTGCTGGGATCTCTGATCAGTAATCATGGTAGACATAAGTATTCTGTACAAAAAGGATTTTTATTCAGAACTTTAAAAACACTTTCCCCCAACGAACTGCAGTCTTCCTGGGATGCCAAGAGTGGAAATATATTGTCCTATTCAACAATTAAATGCTAAACTCCAAGTGGGAACAAACAGAACATAGAGAGAGAGAGATACACACACAAAATGTTGTGAGGTACTTCTGTTCCCAAGGCTTGAAGGTTTTGGCACGGAGGGAAAGAGACCAGGGTTGCTTTTCTTTAAAAAAAAAAAAAAAGGAAGAAGGACCAGCAAGTGCTACGTTGCTTGTTGCAGTGCCAAAGGAGGGACGGGCGCTATCCGGAATATGTATCACCACAGCTTTGTCAGGAAGGGCTGTATTGCTACCGGGAGCGGCTGCCCTGGCTCTCGCCAAAGCAAGGACGCCAATGAGGAAATGAAAGCACCCCACCCGCAACCAAGACGTCATCATTCATGTCAAAATTAAGGCGACCCTCCCACTTTTACCCCCCCCAGGTCAGCATCACCCAACAGGAGCTGGGGACCCCCACCCCCTCCCCCTCAGGGCAGCTCCAAAGTCCTTTTGACCCAAGCTGGGCTGGCCTTGGGGGCCCCGGGGCTTAAGGCACAGTGGCTTTCTGCATCAGATGCCCAGTCCTCAAAGAGCACCAGAAACACAGTGGTTTTTTTGGGGGGGGCAGGGGGAGACAAGATGGCTCCTTTTGCCACAGAGGAGACCCCCCTCCCATCCCCGCAGCTCTGAGCTGGAGCAGGGCAGGAGCCGTTCACTGAGACAGGATCCAGAGAGAGCTCCTTCTGTTGGACTCTCCGTAGGGCCAGGGGCTTTCCAGAGGAACAGATGGGTGCCAGAAGTTCTGAGTGGATGCTGCACTGCCAGCCAAGGGAGACGGCCCTGGGCTATGCGAATGGACCCCACTGCTCCCTATCCCGCAGATCCGTTACGCTGAAGGCAGAAAGCTATGGGGCGTGCTGAGACAAAGGGCTGCCCTACCGGCCCCTTCGTGGAAGGAAGTGCCCCAGAGAGCAACGGCACGAGGGTGGTTGACAGCCAGGAGCATCCCGGTCAGATTCAGACCCAGAGGGGAGCTGAGCTCCTTGTCTGGAGGGGACGACCTGTCTCGGAGCTTCGTCGGCCACTTAGCCAGCCCTGGTTCCAATCCGCCAACGAGGGAGAGGCAACGGGAGGCCATGCCTTCTCTGGGGGAGGCGCTCAAGGGCAGCTGCTGTCCTTCGGTTTTGTTCCAAAAGGAACCCTCCCCGCCCGGGAAGACCTGGTCCTCACACCTGCCCCCCCCCACCGGCCTCTGTCTCACCTGCTCAACAGGTAGGCTCTGCTCAGCCACCTCCTCCTTCCACCAGCCCCAGGAGAGCCTCTGCCTTGGACCACAGCTATGGGGCAGAAACCCATGCCTGCGGGTTTGGTTCATGGGGGGGGGGCAACAGAAAAGGGGGCCTCAGGCAAGTGTCGACATTCAGTGTTTGGCCCTCTGGGCAAACCCATCCAATCGCCACCACCCTCCAGGCTCCAGAATGAATTTACCCCACCCTACCCCTACCCCCCCATAAAAAACCCACCCTTTCATACAAAGTCTACATCAAAACTTTTCTGCTGCTACTTTTAAAAACTCCAAAGTAAGTGTGGGGCTTTTGACCGAAACCTCAGTCAACGAGGAATGAAAGCTCCAAATGTCTTGCCCCATCTGGACTCTACCACCACTAACAACAACAACAACAACAACAACAACAACACACACACACACAGGGTAACATAGGAATAGCAAGAAAGCTACAACTGGCAGCACTGGATTTCCCTCCAATTAACCCAATATCATATGTGCTGCAGGCGTTGGGGACGAAAGGATTCCACCCACCTCTGCACCCGCTTTGCAATGTGGTCCTGATTTGCAGACCCAACCTGCTTTTGTGAGTTGTTTTTTTTTTAAAAAAACAAACAAACAAACACAGAAACAGAAATATTAACAGCCTGCTGACCTACTGGGGAAGCGCTCGTCTTCTGAGAAACTCAGAGGAGATCTGGACAGTTTAGGGGCAACCGTGGGCCAGAGCAAAGGGGGAGCATCACCCCACGAGAGTCGTCATGCCCCATCTAGCTTTCATGGAGTTTAAACATTTCTAAGCAAAGACTCTTAAGAACTGCAGACTGAGCCGCTGGGGCTGGAAGAGGGCACAGTAAACAGCCGCACACTCCCAGCACGTGTGTGTGTGTGTGAAGGGAGGCTCAGACTCACAAGGACTGGTGGTGGTGTGTGCGTACGTGGGCTGAGGTCTGCCTTTCCTCCCCCCTCTTCTGTCCTTTTCTTTCTCCGTTGTGGGGGCCAATCCCCCCTCTCTGCAATTGCTAGTGGGATGCCTACGTGCAGAAGTAAAATCTCCTGTCTGCCATGTGCCTGAAACAGAGGCATGGCCACTGCTCCCCCCAACACACACACACACTCACAGCCGCCTGCATTCCTCCCATTGGGGACAATTGGGTTTTTCCTTCATCACATGCAATAGGTATCAGGTCACAGCACCCCCCCCCAAAAAAAAAGCCCAGTTTGGCCCCAATGCATGTACCCTGTCCTTGGGCACAGCCCCGGCTCAAAGGCGGCCTCAGCGTATCTCAGCTGCCTTTCAATAGGAACACACACAGATGTGCAGGCATGCTGAGAAAACAGGCCTGGCAGACTTCCCCACGAGAGATCTTGCCCGGTTGCACAGGAGTGGCCCAAATTCAATGCAGAGAGCTTAGGGAAACCAGGGGCCCTTTGCTAACTAGGCTGACGGTGGTATAACCCAAATGCCAACTTTCCCAAGGTCTGACCTTTCTCAGCAAAAGGTGTGCTTTGCTTGCACTTAAATTGCTGTACTGCAGCTATCACTGTGCTCACAGCCTGGGGTTCAGTCCCAGGAAGCTGGCTCAAGGCTCGCTCAGCCTCCCATCCTTCCAAGGTTGGTCAAATGAGTACCCAGCTCACTGGGGACGGGGGCAATGTCTAGCCTGCATAATTACCTGCAAACCACCCAGAGAGTGCTTCAAGCACTTTGCTTGTTTTTGCTTGCACCCATAGGCCCTAAATGCAAAACAGTCAGTGCAACACAGCCCTATAAACAAACCTGTTGTCTGGAGGGGGGGGGGAATTCTCAGTCCTCCAGGCGAGGTCATCCAGAAGTTGAGTCATGGCAAAACTGGACTTTTATTCCTCTGGGATCGTAACGTTCCACTGCTCATCCAAGGAGCTTCATCAGCCTGAGGAAGAAGACTGAAGGCTGCTCAGGCTGATGAAGCTCCTTGGATGAGCAGCGGAACATTTTGATCCCACAAGAAAAAAATAAGAAGTCCAGTTGTCGCGACCAGCTCCCGGATACTCAACCTGTTCTTTGACCAAAGTTTCTCCAGGGCTCTCCTGAGCCCAAAGCAAAAATGGTGTAAAAAACGAGAGAAGACTTGCTCTGGTGTTCTCAAGTCCACCGTCATAAACCTCTCTGCTTGTCAGGATCCTGCCCTCCTGTTTCTGTGAAGATTCCCAGTCATCCAGGTGAGGTTATCTGGAAGTTGAGTCATGGCAACTGGACTTCGTTGTCCTGAGAGAGAGAGAAACGTCTCACGGCTCATCCCAACAGACTGGCAAAGAAAAAGAAGTCCAGTAGCCACCACGACTCAACATCCAGACCAGCCTGAATCAGCTCGTTAGGTGGACAAGGGCTGCCCTCGATGTGGCTCCTCGTGCATGATCACCTGTCATCCATCTCAACTTTGTCACCCAACAGAAAGACACCCCGTACCCTGCTTCTCTCTGCAAGGGAAACGAAGAAAGAGGCCACCCTCCCCTCCCCCCCAACCATACGGAGGCAGCCCTGTTTCAAGAGCGGATCTGACAGCGGAAAATTCAGAACCAGCATCCCTTTGGACACGAGACTCTCTCTCTCTCTCTCTTTTTTTTTTTTTTGGCACCACAAACCACACTGATCCACGTGTGACAAACAATAAATACCATTTGAAGGACGATGCCGCCAGAAGGAGGCTTTGGGCAGGAAGGATGGGAAAACGGCAACTTTGGAAGTAAAAAAGTGACAGCCTTTGCCTAGTCTATGCCATATATATATATATATAATTTTTAAGACAGCAGTTAAAATATATATAGTGGTATCCTGACATAAGAGCAGCTCGAATTAAGAGCAATTTGACTTAAGAGCAGAAAACTGTTGCCATTTTAACTGCTGCCTTACAAATTTTAGATATGGTCTGCTTGACTTACAAATATTTGTTTTCATTTTTTTTTGATTTCTTAACTTATTTTTTTTTTCAATTTTTTTAGATACGTATCCCGAATTAAGAGTAGTTTTGACTTAAGAGCACGCATTCAGAACGGATTAATTTCGTAAGTTGAGATACCACTGTCCCTCCGGGGAGAAAGGCAGCATAAAAATAAAGTTATTATTATTATTATTATATAAAATAAACCACGTATAAAATACAACAACGGTTGTGTTGCACGAGGATCAAACACAGAAGTGTGGCGTGTGTGTGTGTTGGGGGGGGATAAGGGCATGTACATTGTTTGTCTAACTACAACAGAATTAACCTTTCTGAACAACACTTGGGGCTAAAGAGAGAAGGCGAGGAGGAGGCTGAAGCTTTAGAAGTCGGTATCAGGGAGAGAAGAAGCCGCACAGAGTAGAGGGCCACCTCTTGGGATGCAGCAGGGAAGGGCAAGATCCTAAGCTCTCCCTCCCCACCCCGCCCCCAACAAACAGCCCCAAGGCACTTCCAAACAGCCCCGTGCTATCCTAATAGAGCCCTGACCCCAGTGGAGAACGCCAGGAAAGGTTCTCTCGGGCCTCACGGTTTCAGGTACACGTGGAATGACACAAGGGCTTTACTAATGCAGAAAGAAAGCTAGGGCAAGGACCAAATGTTAGTAAGTTCCCTACTCTTCTGATTCCGGCACCCGTACATTTTAAGCCCCCCCTCCCCATCCTGGGGGGGGAGGGGGGATCCTTAACCCAGTTAAGAATCTTTAGAAGGAACAGTCCACAGTCGTGGCTCAAAACCTGTTGCACAGATAGGGACACAGTGTCAATGCTCTAGATGTGAATAAATAGGAAATCTCTGCTGGCATTACAAAGCCAACAACAACAAAATAAACAATGGAAAAAGACAAAAGCGTTGGGGCAGGTCCAAAGGCTAAGCGCTATATTCTAATGAGGTGTTTTGTTTTTTGTTGTCTGAGGAAACAGACATGTCCACGAAAGCTCCCATTAAAATATAGCAGTTAGTCTTTAAAGTTCCAAAGCATTTCTTTGTCTTTATTGGCTTGGCCTGATCAAACAAATAGGGCCTAAAATTACGTCTTGTGACTCAGTATGCGACGTATAATGTCTGCAAGAGGTTTCTGAACGCGCATCCAAAGTTTACCCTTTTTGCCTAAGCACACAACGGAATTTCAGCCCTTTATCGGTGGATTACTGAAAAGAGTTTTCTGTCCGGCTCTCCCAGCAACACACAAGATGGGTTGCTCAATCTCACAATTCCATAGGTTCCTGTTGGCTCATAAAAGGTTTCAAGATTCGAGGCCTCTGCAAACCGTAGCCTCCTCCTTATGTTCCTACACCAGAGAGGCTCCCCAAGTAGCACTTGATGGCTCTAATGTATTTGGGAACCAGGTCAACCTTTAG
>JAHTLZ010000193.1:220459-235646 GCA_023846285.1 Phrynocephalus versicolor
AAAAAATCTTCTTCCCAAAGCACAGTTTGGCAATGGCGGCAGGAGGGGTGGGCAACCCCAGGCCCAGAGCCAGGAGCTAACAAATGGTGTGAGTGTGTGGGAGTGGGGGGTGCCCTTGGCTCAGTGGCCGACCCCACCCATTCAAGAACCACCTGGCCTGCCCGAGAGATCAGAGGCAAAGAGAGAGACTGAGGAGGAGGAGGAGGAGGAAAAAGAAGAGGCACTGATTGTGGGCATGGCGACAATGCCAGAGAAGGGAGTCCGTGGAGCCCCCTCGGAGATGGAAAGGGGCCCTGGGAATCTTCTGGAAGAAGTAGAAGGAGACCGGCATGGTTTGCTGCAGGAGAGAGTCACTATCCCCCCCACACAGAGAGAACCTCTTGCTTCCTTCCCTACGGCTTATAGTGGAAACCTGAAAAGAAGAAGAAAAAGAGAGAAAGGTTTTCGTTAGTCCCTGGAAACACTCCTCACCTACCTCATCCCTACAGATCTCAGGGCACTGGGGCTTTAAATCTGTCAACACTTGAAGGGAACAACGAAACAAAACAAAACAGACAAACCAAACCAAAAAAGGGCCGTGGGTTCTGCCAACAGAGTCCCCTCCCTGCCTCTTGCCTTTTGAACACCACGTGTTCGTCTGCGTTGGCCAAGTAATTCGGGACAGGGGCGTGGAGAGGCACGGCAGCTCATCAAAATCTGAGACTTTATTACTGAAGTGGAAGGCCTGCTTCCCTTCATCTGATTCCCAATATTTCATATTTTATTCTCATAAGAACACATAAAAACATAAGAACATAAGAAGAGCCATGCTGGATCAGGCCAAAGGCCCATCTAGTCCAGCTTCCTGGATCTCACAGCGGCCCCACCAGATGCATCTGGGAGTGCACGAGACTAGATATCTGTCTCCTGATAGCACTCCCCTGCATCTGGCCCTTGAAGGACCCTGGTTTAAAGCCTGGAGACTACACATCTCCATCATGGTTTGTAACCTGGGATGGACTTTTCCTCCAGGAATCTGTCCAATCCCCTTTTGAAGGCATCCAGGCCAGATGCTATCACCACATCCTGTGGCAGGGAGTTCCACAGACTAACAACGCGCTGGGTGAAAAAATATTTTCTTTTTTCTGTCCTCACTGTCCTAACCTTCAATTTGAGTGGATGTCCCCTAGTTCTGGTATTTTGGGAGAGAGAGAAGAGCTTCCCTCTATCCACTTTACTCATACCCTGCATTATTTTGTATGTCTCAATCATATCCCCCCTCAAGCGCCTTTTTTCCAGACTAAAGAGGCCCAAATGTTTTAGCCTTTCTTCATAAGGGAGGTGCCCCAGCCCAGTAATCATTTTAGTCGCTCTCTTCTGCACCTTTTCCAGTTCCACATAGTCTTTAGGTTTTCATTTTTCTACATTTCCTTCCCCTTCAACTCACCACATCTCTCTGTGTTCCCTACACTGCTTTCTCTCTCCCTCACTCACCCTTCCTTCTGGCCCTGCCATCATCCTTATTCATTTCCCTCCTTCCTTCCTAACCCTCCCCACCCATCGCTGGAGTCACAGAATGTTCACAAACATTCCACGGAGCCTCTCCGCAGCTCTTCCTCAAGGAAGGAAGCACTTTGTTTCCTTAAGCCAGGCATGTCCAAAGTTTGGCCTGCCTGATGTTTTGGACCACAAGTCCCAGAATTCTAAGCTTAGACTGCAAATGACAAAGGACTGTGGGAGTTGTGGTCCAAAACATTTGGAGGGCCGAAGTTTGGACAGGCCTGCCTTAAGCCCCTAACCCCACCCCCACCCGAAAAAGAACACAAATGATGTGACAATCCAAGGTGGCTAGTCTAGCAGGTCACAGAGACACACACACACCCTTCTACCTCACCTTTCTGGGAACTGTCTGGCTTCGGTATCTGGAAAGTTGAGTTCTGCTGGCTGGTGAGGTTAACCAGATGGTCAAGGTCCTCTGTGGGAGGTGGTAGAGGCCTGGCGGAGAAAAAGGGAACACTGGTTAGAGTTGGGAGAAGCAGGTTGTTAAGAACCTAAGAGCAGCCTTGCTGGAACAGGCCACCACAGCCCATCCAGTCCAGCATTCTGTCTCACACAGGGGCTCCCCATTTGCTTCAGGGTATTCCCCAGCAGATGTCTTCACCTGCTTATGATTCCCCGCAAATGGCATTGAGAGATCTCCTGCCTATTTCTCCAACCCAGAGGTTGTCCTTAGGCATCCATCATGATATCCATGAATACCCTTGTCCTCCATGAACTTGTCCAGTCCTTCCTTAAAGCTGTCAAGGCTGACAGCTGTCACCACTTCCTCTGACAGGGAGTTCCCACAGGCTAGGGATCCTCTGCGTGAAAAAGACTTTCTCTTCTTTGTTTGAGATCCATGCACACAAGTCAGCCAGGCTATTGTTTCTGTGCCTCCTTTGCAGCCAGTGCGCACTCTGCCTGCAAAGGACACCTATGAAGAAGTTACACTGCCGCAGAAGGAAAAATAATCAAAGACACAGCATGTCTTAAATTTTCTGGGTTAAGAACATAGGAATAGCCTTGCTGGAACAGGCCACAGCCCATCCAGTCCAGCCTTCTGTCTCACACCGTGGCTCACCATTTGCTTCAGGGTATTCCCAAGCAGATGTCCTCACCTGCTTACGATTCCCTGCAAATGGCATTGAGAGATCTCCTGCCTCTCTCTCCAACCCAGAGGTTGTCCTTAGGCATCCATAATAATAGCCATTGATACCCTTGTTCTCCATGAACTTGTCCAGTCCTTTCTTAAAGCTGTCAAGGCTGACAGCTGTCCCCTCTTCTTCTGGCAGCAAGTTCCATAGACCAGGGATCTTCTGGGTGAAAAAGTACTTTCTCTTATTTGTTTTAGATTCAGCACCCAAAAGTTTCATGGAGCGCCCCCAAGTTCTAGTGTTGTGTGATAGGGAAAACTGTTTTACCTTACACAATTTTTTTTAAAATGATCGTTACCCAGAGGCTGAAGGCAAGCCCCTCCCCTGCCCCTGCGCTCTCTTTCTGCTGAATTCCCAGACTCTCAGTTTCTCTGGTGGGGAGGCAGGAAAGGGAAGAAGCAGAATAGTACCCTCCTTGAATTCACCCGCCATCGACTGCTGAGCCTCCCTCCCTCCCTCTAATCCCAATGGGCAGAAGAAGCTGCTTTTATATGTTCATAGTGAGGTGGTTGCCCTTTGTCTGAGTTGTGCGGCAAATGGAAGCTCAACGGATTTAAAGCCCTTCCATACAAAATCAATCCCTGCACCCAGACAACTCACAAGTAACTTCTTGTGGGAACACATGAAAGGTTTTTCTCTGTTGCTGCTCCCAGACTTTGGAACTCCCTCCCACTAGAGGCCAGGACTGCCCCATCTCTGTTGTCCTTCCAGAAACAGGCAAATACCTTTCTCTTCAGGCAAGGTTTCCCTGAATGAGGGACTACCTATTATGTGTCTTTTATATGAATCTACCCTACATGATCAAATAGACTTTGTGTTTATAACCTTGTGTGACTTCATTGACACTACGTTTTCAATGTCAGTTTCCATCACTCATAACTTTTACATGGAATTTTTACTCTCTCTTTCTGTAGCTTTAATGTTGTCCCTCAATTCCCTGTTCTCAAAACTGGAATATGTCTTAATTGTGCTGGACTGTATATTGTCCCTCATTACCGTAAGCTGCCTTGGGTCCTTTTCCAAGGAGAAAGGCGGGATGAAAATACCCTAAATAAATAAATAAATATATAAATAAACTAGAACTATGAGGGTAGGTTAAAAACAGAACCATTCACCCTGATATGGTGCTCTTCTCAGTGCAGGGATACGCAGTGTGTCTATGGAGTATCAACTGAAGCTTTCAGGTGACTGGTGTAAATAGGTGCCCCACCTTTTCCCGTGGCAAAAGCCCAACGCCCTTCCTTCAACACAACCTGTTCTACTCTTTGAGATCAGCAATGGCCCTCCGGATCTCACCGTGTAGGTTTGTCACTCCTGCCTCGATGGGTTTCACCACCTTCTCTTGGCCTTGGATGCACCGATTCCGGCCCGTCATGCTGTCAGGAGGGGAGAGGACAAAACCAGTCACCTTTGAGCAACACGGTCAGTGGCACCGCAGCCAAAGCAGCCCCCAGTGTTTCCAAAACTGAAGACAAAGAAGGAAAATATAACCCCAAGCTCTCCCTTTTCAGCGCCAGGGATCCAACCCTCTTTGGCCCGTATCCCAACTCAACTAGCCTCAACTCAAGAGAGAAAACCCACTGAATCAACGGCTGAATAGCTAAGGCTATGCTCACATCAGTCATGGGAGGTCTATGGACCTACGCCGATGGGGACCAACATTCTGGCACTGACCTGGGCGCCCAACTCCTGCAAGCTTCCATTGGCACCAAGAGGCCGTAAATTGGAAACAAGATGCTGGACTTAGTAGGTCTTTGGGCAGACCCAACATGGCTCTTAACGGGCCGGATCAAAGACAGCTTTTACAGGGCAACAGGTTTAAACGCCTCTCATGGTCAGATGTTTCTAGCAGGGATGCAGGACATCCTTTCTGTGCTTCTGCAGACACACCACACACACATCCTTGCTTTTAAAAAACAATGACCGCTGCATTTTCACCATGGTCCTGATCCATCGTGGTTTGCTACTGGTACCCCAAATACACTTCTGCTTTTAAAAAAAAACAGTGCTTCAACATCTGCCCCACCTTTTACTTAACAAGTAGCAGCACCCAGGGCACCTCTAATGTTGAACTAAATCATACCTTTTAAAAAAGCATGAAATTAGGAAAAGAAAAATGATAAAAACAACTGCAGATACTGTTTCCCTGAAAATAAGACATCTCCCGAAAATAAGACCTACTTACAGTTTTGCCTCTGGCTGAAATATAAGACATCCCCCTGAAAATAAGGCCTCCCCAATAATAAGATAACAATAAGTGTGCATCATATTCTTCTTCATAGAAAAATAAGACATCCCTGAAAATAAGACCTAGTGCATCTTTGAGAGCAAAAATTAATATAAGACACTGTCTTATTTTCAGGGAAACACTGACTGTAGCAATCAAGAAGCACTCAGATGGAAGTAAAACAAGGATTGGGCTTCAAGGGCCTCATCCAGACACCAAGCTTGGAGGTATAAACTTCAAACCAAAAAGCCAAGTGTGCTCCTTTTACAGTATACTGACCCAAGCACTCACTGGGGGGGGGGGGAGGCTCTTACAGGTTACACATTGCAACCCCCCTTCCCCCGTGAGTTGGGTACTCCGTTTACCAACTTCAGAAGGATGAAAGGCTGAGTGAACCTTGAGCTGGCTACCTGGGATTGAACCCGAGTTGTGGGCAGAGTTTTGGCTGCAGTACTGCAGTTAAAGCACTGTGCTGTGAGTCTCCTGCTTCAGGACAGCAATCCCTTTTCTAAGCAGAGAGAGCCTTTTCAAAAATAAGAGGAATTTGCTTAGTGCAACCACATTCTGTCCTCAGCCCACCCCCCTGGGGTGTTTTATGGTGGTCTCCCACCTTGAATTGCCCATAGCAGTTAAAGGGGGGGGGGAAATCTGTTACGTGATTTTACGATGGACTGTTACACATTACTGATTAGACAGGATTTTCAGTATGACTTGCATTTTCCATTTTTATGCTTTCTATTTCCCGGAGTGACTTTTTTTCTTTCTCTATTTGTGTTTTAAAGCAGCCTTTTACTGTTCTAAGAGGACTCTTCATACTTATTGTTCTTAGCTTTATAATATTGTCCATCAGTGTTGTAATTTGCCCTGGGTCCTTTCCAAGGAGGAAGCAGGGGTAAACATATTTGGAAGGAAGGAAGGAAGGAAGGAAGGAAGGAAGGAAGGAAGAGAGGGAGGGAGGGAAGGAAGGAAGGAAGGAAGGAAGGAAGGAACTAGGGGACATACACTCAGATTGAGTGAGAACAGACCAAAGAAAATACTTTTTCACCCAGCATGTTGTTAGTCTGTGGAATTCCCTGCCACAGGAGGTGGTGATGGCATTTGGCCTGGATGCCTTCAAAAGGGGATTGGACAGATTCCTGGAGGAAAAGTCCATCACAGGTTACAAACTATGATGGAGATATATCATCTCCAGGCTTAAAACTGGGGTATTTCAAGGGCCAGATGCAGGGGAGTGGGATCAGGAGACAGAGATCTAATCCCGTGCACTCCCAAATGCATCTGGTAGGGCCACTGTGAGATACAGGAAGCTGAACTAGATGGGCTGTTGGTCTGATCCAGCAGGGTCTTCTTATGTTCTTAAGGAAGTAAGAGCAGAATGAATGAATGAATGAAGGAAGGAAGGAAGGAAGGAAGGAAGGAGAGACGGATGAATGGAAGGAAGCAAGGAAGGAAGGAAGGAAGGAAGGTACGAAGGAAGGAGAGACGGATGAATAGAAGGAAGGAAGGAAGGAAGGAAAATAGGTACCGGCACTGCCCCTCCAAGGAAAAGCCCTTCTCCCCTTCCTCTCGGCTGGGCACTGCAATGTCCAGACCCGACAACCGATGACTCTCGACCCACCTTCCAATCTGGATCCTGCCTCTTCCTCTCAGTGGACGATTTCTCTCTCTCTCTCGCTTTCTTGTAGGCGGCCTTCTCCTGTGCCATGAGGAGGCGAGCTATCTCCTAGCAGGACACAAAAGTGAAGCGAAGCGAAAGGGAAGGGCACACATTCAGAATGGCACAGAATCTCTGCGGCTCCAGGGAAGATACGCGGCGCCGCCAACAGAACTGGCTGCTACGGGCAGCTTACATGCCTCTGACTGGCTCGCTGGCTAGAGGGGCAGTAGCGGCAGCCCCGGGAAGCAGTAGGCTGTGCCTCCGGAGGGAAACCCACGTTCCTACGCAAGTTTCCAAACAAGGGGCCAAACCGAGACCACCGGGGGGGTTGGGGGAAGGGTCAAAATCTTCAGTGCAAAAATCCCCCAGGCCTGGGGCAGAAGATGGACTCCGTTTTCCTCCCCAGCTCCATCTCCTGGAGGCTCCCTGAGGACTACTCGTTTCCACACCCATTGCAAGTGCAATGCATGAAAAAAAAATTTACATCCGACGAAAACCTTATTTATTTGCCCAGCTGTTTAAAAATCTTTGTATCTTCTGTGAGTGAAAACATTTTATCCTCTTGCTTTTACCATACTGGGGCTTAATGCCCCCGGGCATTTTAAAATGGTTTCCATGTTTCCACATGTTATTGGTTTGCACACAGCCTTGTAATCTGTTTTTTGAACAACGATCCCATTTCTACACGCCTAGGCTCAATACTCCAATGTTAGCCTAGATGAAGATGTCTCGATGCGTTTGAGGGCTCACGTGTGTGTAAGTCCTTTCGGGGGGGGGGGGCCCCCCCGGCCACCGCCCCCCTGGGGGGGGGCGGGGCAGTCAGGGTCAAAACATTTAAATAGGGCTTCACGTCTTGTAACACACAACGGCAGCATGCCCTACACCTGTGACACATCAGGCCCCCCTCCCCATGGCTGAGGTCATCTCAAGGGGGGGAATCAAATTTCCACCCCTAAAAAATTACACATTCCACTAGTTCCACCCCCACAATTTTAAAATGTCAAGAGTCTTGTGGAATGGAAGAAAATTAGTATTAAGGCATAATTTGCTGGGTGTAGGACATTGTCTCTGAATAATGCAGGGTATGAGTAAAGTGGATAGAGGGAAGCTCTTCTCTCTCTCCCAAAATACCAGAACTAGGGGACATCAGTCAAATTGAGGGCTGGGAGAGTAAGAACTGACAAAAGAAAATATTTTTTCACCCAGCGCATTGTTAGTCTGTGGAACTCCCTGCCACAGGAGGTGGTGGTGGCATCCGGCCTGGATGCCTTCAAAAGGGGATTGGACAGATTCCTGGAGGAAAAGTCCATCACAGGTTACAAACCATGATGGAGATGTGTCATCTCCAGGCTTAAAACCGGGTTACTTCAAGGGCCAGATGCAGGGGAGTGGTGTCAGGAGACAGAGATCTAGTCTCATGCGCTCCCAGATGCATCTGGTGGGGCCACTGTGAGATACAGGAAGCTGGACTAGATGGGCCTTCAGCCTAATCCTGCATGGCTCTTCTTATGTTCTTATGTTCTTAATCACCTCTTTAAATTCCGCTGTAATATGTAACGGATGGAGCATCCCTGAGAGGCCACAATTTTATTGTCTAAATCAATCTTTACGGACATTTTAAGACCTGTTACATGGACTTTGGTTAAGACCATCAGCCATTTTTCAAATATGGCAGAGATGATGTCTATCTGTCCATCCGTTCATTTATCTCTGTCTCTATCCATCTATATCCATCTCGGTGTCTACAGTCTGTCTCTCTGTCTGTGCTGCCCATCAGGTGCCAAGCCACCACTCTGTTTACAACAGGTATTTTATTTTATTTTATTTTGCAAATTAAGGGAGGTCCCTGTGGCATTTCCTGCGACTGGGCAAAGAGGTCCCAGGGTCACCTCTGAAGGCACAGGAAGGGGCTGGAGGAGGAAGTGCCTGGGTTTGGCCTTTGTGGAGGCAGGCAGAGGGATGGATGGAGCAGAGGGACCAGAGGGAGGGAGGCGGGAGAGGAACGGGCAGTGGGAGGCCAAAGGACATCATGCCAAGCTCCATGGTGCCAATAGCCAAGGAGACGGGAGCAGAAAAGAATCCAGAGGGGGAACACACCTAGGCCAAAAAGCTCTCTGAGAGGTGTGGGAAACCAGGAGTTAACAGGTTAAAGGTTTCATAAGCTAGCTTGCAGCTACCTTTATCAGCAAGGCTTGCCATACCAAAGAAGCCTATGTCATTGTTTACTCTGCGCATGCTCCAGGCATAAACTGTCCTATTGTTTTCAGTTATCTCTAGCTAAGCCAATGATAGCATTTGAATGTGGCTTCATGCATACGTGTGACTGACCTACTTTGTACTAAATAAAACGATTGCCGTGGGGTGGGCACGGCCTTGAGAATTCTCCACCAGATATTTCGGTCTGCAGATTCCCTTCCTTTTCTGTCCGCACCCCCTGTTGAGGGCTGGTTCCCTCGTCAGAGAGGGAGTTCCACGGACACAGGCAGGGACTCAGGGGCCCACTTACCTCATCCTGAGCCACCTGCGCTGCCCTCAGGTCCACCTGGCTGGCCTGAAAGGAGAAGAAGGACAAGCCATGAAGAGCACCAACAGGAGGTCCCATGACCTTGCTGGTCTCAAGAGATACGATAGGCAGGGTGGGGCTTTAGAGGAGGACTTTGCTTTTTTGGGGGGGGGCAGGGAGAGAGGGGAGAACAAGTTCAGAAGCACCACTTTTTTCCCTTAATTAAAATGGGGAAAAGGAGAGGTGGGACTTTTCTTGGCGGTGCAAGTTGGACTCCAGGGGAAGCCTCTACCCGGTCAGTCTGCTCGGGGTGTGGCAGATTAAAATTCCCAACGCACCCCCCCCCCCGCAACACACACACACACAACACAGGTCACAGAACAGCTTGGCCTCCACCTGGGCCCCCCACTGCCTCTGGTGTCCTCAGGGTTCACAGATGGCCTTGCTGCTCTGGCCTCGGTGGTAACTTTTTTGGGGTGGGGTGGGGGTGGGGGCTTTGCGCTGAACTCAGCAGTGGGAGCATCCAGCCACGATGCACCTAAAAGCCAAGCCCAGGGACCCTTGGCTGCTCTCCCTGCTGTTTTCAAAGCAGGGCCTCCCACCTACCCTGGATTCTCCCTCTGGGGACCGCCCTCCCTCCTGCTCACCATCAGCTCCTCCTCCTGAAGTTTCCGGGCAATTTCGGCATCGTACGACTCCAGGTCCTGGGCAGGGGCCCCGCGGGGTTTGGGGCAGGCGGTGTCTTTGGCCCCTCGAGATTTCGTTCCTGCAAAAAGGGGGGAGTTCAGATATTTCGTTCTGAGCAGAGGCCGAAGGATGGCCACCACAGCTGTCCTATACCAAGCCAAGCTCTGCGCCAAGGGGAGGGCCAGGGATGTCAACTAAATCCACCAGTCCATCCTGCTCACCCCTGGCGCCACTGTCCAGAATCTTTGGGCATGAAGGGTAGCTGGACGGAGCCCTGAAGCCAGACCCCTTGAGAACGACAAGATGGACCCGCCATCCTCTCTAGCCCAGGTGGCAGCATCTTCTCCAGGTCTCAGGCCAAAAAAAATCCTGATAGATTTGAACCAGAAACTCCCAGGGGATGCCCTAACATTTGCCCTGGATTATTTCTTATTTGTTTCTTTTATTTAAAATATTTCTATCCTGCCTTTCTCCCCAAAAGGACCCAAGGAGACCACCTGATTATTATCCAGAACTAGGGGACATACACTCAAAAGGAGGGCTGGGAGAGTGAGAACAGACAAAAGAAAATATTTTTTCACCCAGTGTGTTGTTAGTCTGTGGAACTCCCTGCCACAGGAGGTGGTGATGGCATCTGGCCTGGATGCCTTCAAAGGGGGACTGGACAGATTCCTGGAGGAAAAGTCCATCACAGGTTACAAACCATGATGGAGATGTGTCATCTCCAGGCTTAAAACCAGGGTCCTTCAAGGGCCAGATGCATGGGGAGTGGTATCAGGAGACAGAGATCTAGTCTCGTGCGCTCCCAAACACATCTGGTGGGGCCGCTGTGAGATCCAGGAAGCTGGACTAGATGGGCCTTTGGCCTGATCCAGCATGGCTCTTCTTATGTTCTTATGTTCAGGCTGGAAAGGGAACTCATCCTGCCACCAGCCTTTGCGTCACCCTGCCCAACAGACAGACACATGCCATCTTCAGAGGGCAAGGAGCTCAGGGAACTAGGAGTTTCTCTCTGTGCTCTGAGTTATAAAGTTGAGGACAAGTTTTCCCCACAGTCTCACTCACTCTATACCCCAGAGCATCTGAAGATGCCGGCCACAGAGTCTGGCAAAACGTCAGGAAGAAAAACTTCCACAGCACGGCCAAACAGCTCGAAAAAACTCACAACAATGAAAGGAAATAGCATTGAATAGTGTTTTCAGAGGAGGCTTTCCTAGATCCAGTTCTCAGGCCTCTACTTTCGTCAGCCCTCTACTTTTTTTGCCAGCGGGACAATGTGGGGTGCATCCTTCCTTCAGAGAGCCCCGTGTGGGCACCCGGTAGGGATAAAAGGGAATGAATGGTCCCCATCACCCCCGGGTAGGAGAAGGATGCCATTAAGAGAGCCTGGGAAGAAGAAGAAGGCACAAGTCCCCACCCCACCCACCCCCTTGTCCTTTTAAAATCACTGTCATGTCCTTCTTACATTCAAGCAGAGGCAGCTTAAGTGAGGGAACATAAATTAGCAGGAAATGAGAGAGAGAGGAAGCCCCGAGTGGATTTGATTGCAATGAGGAAATTTGGCAGATGCAAACATTTGCCTTTGCTGACTTAGGGCTCGATAGCCTTGAGAGAAAACGTCCCCTCGCGCGTCCCGCTTCCTGTGCCACCCAGCCAAAACAGCAGATCATCCTTGGTGGAACTTCCCTGCGACTCCCATGCTCTCTTGTTGGCAAGGTCTGAGTCACACAGCAGGGAGCCAACTCTGAGGAGGAGCGCCCAGGGGGAAGAAGAGGATGGGAGCATCTCACTGGCTCCGAGAGAGAGAGACACTCGAGCTATTTCAAGCCTGACACGGATATAGCAGACACGGGGAACATGATCTTGCATAAATCACAGGGAAAGTCCAAAACCTCCTTGGTAAGAGAGTTGGAGGGTATTGGGGTGCCCCTCAAGTTTCAGCTACATAAAAAAGGGGGGAAGTGGAAAATAAAAGGATAAAGAAAGAAAGAAAGAAAGAAAGAAAGAAAGAAAGAAAGAAAGAAAGAAAGAAAGAAAGAAAGAAAGAAAGAAAGAAAGAAAGAAAAGGAAGGAGCCAGAAAGGAAGGAAGGAAGGAAGCGAGCGAGCAAAGGAAGGAATGAAGGAAGAGAGAGAGAGAGAAGAAAGAAAGAAGGAAGGAAGGAAGAAACAGAGAGAGAGAGAGAGAGAGAAGAAAAAAAGGAAGAAAGAAATAAGGAAGGAGCCAGAAAGAAAGAGAGAGAGAGAGAGAAAAGAAAGAAAGAGAGAGAGAAGGAAGGAAGGAAGGGAGGGAGGAAGGAAGGGAGGGAGATTTGGGGCAAATATCAGGAAAAACTTCCTGTTACAATGGAACCCATGACCTCAAGGGGAGGTGGGACCCACTCTGTCGGGGGAGGCCGTCAAGAGAAATTTGGACAACCCTCTGGCAGATGCCCATTGATTTGAATTCTTGACTTGAGGAAGGGAGTTGGACCCGATGGCCTCATACACCCCGTCCAACTCCATCAATTCTAGGATTCTATGCCTAACAACACCCTAGGTTTCAACACTAAAACTCAAAAAATTTACCATGTCAAACAACCCTATTAAATGTTTTGCCACTGTTTATAAGCACGCCGTGTACTTCTCAACTCATAGCAGTTCATTGCCAAGGCTTATGCAGCACGACAATGGGTGCAAACCAAACAGGATTTGGGCCACGGCTTGTGAGGAAGCCTTGGTGTTTATTTAACCCTCTTGGACATGATTCTCCTATGCAGTTACCATTCAACAACCGCTTGCAGCCTTCTGACTTTTTTTTGCGGGGGGGGGGCAGTTCAAGTTTTCACACCACCGCCAGTAAAGTATTCTATTTTTCTGCAGGGGACAAAAAAGTGGAAGCCCCCGTCCCCCCTGCATTTCCTACAACATTATTCCCAAGGGGATCGAGACCTCATTTCTCCTCAGGTGGACCAAAGGGAAAACGGTGGGAGCACATTCCCCAAAGCCCCGAAATGGCACAAGCGGCTGGCTTGAAACTTGATTTCCCTCCCCCTCCTGCAAGGCCCACGGACTACATTCTCAGTGGGGAGCACCGAGCCCAAATGAGCCACTGAAACGCCCAGGAAAACAAAGCAAAGGGGTTCTGCTTCTATACTGCCCCACAGCACTTCAAGCACTCTCTGGGCGGTTTACAATTTATTTATGCAGGCTACACATTGCCTCCCACCCAAAGAAAGCTGGGTCCTCATTTTACCGACCTCGGACAGATGGAAGGCTGAGTGAACCTTGAACCTGCTACCTGGGATTGAACCCCAGGTAACGAGCACAGTTTTCGCTGCAGGACAGGCCTTTAACCACTGTGCCACGAGGCTCCTAAAAGCCTGCCTTTTAAAACCTGTTCCTGGCTGAAACCACTGCTCTGGTCCCAGGCATCCTCCTTCAGACGGAGCTGAGAGTTTTCTTTCCACCTTCCTGGGGTCCCACGTGGACCAAACAAGAGAGGGCCTCCACACCTCTCGCTCTCCATCATCCTGTTACCTGGGTGCCGGGCGTGTCTTGGGTCCCGTTCCAAGCTCCCCCCGTGGCGGGAGGGGGAGGCAGCGGGGGACACCCCGTCCCTTCTTCTTCCCTCTTCTCTTTCAACAGTCTTCCTGTGGCCTCGCTGGGGTGGCGTGTCTGGGGCAAGGAGCCGGTGGTCATGGGAAGCGGGCCGAGGGGACGTCCGACCCTCATGGCAGGGGAGCCCGTGGCTACGGGGATCCGGGGGACGGCCGTACCGCCCCTCCTCTCGGCCCTCTGCACCTCGGTCTGAAGGCTTCAGAGACTTTTCTGAACCGGGTGACCGTCCTCCTCGACGCCGGCTGTCATTGGCCTGAGCGGGCCTTTCGTCCTCCCGGTCCAAGAGAAGGTGGGATGGCCTCAGGGGGCGCTCACGGCTTCGTGGCCTCCTTTCGTGCCGCTCCTGGCTGCCGTGGCGGGGCTCCGGTCGGAGAGGGGAAGGCCCCCGCAGCCGTTCTGCACTGGCAGACTTCCCCTCACTGCTAGTCCCGGCCCTGCCGTTTCCGCGATCTAGGCGTCCATTCTCGGCCTCCTTCCCGGGTCTCTCTCGGCCGCCTGGTTTCCTCTCTCTGTGATCTCTCCGGCCCTCCTTGGCCTTCCTCGCCTCCTCGGAGAAGCTGCCCAAAACCTCCAGGTCAAGCCCCTCTGAAACAAAAGGGGGGGCCCTCCGTCCGTCCCTCGGCTGCCGGGGCCGCCTATCGCCACTCCAGGACCGAGACTGCTCTGGTGGCTGCCCCGCGGTGGGGCTGCTGTGCTGGCGGTCTGAGCAAGGGATGGATGAAACAAGACAATGGAGGGGAGGGTCAGGGTTAGTGACACACATCCGTGGGAGGAGGCACATGCTTCCGGAAGGGCGTGGCGAGCGACAGGAGAGGGGCAGAAAAGCGAAAGGGGGGCTGTCAGTGAAAGGAAGGAAGAAAAGGAAGAGCGATGGAAATGGCAACGCAAGAGAGGCCGGCACATGCAACCGGCAGGACACACACCACACACAAAGACCGGGCGGAGGCTGCTTCAAAGCAAGTGACACCACAGGATCCAGCTGCGTTTGCACTTCCACCCGGCCTGCAGGAGAAAGGCTGGGTGGGCTGCAAGCACCGGTTGATTAGATGCAGAGCTCCTGAGAAAAACAGAAAGGAAGGCAGAGGGAACCTCGGAGAAACCAAGGAAACGAGCCTTCTCGGTGGTCGCTCCTCACCTGTGGAACGAGGTTCCCCAAGAGATTTGCCTGGCGCCCTCGCAACAGGCCTTCAAGAAACTACTGAAAACCGGGCTTTATAGGTTGGCCTTCCCTGATCATTCGGTTTCAACCAACTTATATAAGTAGGATGCTGTCATTTCCCCTGCCTTATGATAATTTTCTATTAGCTATTTTTTCCCCGTTTGTTCTTATTTTGAATTGTCAAACCATTCAGATTTATTGTTATTTGTGCTTATTTGTTTACTTGTTCTTTTTATTATGATGATTTGATTATTTGCTTGATTGATTAGTTTTCTTAACTATTTTAAGTTGTTTAGTCTGCTTTTATATTTTGCATATGTTTGTAAGCCGCCCAGAGTAGCTTTTAACTAGATGGTTGCGGTATATAAAGCAAATAAATAAATAAGTAAATAAATAAATAAATACAGTGGTACCTTGTATAAAGGAATTAATTCGTTCCAAATGAAATTGTGTTAAGCAAATTTTCCTTTATACAAATTTCCCATAGGAATGCATTGAAAACAGAGCGATCTCATTTTTATGTTGTACGGATTCTCCCCATAGGCAATTATGTTAAGCAAATTTCTCCTGTCTCCAGAATTGTTATGTTGTACAAATTTTATGTTATACAAGCTGTTTGTTATACAAGGGTCCACTGTACATACATACATACATACATACATACATACATACATACATACATAC
>JAHTLZ010000193.1:247287-268188 GCA_023846285.1 Phrynocephalus versicolor
AGACGGAGGGAAGGGGCGGGTGATGCAACACACACACACACACACACCCTTCTTGCAGCCCTGGTGTGTGTGCGTGTGTGGGCAAAGTTTGGCTTGTGAAGGAGAGGGAGGGAAGGGGTGGGTGATGTGGCGGAGGCCCGGCCAGGCACTGCTGCGGTCGCCCCCGTCGCCTTCCAAGGGGCGCCGAGGCTGAAGGAAGCGGGAGGGCGAGTGGCGTGCCGGGCCACCGCGGATCACCCCGTTCCGCTCCTCCATTCTGCTTTCGTACCCCCTTTTTGTCCATCCAGGCCGCCGCCACCACCACCACGAACTGACCAGCTGCTTGGGCCTGGCCACCGCCGCCTCCCCTCACCCTTTTCCCGGGCGGGCGCGGCCATTGTGGCCGCTTCCCCCTCGCCGCCGCTGCCGCCTCCTCCTCCACTGCCTGCGGTTGGGCTGGTGGCGGGAGGAGGGGGAGGAGGAGGAGGAGGATTACCAACACTCGTGGCTTCCTGCTGCTCCTGCTGCTGAGCGGCCCCTGACCCCCGTGGTGGGAGGAGACCCCGACGGCCATTGATGCCACCTCCACCACCCCTCCAACGCCGCCGCCGCCGCCGCTGCCATCCTGGCCCTGGCCGGTCCAGGAGCCTTCGCCACGGCCGAGGAGGCGGCGGTGCACAAGTGGCGGCAGCAGCGGCTGCAGCAGCACCAGGAGGAGGAGTAGGAAGAAGAAGACGAGGAGGATGGCGTCGGCGGTGAGCTGGAGTCTCCCCTGCGGACCTAGTTTAAATGCCGTGGGACCCCTTCCACGAGGGGAACCTCCCGGAGCCACGGCAAAGTTTCCAAAGAGCCGCATGCGGCTCCGGAGCCGCGGGTTGCTGACCCCCGGTCTAAGCCATCCCTCCCCACATAAGGAGAGGGGTTACAGCTAGGCCACTAGAAGCCAACAAATTCAGGACCGAGAAATACTGCAGCAACACATAAAAGGCAGAAATTGGTAATTCAGTCACGCAATGTAGACGGAAAAGTACAGGCTGTTTCAGGGGATCATGCAAGGTAAAATACAGTGGACCCTTGTATAACAAACGGTTTGTATAACATAAAATTCGTACAACATAAAAAAATTCCAGAGATAGGGGAAATTTGCTTAACAACATCGCCTAATGGGTGAATCTGTACAACATAAAAATGGGATCACTCTGTTTTCAATGCATTCCCATGGGAAATTGGTATAAAGGAAAATTTGCTTAACATAATTTCATTTGGAACAAATTAATTCCTTTATACAAAGTACCACTGTAAATGGAAATAAAAGAGCAAGAAATTGTGTGGGAGGGGAGACCTTATGGTCCGAGGAACCTGTTTTGGAGGATGAGAGGCTGTTTTAATTGTTCCCACTGCAGAAAGATGAAGGAGTCGTCAAGCACCAAGGAAGGCCCATGGAGGCCAAGAGGTTGGCCAGGATGGATGGATGGAGCAGGAGGAGTCCTCAATGAGTGGAGGAATGGAAGGAAAAGCAAAGCAGAAGGAAAGTGGCCCTGGCATCCCTTCTGCGGCAACCAGGGCGCCTCTAAAAGTTGACCCCTGCGAGCGCCCACCGCTTGAAACCCCCCACGAGGGGCTGAGACCCTGAACAACTTTAAAAATGTTGGCTCATGTCCCTCTTTGTTGATGGCCAAGGAGGTCCCAATGGAAGCAGCAGGGGAGCGCACACACACACACACACACACACACACCCTGGTGGGTTAATAAAGAAGTTGCGTTAAAACTAGGCAACGGCACACATTTAAAAACAAACTGCAATGTCCACTCAAAAATCACTCAACTGGCAATTTGGAAATTTCTATGAATTGACAACTCCAACAAATAGGAACCGATGTGGGGCTTTTTGTAGTCTTTGATTTGTCAGGCTATTTAAAAAACAACAGGCACCTAGAGGCAGCAAAATAGCAAAGAAGCTTCCCCTGACTCTTCACTACCATCCGTCCATGTTTGGTGAAGACTGGGTTTCAGGCCTCTGAGTTATACAGCGACAAAGTGGGACACCCCCCCCCCGGGAAGTGCCCTTTATCAACTGGCTTGTGGAAAGCGAATCGTCACCAAACTTGGAGGGATTGTAGAAGAGATTCAGAGGAAGTTTCTCTGCAATTTTTCTGTCTCTAGGTGCCTGGGGGAGGGGAAATTTTTATAGCATTTTAAATGAAAAAAAAATGAATTGACAAATACATTTGCTGCTTAAGAACATCAGAACGTAAGAAGAGCCCTACTGGATCAGCCCAAAAGCCAGCTTCCTGTATCTCACACCTGTATCCCCCACCAGATGCCTCTGGGAGCTCATGAGACTAGATATCTGTCTCCTGGTACCACTCCCCTGCATCTGGCCCTTGAGGTACCCCGGTTTTAAGCCTGGAGATGACACATCTCCATCATGGTTTGTCACCTATGATGGACTTTTCCTCCAGGAATCTGTCCAATCCCCTTTTGAAGGCATCCAGGCCAGATGCCATCACCACATCCTGTGGCAGGGAGTTCCACAGACTAACAACACGCTAGGTGAAAAAAAAAATTTCTTTTGTCTGTTCTCACTCTCCCAACCCTCAATTTGCTTCCTCAAAAGTAGTAATAAATTTGTTGGTTTTAATCTATGGACCTTAACAAACCAGAGATCGAAATGAATCACCCTTTTTCTGATGCATTCCCACCTTTAATTAAAACCAGTGTTTTGTCACTGGTCGGTCCAGGATCCCGTGAAGCCCCAAAAGGTTTTAATGGGTCCCAAACGCAGCAGGTGTCGCCCCTCTACAGGTTGGCTCCATGTTGACACGGCCACCGATCTAGACCTCCAGCACCAAGCGGGATAGCCTCCTTGGGGGGAGTGAGTGGTAGGGACCCCACCAGCACAGGACGTCCCACCAATTAGCACTGTCTCTACAGCAGGCATGTCTAAACTTCGGCCCTCCTGATGTTTTGGACCACAACTCCCAGAATTCTAAGCTTAGATTGCCAATGACACAGGAATGTGGGAGTTGCAATCCAAAACATCTGGAGGGCCGAAGTTCGGACATGCCTGCTCTACAGTGTTTTATTTATAATATTTGTACCCTTAGAAAGGACCCTGGAGAAAACCCTCCTCTGTTTTCTCTTGGCCCACTTTCAGGCCATGTTGCATCTTTCGGATTCGATCCTGAGATGTGGGCTGATGGAAGTTCCGGATGCACGTCCAGAAGGCGCCTGGAAGTCAGCTGGCCAAGCCCATCTCTGTTGTGATGAATCCACCCTCATCTCTTCAGCAAGACAGGAATAATAATAATAAGCTAAAATATCTTAGAAAGCCAGTAGGGCGGATTCATCACAACAATGAGATGACAGGAAGCAAAGAGGCAGCGCCCCACACGCTCACACAGGCATGACCCACGCATCAGTTTCATGGAGGATGTGGTTTCAACAAAGAATGCTGGGGGGGGGGGGGGGTTTAACAAGTTCAGGCTTCTTTTAGCAGAAGGAGGGGAAGAGAAGCAGCAAAGGGGAGATATTTATAAACCTTTTGAACACTGGCAGAGCCAAAAATCGCAAGGATCCACCCACATAAACAACTGACCATTCCAATGAAAATAGGAACAGGTTGAGAGCAAAACAAGGGAGGCAGTTTGTTGTGTGGATACCCAGCGTCGTGTAGTGGAGAGAAGGGCACACTAGGCCTGGGTTAGAATCATGGGTAGGGTGGATAAAACCATGCTTTAAATATCTCTCTTCCCTTGAAAACTCTACAAGGGTCTCTACTAGGTGGTTACTTCACGTCCTTCTTTGTTTTGCAACTAGTTTTGTACCGTAACAGCATTGGTTGCGATCACGTGGTTTTGTCCCTGTTTCAGTGTTCCCACGCTCGTAAAAACTTGTCTCGTGACAACTGTTACCTCACGGTCTTGTACTGTGACAAACACTTAATTTGTCTAGCTTCCTTTTTCCTTTTTTGGGTGGGGGTGGGGGTGTGGGTTTAAAAAAAATCTTGTTCGATATTTCGCTTCTGAAAAGTCAAAAATAAAAAAACGGACACAGTTTTGCTGCGTGACAGTCAGCTCATGGTGTCTTGTCTCGGAACAGAAACCGGGAACAAACCGTGACAAGGAAATTCCCTACCCCAACACCAGGGACAGGACTGTCTCACTTAATTTCAGTAGTAGTGCTACGGATGTGAAGTAACTTTTTTTGTACCGCTCCTAAGCACAACATCAACAGAGACAAAACAGACCTGAAGTAACCACCTTGGTTAATTCTGACTTCATAGAATTGTAGACCCATATAAGCTGGTAGGGGCACCTACAAGGCCACCCAGCCCAACCCCCTGCTCAGTGAAGGGATCCCAATCGTGGTGCTCCAGATTTCGCTTGAAGGCCTCCAGCTCTTGGGGTACTCACCACCACCACCACCCCTGAGGTCATGGGTTCCAATGTTGTACTGCTCTAACATTTAGGAAGTCCCCCCCCCCGATATTCAACAAAAATCTGGCTTCTGGTCACTTGAGCCCATAACAGCAGCAGTTCACTGTGCAATTAGGAGAGCTATTGTGGTGGACTACCCAGTGACAGCCATTCCACCCCCCAAACTGGTATGAATGACAGCCATTCAAATCAAGACGAATTCAAGCAAAATAGCAAATTCAGTCGTGGCATGAAGTCAAGGAAACTTAACAGTTCCGCTTGAACCGAGGACACAAATTATTTCAGCATACTCAGGGTTTCCCCTCTTCTCTTTGAGCATGATTTTAGGGTGTCATCTACAGAAGCCACCTCCTTGAGATGTGGCAGGTCTGCTCTCCTCTTTTAAAGGCTACCAGGTCCCCAGATTTCAAAGGCAGCAGGCAAAATCTTGAAGAGGGGAAATTCTTTTTCCCAAGCTTTGGTGTCATACATTTGCAGATCAGCTCGGATCTGTGGCCCACGCTGAACCAGGCAGAGGTCCAAATTGCTTCAGGCCAAATCAGGATCTACTACAAAGCCCTGAATTGGCCTCCAGACCAACCAAGGGCACCCCTGATCTCAGCCAAGTTCACTCTCCAAGAGAACCAAAGAGGGCTTGGAGGAGAGTCGGTCTTCTCAAAAAGGACACCACAAGCCCGGGCAGACCAAATGGGAGCTCGTGTGGTGCAGGACCCACCCACCCTGCCAGCAGCTTCTGACAGTGGTGGGTACAGTGCCCCACGGACCATGGTTCTGGGGCGGCTGTCTGTCCTCTGGATGAAAAGGACTTTAAACTAAAGATGCCACCAGTGTGGCTTTTTCCCAGATGTTCCTGGACTGCAACTCCCAGAAACCCCCTTCTAGCACAGCAAGTGGTGAAGGCTTCTGGGAGTTGCAGTCCAGGAACATCTGGGGACCCACAGGTTGAGAACCACTGCATGATGTTCTAGAGCACTTCCTGGAATTTGCTACCACAGCATGGCATGAAGGGTCTCAGGTGGGCAGGACCACGGTAGCTGTACATGACCCCCATGTGAAGCAGGATGGCCCAATATAAGGCTCGCTTTTTGCCCACTGCTGTGCATAGTTCCTCTGACCCCTGGCATCAGAGAGCATCAGGGATCAGGAGGCTGAAAGCCTCTCGGAGGTCGGTGACCCCACTGGGCTGCTGTTTTCTTGCCCTGAATGACATTCGGTGCATCTCTTAGGGCTAAAAAGGCTGTGCACCCTTGCACTGCTGATGGAAAGTAAGGAAGGTCTAGAGCAGCTAATCTTAAGAGTCAGAGATGAATGCTGCTCCTCAAGACCAATGAAAACAAATAACAACGACCACTTCAGAGAAAGTGCAAATCAGTGTTAAGATCAAGAACAAAGTAACTGAAGCAGTCAAGGAGTCTAATTTCCTTAGCTCTAAAACTAATCAACATGATGACTGCAGCCTGGAGATCAAAGGCATTCTGCACTTGGAAGAATAGCAATGGTCAGTAGGAATAACATCTGGAAGAATAAAGACGTTGGTCAAACGCAGACTAATGAATTTGATCCTATTTCCAATAGCTTTGTATGTGGTGAAACTTGGACCTTGAGGAAGACAGAGAGGGAAAAGATAGAGGCGTAGGAATGGTGGTGTTGGAGACGATCCCCTACGCATCCCACGGGCAGTGGGGGTTGGTTGACCAACAAGGAAGTCCTAGACAGAGTCTGACCAAAGATATCTCTGGAACCCAAGATGGGCAAACAAAAACTTCAGTCAAAATCCTTCTATCGTGTTATGTGAGCCGACTCGCTCATTATCGTGGGATGGGTCAGTGAGAAGAGAAGGAAGGGGCCAGCCAAGGACTCCCTGGCTTGAATCCCAACAGAAGAAGGGACCCTGGAATGGCCTGGATGGAACTGCAAGAAGCTACAAAAGATAGAAAGGCGTGGACAGCATGGATCCACTGAGGAACAAGTAGACACGACTGAATGCCTAGAATAAGAAGACTGAAATCAAACGGTGTCAGACAACTGTTGCTGAAATGGCTGGTGCAGATGCAACATTGGCCTCATTTAGGAAGGCACCTTCTGCAATCTTCTCATTAAAAAAGAATATCAAACGAGACAGATTTAAGAGTCATTGGGAATTCAATGGCAAGACACAACCTCTTTTCTGAATGCTACTTCCTGTGTCTGAAATTATCTCAACAACAACAACAAAAAAGTGCACAGGAAATGCCTGACACATTCAGACCCAGTTCTCAAAACACAGGGAGAATTCCAGAGGAGGGGCGGAAATGGCACGTCAGCCCCGAGCACAGAACACATATGGGGGTGGGGTGGGGGTGGGGGTGGGGAAGGAAGCTGCCCGTTGCTACGGCTGACCATGAAGACTGCACCCACTGAGTTTAGCGCTGGCACGACAGCACTGCTCTCCCAAAACAGGATGCCCAGTGCCCTCTTGGGCACGGAGGGGTCCAAACTACATTGGCACCTTGTATAAAGGAATTAATTCATTCCAAATGAAATTATGTTAAGCACTGATTTTCCTTTATACAAATATCCCCTAGGAATGCACTGAAAACAGATTGATCCCTAATTGCGACCATTTGTATGTTGTACGGATTCGCCCCACAGGCGATTCTGTTAAGCAAACTTCCCCTATCTCCGGAATTTTTTATGTTGTACAGATTTTATGTTATACCAACCATTTGTTATATGAGGGCCCACTTTTATCCCTTTTCCCAGCTCTCCCCCTATGACACCCTCCAAACCAGCACTCTCCGGATCCATGGAACATGCCATGTGGGGCTGATGGGAGTTCTTATTCCAATACTATGGATGCTGGACAACCCATCGTGTCATCTGATGGCGAGCAGCTTCCTCCTTTCTCAAACAGGGTTAAAAAAAGGAACAAGGTTGGATAAAACCAGGAAACTTCCATCACCAGATCCTGTTCGCTAAGGTGGATCCAAAGGCTCCTTTCCATACATTTCAGCTTGGTCTCCCTGTTCCTGGAGCGGCTCACACTCCCGTTTCTGTTTGCTCTCTGGCCGCCAAGGCCCAAGCACGAGGCTGCTCAGCTACGCACCACCCACGGCCTCTGCAAAGGAGTCAGCAGCTAGCTGCGTTTCCGGCCACTCCTTCTGAGCCGGCTCAGGCAGGGCAGTTTCGGCCCAAAGAACAAGGGAAAAAAACAGCTGGCGAAAGTGAAAGACAAAGGAGTGGAAAAGCAGAGAGGGGGCTTCTTTGCTGGACAGGCTTCCGCTAATTTTAATGATAGCTGGATTACATTTGGCCAAAGGGAAGAGACAGGCAGGAAGATCCCCCTCCTTCCTGCCTCGGGGGGGGGGGGGGGACTTTGCATTCTTTCCAAAACCTGCACAAAGCACCAGGCAGAGTCCCGCAGGAAATGCCAGCACCTTCGGAGACTCCCTCCTTCGGGCGGAGGGCAGCAGCCACCCAAGAAAGAAAGAGCGGAATCGAAGGAAGGCACCCAGGCGGCTGCTCTTGCAAAATGGCTTTGAAGAAGAAGAAGAAAGGGATCAAGCGACCTTTCGGCAAAAAGGAGGGGGTGGAAGAGCGGCATATTTTTGGCTACAATCTGGTGGGGGTTGCCCTGGCGATGGACTCTGTCCTGTACACTTCCCCCCAGGTGGCCTTTTGTTTGACAACAGATGGGGCCACTCAGGGCTTTGGCAAGCCCTGGATTCATGCTCATGCAGAGAGAGAGAGAGAGAGAGAGAGACCATCTGTGCCTCTTGAAATGCAAAATCTCCATCCCAGAGGAACCCCCAAGTTGGCACTCCCAGCCTTTCTCCCCCCTCCCCCAAAAGAAAACCCAAGCTCAAAGATGGTTACTCCTGAGCAAGAGGGTGGAACGTGGGCATCCCCTCAGGTTCAAAGGCCAGCAGAGCTTTTTTTGGGGGGGGGTGAGGCGGAAACATTTGGAAAACAAACACCAGCCTTAGAATCATAGAAATCCTAGACTCGGAAGAGACCTCAAGGGCCATCCAGTCCAACCCCCTGCCATGCAGGAACCCCCATCACAGGACTCCTGACGGAAGGCCACCCAGCCAGGGTCAAGAAGTGGGGGGAAACAGCAAGGCCGTCTCCCCACACCTTCTCGCAGCCGCTTGGGCCAAGAAGACACCTGCCTTGGCCAACCCTTGGGTGAAAGCCCGGCAGCCGGCCGGCCTGAAACGGATCAGCCCCCCAAAGGGGGATGGGAAGCCCATGAGCTCATCCTTGCCACCGACGGAGCTTCAGCCTCTTGGGTTGCAACAGCCTGAGCTTTAACCACTATCCTGGTTGCAGGATAACGCGCGCCCTTGAGCTGCATTTCTGTTTCGGTCGAGCCGGATTCTCAAGACCGGCTTTAAATGCACGCCCAGGCGCCTCATTGGCATACAGCAGTGCTCCCCAACCTTTTTATCACCGTGGACCGGTAAATCTTTGATAATGTTTCCCTGGCCCGCTTGCGGGGGGGTGGCGGCGGCGGCAGCGGCAGCGGGGCGGGGGCGATGGCGGGGGGTCACGGCGGCGGCGAGGCGGGGTGGGGGCGATGGTGGGGGGGTCGCGGCGGCGGCGGCGGGGAAAACACCCAGGCCGGCCTGCGCCGCCCCCCACCCCCTCCGCTCACCTCAACACAGGCCGAGCTTGCGGCCGGCCGTTAACGCCTGACTGCCTCCTTCGTCGTCACTACGCATGCGTAGCTTCCCCACCTTAACCCGCCTGCTCAATCTCAAGCCCATGGGTCCTAATAATTTCCGGGAGCCAGGCCGCCGCCACAGGGAAATGATTTGAAGTCCCTTGGGCGGCGGCCCGGTGCAGATTGCTCCATGGACCGGCACCGGTCCGCGGCCCGGGGGTTGAGGACCACTGGCCTACAGCATTCATCGGCAGCTTCTCCACCACCCCGGCACAACCCGTCTCTGACCACCGGCCCCTTTTCCCAGCACGCGGGTATCTTTCCTTTGGCTCCAGGAAGCTGAAGCCTTCAACGGCTCTCACCTGCCCCGCTTGGGTCACACGCCAACCCTGCTGGGTAGGTCAGGTGGAGAGGCTGGGTGATCCTCCAGTGATGGGGCCTATCTTGGCGGAGAATGAGATGGAGTCCCATGCGCCTGGAGGGCAGATGCGCTGGGGAGGGGGTTTACCATTAGGGCACTGCTGACTGCTTTCACTGTGATTCTCCCCAAGCCCTTGAGAAACAGTCTATGTGATCCTGTAGATTCATATGAAATACGCATAATAGGTAGACCATCATTCAGGGAAAGCTTGCCTGAAGAGAAAAAAGGTCTTTGCCTATTAACTTGTTAACAGAAAAATTACAACTAAAATCAAAAGAAAAATTACAACTACAAGGATTTAGAATAGATTCGTGGTTGGAAATGCAAATGAACTCTTGGTTTAGGAATAATAAAAAACAATATAGCTTCTCAAACCAAGAAGCTGACTTGGATAAAATCATTTTTTCTCCTAATGAAAAGTTAATTTAAAAAATATATATAGTTGTAGAAGATGAGATAATAAAAGAATGTATGATAAGATGGGCACAGGATCTTAAGTTAGAAGTTCGATCGGTTGAATGGGAAAACTTACTCAAAGTTAATATTAAAATTACCAAGTCAACAAGATTTAAAGAAAATCTTTATAAAAGGTTGGCAAATTCCAGGTACAAGTAAAGCCGAAGTAAAAATGTTTCAGACCATCCTCCTCCCAGCCCTCATTCCAAAAGAACAACTTTTTAAAAAAAGAAATCTCCCCTCTTTCCAAGAGAGAGAGAGAGAGAGACTTTTGGGTGCCAGAGAAAGAGGGTATATACCGTATATACTCGAGTATAAGTCGACCCGAGTATAAGCCGGGGCCCCTAATTTAAACCCCAAAAACTGGGAAAATTTATTGACTCGAGTATAAGCCTAGGGTGGGAAATGCAGCAGGGCCTGGCGGCTCCTCCTCTGTGAGCTGGGGGAGTAGTGTGTGATGTTTAAAATGACTTTTAGCCACCGAGGCAAGTGCTTGAGTTGGGGGCTAAAAGTCATTTTAAACATTGTTTTAAAATGACCAATGTTTAAAATGACTTTTAGCCACTGACCCAAACTTGCCTCAGTGGCTAAAAGTATTGACCCGCTCTGGGTTGGAGAGGCAAGCAGGGAGGCATGCAAAACGCAGCAGCAGATCCCCTTTGTGGATGTGTGTGTGTGTGTGTGTGTGTGTGTGTGTGTGTGTTTGTGTGTGTTTGTGCGTGTGTGTGTGCATGCGCGCATGCATGCATGGGGGCTGCACATTTCTCCCCCCTCCCCTTTCGCAACACACAACAGGGCCATACACCAGAGCAGCAAATGAGGACAAAAGCCCCCCCCCCCAACACACACACACCCCTCCTCCTCCTCAGTTCCATCTCCTCTTTGGAGACTTAACTGCACAGATCCTAACAGAGGCGGGAGAAAAATGACAGGCAAGGCAAGGCGGTTGCAGATTATCAACAGTTATTGCTGAAAATATTTACTGTATCTGCCACAACCCTATGCGCTCACCTCTGGAACCATGCCCGAAAGAACACAGTGGCATTTTCTTTTCAATTTAAAATGCATGCTACAGCCAGTGCAGTGTGCTGGGATAGTCCAGGGCTGCTGCTGTGGTTGTTGTTGTAGCTGCTGCTGCTGCTGCTGCTGCTGCTGCTTCTACTACTACTAACAACAACAACAGATGAAACTTTCAACCATATACAATGGTACCTTGTATAAAGGAATTAGTTTGTTCCAAATGAAATTCCGTTAAGCAAATTTGCCTTTATACAAATTTCCCATAGGAATGCATTGAAAACGGAGTAATCCCTAATCGCAACCATTTATATGTTGTACGGATTTGCCCCAATAAAAAAAATGGAAAGGCACAACGTTATTTCAATGTACACAAGTAGAGGAGAAATAAGACTTAAGCAAATTTTCCCTATCTCTGGAATTTTTTATGTTGTACAGATTTTATGTTATACAAACCGTTTGTTATTCGAGGGTGCACTGTATTGAGTTGTTGCAAGAAAATTGCTCAGACTGATTACAAACAGCATCATAATGTACAGTCACCACCCCCCGCCGATCGCGGGGGTTAGGGACCCACCCCACCCACGATGCATGAAAATCCGCGATATGCGGAAGCAGGTGGGGTGGGGCGGGGCCTGGGGGTGGGGTGCGATCGCGCGCCTGCCCGAGGCTTCTCGGAGGAGCACGGGGGGAGGGGTGCGGCATGGAGCGAACCGATCGCCCCCCGCCGCCGCCCCAACACGGCTCCGAGGCTTCTCTAGTGGTTTGTAATACAAAATCTGGCATAGTTATCTTGTCTGCTGTGTGACAATTTGATGATGACGATGATCATCATCATCATCCAGCATAGATAGCTGTGTGGTTAATAATAATAATAATAATAATAATAATAATAATAATAATAATAATAATAATAATAATAATAATAATAATAATAATAATAATAATAATAATAATAATAATAATAATAATAGAATTAGAATCCTTTCTCCTCACCAGATGGCCCTTAATAACCGCAGACATGCAAGCAGCATATTACATGCCGGTTATCTTCATTAAAAACACATGCCATCTCTATTAACTAATGGGTTTAGCCCGTGGGTGGGCGATGCCAAGGAAAGGGGCTACCCGCTCTTTGGTTTCGCTTGAGAAACGAAGCCCTCCTGTTCATAAGGGGCAGAGATTTTACCCCCAAGTCACCTTGATTCCGGGCATGATCTTCAACCTTTTGTTGATGTTGTTGTCGTCGTTTTCAAGTAAGCACTGGTGGCTGTCTTTGTTTTCCATAGTTATTAAAGTCTTATCTATCTCAACTCTCTCTCTCTCTCTCTCTCTCTCCGTAAGATACATAAGTAATAACGTTCTGCAGACAAGATCCCATCTGAACTCTGGAATTTGGAAGCACAAGAGACTTTGTGGCCTGTTTCTCCAGCCATCTCCTGCAACTGGGCCTTTCTAACTCAGGGGCCTTAAGAGATACACAGATGTGAATGATGCAGCTGAAGACACATTGGAACCAGCACTGCTGTTTTGTTGTAGGTTTTTCCGAGCCAATGCAAATCCTTAGAACAGCTGTGAGATTTCCTAGCCTTTCCATGGATCCTCCTGCCAATCTCTGCAGATCCCTCGACAACTAGAGAGAGATATAATTCCCCTTCGCTCCTCATCCGTGGGCTCATGTCACAATGACCTGCATTACAACCCTCTTCCAAAATAAGGACTCCCCCCCCCCGGGGGGGGAGAGGTGAAACAACGCTGTGCGGGAGTGTGCGTCGGTGGGACGCACAATCGCGGACCAAAGGAGGACACCAGGATTCTGGAAGGGTGGAGCTGATCCCAGGGAAAGGACATCCGTTCCATCAGGAAGAGAGAGCATCCTGTTCCCATTCAAATAAATAGAGAGGGGTTCGTTCCTTCCCCGCTTTAATTATAAACTACACAAACCACAACAAACACACTGGGAATAGAGCTACGAATAATATTCCAGAGGAGCTCCCCCCCCTACCACGGCTCCCCGAGATGGATGTCACTCCAAGATAAGTTCCAGGAGGCACTAATGGAAGTCACTTGTTCCTGGAATATGTGAAGCTGCCATACGCGTCAGCCTATGGAAACGCATATTGTTGTTTATCACTCAGAGAGAGAAACAATCACCAAGGCCACGGTCTCACTAAAGTTTTCTGTGCATCTTAATTTGACGCATAATTTTTTGGGGAGGTCACTTGGTGTTTGATGCCCAGTTAGTGTCCTGTCGACAGAGCAGTATTTTACTGCTCTATGCCCATCTCTACTTGCTTACTGTGCATCTTTTCCCTTTTCCCCCAGGTTGAATTTCTAAAAAAAGGAAAAAATTCCCCCGAGGTGATTACCGGCAGGAAATGGAGTATGCAGCTAATTACTGCGTATTTTCTGGGGTCGCACCTTGTTAGAGTAGCAAAGAACTGTGCATCATTAAGGGAAGTATTTCAAACAAAACCCTAGCGGTGGAGTAGAAGTCCACCACAGGTGACAAACCATGATGGAGATGTCTAATCTCCAGGCTTAAAACCAGGGTACTTCAAGGGCCAGATGCAGGGGAGTGGCATCAGGAGACAGATATCTAGTCTCATGCGCTCCCAGAGGCATCTGGTAGGGCCACTGTGAGATACAGGAAGCTGGACTAGATGGGCCTTTGGCCTGATCCAGCATGGCTCTTCTTATGTTCTTATGTTTAAAATACTTCGGTGAAAGTGCGCTTCCGGGGGGCGTGGTTGGTCGGGACACCAAATTACTTCCCTTCGCAGTTAGGACGCGATCTTCTACTGCACAGTTCTCCGCAGCAAAAATGTACAGAAAACGCTGGTGAGACTGCGGCCCAACTGAACATTGAGCTGGTGCTGCACAACTCCTCGCCAAAAGACTTCTCTAATCTCTGCAAGGAATCCAGGCAAAAATCAAACAAAAACAAAACACAAGATACAAAAGACACAAAACATGTGGCACCTCTGCAAGGAAGAGATTTTACTATCACCCCCCCCACCAGACCATCCTTGGAAGAGGTAGCCCACATTAGTCTGTGCAAGGCTTAACTGGTAAGAAAGGAAGCAAAAGACGAAAGCATTGCGGCACCTTAAAGACGAACAGTGACATTTGAGTGGAAGCTTTTGTGGAAAGTGTCAGACTGGCAAATCTCGGAACACAAATTCTGAAAGTGGTGCTTTCACAGGAATCCGGGACAAGAATCAACTCGATGACATTTCTGCAAAAAGAAGGGACTTTCTTTCTTTTCACCAGGCCACGGAAGAGCTGAAGAGAAAAAAGTTTGCCACTGAAAGTGGAGTTTTCATTTCCCCGACTTTCCTCGACCGACATTTGTCATTTTCCCAGACCACCATTCAATTACAACCACAAGTATTAAAATGAATAGGTCGTGTGTGTATTAATGCAAGGCTTAACGAAATGCTCCACTCTACAACTACACAAGTCACAACTACAAAAATATTTGTCGAAGCCAGAGAGTTAATATCAGCTTCTTTCAACTTTATCTGCACCAACATCTGTTTTGCAGTTGCACCAAAAATTACACCGAGATACAAGATTCAGTTCAACTCAAAAGTCTAACAAATGACACAACATTTTTGGTATTGCGTCAAAAGTGCACTAAAAATTAAATAAAACATTCTACCTGAAATGGTTTCTCTGAAGCCACATTACAGAACTTCTATTTTTGAAACTGCAGAAATAATCAAGTTATAAATTATATACAGTATTTTAATCAATTTCCCAGATTTTTCCTGACTTCAGACCAGTATCCCTTTCCTTGACTTTCAAGGAAACCTGAAATGGTCCTATATGCACAGTGTCTTTGTAACGAAAGAATGGTAGGGTATGGGACAGAAATTTACCTTTGATCTGTAAATGTTGGATTCTCCAGCTAATTGGCTAAGCATTTAAAAGCTGTCTGCAGCTTGGTTGCTCTTTGGCTTGATTGACAATGTTACCCTATTATCAAAATGTTACTTGCACAAGCTAGCACTGAAATGTACTGAAATACACTGTATGTGTATATAAAAAGGAAAAAAGCAGTGGGGCCAGGACAGAACCCACTTTCAATGTTTTAACTGTGCTAGACCACCGGCCTGAAATGCCAGCTTGGGCCTTTATGGAAGTATCTGTGAACGGATCTAAAATTCTCACTAACAACCTGAGAATTACTGTGGAAAGAGTATGCCCGGTGTAAATTATGAGAAAACTAAATAATAGCCTTTAACGCAGTGGTAGCCGAACTTCAGCCCTCCAGAAGTTTTCGACCACAACTCACATAGTCCTTTGTCTATGGAATTGTCTGGAATTCTGGGAGTTGTGGTCCAAAACTCCAACGTTTGGTCACTACTACTTTAACAGAAGGCTCCATCCTCATAAATGGACAATGGATTGGAGAAACATCTTGCTACGAGGATTATTTATTTGGTATAGTTTTACACCACTTAAGAACATAAGAAACTAAGAAGAGCCCTGCTGGATCAGGCCAAAGGCCCATCTAGTCCAGCTTCCTGTATCTCACATTGGACCCACCAGATGCATCTGGGACAGCACGAGACTAGATATCTGTCTCCTGATACCATCCATCCCCTGCCTCTGGCCCTTGAAGTACCCTGGTTTTTTAAGACTGGAGATGACACATCTCCATCATGGTTTGTAACCTGGGGTGGACTTTTCCTCCAGGAATCTGCCCAATCCCCTTTTGAAGGCATCCAGGCCAGATGCCATCACCACCTCCTGTGGCAGGGAGTTCCACAGATTAACAACACCCCGGGTAAAAAAGAACACTATCTCCTTAAGAAGGACCCAAAGCAACTTACATGAATTACAAGACAATATTTAGAAGCTGCAACCACTAAGTACACAAATATTTAAGGCTGATTTTTCAGATGCCTATGTGAGGCCCCCTCGGTGTCTCTTCAGCGAAACCACTCGCATTAAAGCAAAGACTATCGGATCTGTGTGTTCAAACAGACGTATGTGTATTAGGCTCTACCAAAGCAGCACGCCCCGTTGACAGAAATATCTCTCCTCCACCCTTGGCCCACCTTCTTCTGCTGATCTCATGAGGTATGATGATGGAGGGCGAGCTGATGGAAAATAATCCCACATAACACACCTACTTGTCCAAACTTTGGTCCTCCAGGTGTTTTGGACCACAACTCCCAGAATTCCAAGCCTCTATTGCCAATGGCAAAGGACTGAGGGAGTTGTGGTCTAACACATCTGGAGGGCCGAAGTTTGGACATGCCGACTAGTGAGGCCTACTTAAGGACAATTCCCTGGAACAAGATGAACTCAGGATGAGATTTTCAGATAATGTTGAGTCTGCCACATTTCAAATGGCAAGCAAACAAACAAACAAAAAAACCCACAACCACAACAAAATCCCAAGTGTGTACTTTTTATGCTAACCAAGCTGGCCAATTATGGCTACCCAAGATCCTTGGTCACTATTATCTCACGGTTAAGTTTAGTAACTAATGATTTTGTTTAGATATGCATGGTGCATTTTAAATCTTACAGTTTTAAAACCTGAGCAGAAGCTTAATTCAAGTTATTTTATCTTGCATTGCAACGGTTGTGTCATTCCTTTCTCCATATCCAAAACAGTTCGAGCCGTCACCCTACTCAGGAAGGCTGGCATAATGAACACAACAGCCTTTTTCACCTAGGAAAACATCCGGGCTTATCTCGGAGCGGACGCAGGAAAGGCTGCAGGGTGACTGGCACTGTATGGTCAACAGCCTACTACGTTAAGGACATCTTAGGCCCCATTTCAACAAGTATGCCATGCGTACCACTCGGGGAGGTGAGACAACAAGGAACGCCAAGGACCCCGGGGGACTCAAAGCATCTCTAGAGGAGGCAAGCCAAGAACTTGTTGAAATGCTTCCGCTGAAGCAAACCCTAAGGGCCCAACAACACCTCCTGCAAAACGCAGTGCATACTACTTATCAGGCTGTGCTTTCCAAAGTACCCAGGCAAATCAAAAAGCCTTCACCACCAAGGCCATAGCTAACAACCCATACTTTATGGGTTTCAGCACCTTAGGCCATTGTTCATGAGTCTATTCAGGCCATTGTTCCTCTTATGAGCCTAATTCAGACCAGGGTGACAAGAGGTCAAAGCTGAATGACTATAAGATGGAGGACGCACACTAGCTGTATTCAGACTGATGAAGCTGTTTGGATGAGCAGCGAAATGTTTCTACCTCTCAAAAGAGAAGTCCAGTAGCCATGACTCAACTTCCCAATCAGTGCGTGCGAGGGAGGTTGCGGAAAGGTCCCCCACCATTCGCTCTCTACCTGTGGCATGCCGGGAGGACCCACAACCCATTCAGTATGTGAGCAAGCCATGCTGTTGCATGTGAAGGCCAAGCCGCATAACTGCCAGCACAGGTTATGGGGCTTGCAGGTTACACGGTGGGGACAGCAAGGGGGCCTGACTCCCTGCTGTACCTGGACTTCAGCCCTTCAAACGCAAAGCAAAAAAGCAAAAGTGTTCTGCTTATGTACCGGCCCATACCACATCAAGTAGTCTCTGGGCAGTTTACAGTTCAATTCAGTGGTTCCCAACCGGTGGGTCTGCAGAGTTTCCTGGACTGCAATTCCAAGAAGTCTTCATCACTAGCTTAGCTGGCCAGGATTTCTGGGCGTTGCAGTCCAGGAACATCTGGGCACCCCACAGGTTGAGAACCACTGGTTTAATTACAGTATGCAGGCTACACTTCAGGAGGTGGGACGGCAGAGATTGGTGGGGGGGGGGCGAGAGATGTGGGAAGCTGGAAGAGCCCCGTGGACAACGGAGTCCAATTCCATGCCGCCAAAGTGAAAACACCCCATCCAAACCTCCCTTTAAAGATCTCCCATGGAAGGGGAAACATGCAATCACCTTGCATGCGACTAGGAACACTTCTGAAAGTTTCTCCCAATGTGCAAATCAGTATCTCTCTCTCTCTCTCTCTCTCTCTCTCTCTCTCTATCTATCTATCTATCTATCTATCTATCTATCTACTGTATCTACCTACCTACCTACTTGCATACATTAGGCTGGAGTGACAGAAAACAAGATTCCTGCACCTCATTCTCTTTTTACACCATTCCCAACGCAGAAGGCAGCAGTGGACAATATTGTGTAGGATATGTGTTGGGAATGCCGAAGGGAGGAGGGTTATGTCCTTGCCTCTTGAGTCCAGCCTGTGCACTGCCCATCCATGGGCCTGGGCGCTCCGGGTGCAAACCCAGGGCTGGGCCAGGTGTGCCTTCTATCTCAGGGCGGGGACTTTTCCTTCCTTCCTCAAGGCCAGGTTTTGAAGCAGAAGTTGTAAGCAAGTCAAACCCAGCCTTCGGTCTGGATTGCAAAAACAGGAGAGGCACGAGAGGCCATATTGCAAGTATCCACTGCGCTGGAGAATTCAGAAGAACTGGACACTCTCCGGCCCATGTCCTGCGCTGTTCTCCAGCCATCCCCCAAAGGCCAAGAGGCAAAGGGGATGCCCTATACCAGTGTTGGTGAACCTATGACATAAGGTGGCACTCACACTGCTTTCTGTGGGTACCCGGCATCGCCCCCTTCACAGACACCTGCATTTGGGTTAAATGGCTGTATTGGCACTTAGCAAAAAAAAAAAAAAGCGGGTTTTGAATTGCATTTTGGGCACTTGGTCTCCAAAAGGTTCGCCATCCCCGCCCCGTGTGGATAGTGTGTGGTTTTGGGGCATATGGCAGGTGGGAGGCCTGAAGTTGGTTCAGGAAAGGCGGGGTGTGCCAAAGTCAGGGAACCCCCCACATCCAACCCACAATACAGACTCTGGATTTCCCACTGAGACAGGAGGGAGAAAAGGGAAAACTCCCAAGACTTCACTGAACGCTGGGCTTATTTTTAGAACCCATTTTTGGGTGATGAGAAACAAAACTGGGCACCTTCCAGAAGTTAAAAAAAGGGGGGGAAAGGAGGCGCTCCATCCCCCTCCCCAAATAACTGATCAAGCTCATCCCTTCCCCTTGTTTTTAACCTGTATCAATGTACCACAACTGCCTCGACAGACTTCCATCCGCTCTCCCCCCCTCCCCAGCCACCAGCACAATAACTCCAGATGCATCAACCAAGTCCTTGCTCACGCTCTTTCTCCCCCCCCAAAAAAAAACAAAAATGGAGAGGGGAGCCCCCTTTTCTTTTATGGCATTTTAAGACCCTGAAAGTCAAGCGGCGCTTCGCTAAACGGGGGGTGAGTGGGTGTTGGAGACACGGCACCCGGGGGCCATGGGGGGCAGGGGGGAGAGGGTGGCTCCGTTCATACCCAGCGGTGCCTCCCTGGTAGGGTCTCCCCCCCCACACACACACACACTCGACTCTCCCCCCACCACCACCCCCCACCCCCGCCGGCCGGGGTCTCCCTCCGAGCCCGAACCCGCCACCCCACTTTCCCCACGTGTGCGGCTCAACCCGCCTTTCGGCCGCGGCGGCGGCGGGGGGGGCGTGCAAAAACTCTCCCCCCCCACACACACACACTTTGGGAAAGCAGAAGCCTCCCCCGCCCCCCGCCCCACTTCCCCAGGCCTCCTCTTCCTCCTCCTCCACCCCTCCCCGGCGGGCGCCCCATTTGCAAAAGCAACCCTCCCTTGCAAGGAGATCCGAGGCGGGGAGGGCGATGCACCCCAATATCTCCCCCCGGGGGTGCGGTCGAGCGGGGGGTGGGGGCGCAACTGGGTGCTCCCCCCCTCCTTGGAGGGAGCCGGGAAAATGGGAGGGGGGCACCTCTCCGGGGAAGGGTTGCGGGTTGCGGGGCGTGGGAGCCTCCTTTCCCCCCTCCCAATAAAGCCCAGGTAACCCCCACACACACACACAAACACACGGAGAGTGGGGTGGGGTTGGGGAAGGTGTGTGTGTTTCTCCCAGTTAGCCAGCCTCCCTCCCCCCCCGCGGGTTGCTGACCTTCCTTGACGCCGGGCAGCTTGGACTGGTCGATTTCAGCCATGTTGGGGCGGCGCTGACCAAACCCCCCCGCCCGTGTCCGGCCGCCCCCCCCTACTCGCCGGCCTGCAAAGAGCAGCAACAGAGTAGCAGCAACAGTAGCAGGAGGAGGAGGAAGAGTCCCTCCTCCTCCTCCCCGCCCTTCCCACGGGGAGGGGGAGAGGGAGGGAGGGAAGGACGGGGGGGGCTGGACGCCTCCCCCCCCAACACACACACACACCACCCGCGGCGGCGGCGGCTCCTCCTTCCTCCTCCTCCTCCTCGCGAGCAAGGAATCGGGGACGCCCAGCAGGTCGGGGGTGGGGTGGGGGGGAAGTGCCCCCCTCGCCCCGTCCCCCCCTCCCGCGCCTCCTCTTTGGGGGGGGAAGAGGGAAGGGGAGGGAATCCCCCCCCGCGCGCGCTCCACCCCGCCTCGCCTCTTCCCGGGGAAGCCTGGGAAGCGTAGTCCCTGGAACCTGGCCAGGAGGGGGGGAGGGGGGAGAGGCCCCATCATAATCATCATCATCATCATCGTAACCATCATTACCACCGTTACCATCACTCCCTTCCTGGAGCTGCTTGCAAAAAGGAGGGGGGGTAGAGAGAGAGAGAGAAAGACAATCTAGGACACCTGAGTTGGGGGGGAGTAGAGACTACACCTCCCAGCCATCATCCTCAACAGCATCATCATTGGAGAGGGAATTGCCTCTCTGGGAAGGGTAGTCAGGCATGTTCAAACTTCGCCCCCCCCTGATGTTTTTGGACCGCAACTCCCAGAATTCTAAGCTTAGATGGCCAATGGCAAAGGACTGTGGGAGTTGCGGTCCAAAACATCTGGAGGGCCGAAGTTTGGACATGCCTGCCAGAGGTAATTCCCCACCCCCACCCCACGCACACACTCCTGCTTGCAAAGGTGGGGCCTGACTGGTTCAAAGGGTAGTCTGTTGCTCTTCCTGTTCCCCCCCCCC
>JAHTLZ010000193.1:268198-286495 GCA_023846285.1 Phrynocephalus versicolor
CACACACACACACACACACACACACACACACACACAAAGGCTGAAGTAGTAGAGTCAACCTGCTCCCCCCCCCCCATGAGCTCCTATGGACATGGATCAAGTTTCCATTTTATTTTATTTTATTTATAAGAGTATTTTTACCCCACCTTTCTCCTTGCAAAAGGACCCAAGGTGGCTTATACTGTGTTTTCCCGAAAATAAGACACTGTCTTATATTTATTTTTTCTCAAGAAGACACACTTGCAAAAGGACCCAAGGTGGCAGAAGATATAGAACAATTAAAACTCGGACCACACATCTTCTGAACAGTTTTTATCCCAGAGCTATAATTGCACTTAATAATGAACTCAAGAACCACCAGTAGTGACCACTTGGACATGATTACCTAGCCTGTTGTGTAGATGCTTGTGTTTTTAAGGGGTGGTGGTGGTGGGTGGGGGAATGTTCAGGGATTTTATGTGTGTGTGTTGAAGGGTTTTTTATTTTTATTTTTTTAATGTGTGTGAGAGTGTTTGGAGATGTGTGTGTGTGCGTGTTGAATCTGGTCTCTGGGTGTCTGAATTTCGTTGTATGTGTATACTGTGTATATACACACAATGACAATAAATTATTATTATTAAACTAGGGCTTATTTTCAGGGGATGTCTTACTTTTATTAAGTATAATATGCTTGAATGTCAGCCCTGCACACAACCATAGCCACACCCATTACTAGGTCTTATTTTCAGGGTAGGGCTTATATTTAACAAATGCATAGAAATCCTGCTAGGGCTTATTTTTTGGGGAGGTCTTATTTTGGGGAAAACAGGGTAGTAATGAGGGACAATATACAGTCCAGTACAATTAAGACACGTTCAAGTATTGAGAAACAAAGAATTGAGGGGCATCTTACAAAGCTAACAATTAATAACAATTGATAATTGGGTGGGGCGGGGCGAGGGGGAGGACAAGCGAGGGATCCCTGGACCTGCAAAGGGTGGGTTGCCTTGCACGCCGGTGCGCGCACACCCATGAAAAGCAAACATCCCAAGTTCAGCCACCAGAACCCTGGCAACCAGGCTGGAACCAGCGGTGCCATCAAGACAGAGGCAATGCCTGCTGGCCCGCCTAGCACTAGCTGAAAAAAGAAATTCAAGGCACAGGATAAAACAAATACCAAAAATATAAATAAATAACTGGAGGATCACTGGAGTGATCCCAACATAGGCACACACAACCCACAGTGCTCGGCCCCTGCCAGGCCCCCCTTATCTACCGGCACAGGCTTTTTGCCTGAATCCTGCCTGGATTAAGGCAAACACGGAGAAAGGCAAACAGATCCCCAAATAGCACACTGGGGGTGGTATGGGGGGTGGGATGATGGGGGGGAGAGGAGGGGGCAGAGAGCTGGCCCTTGGCTGCACCTGGGAAGAAGCCCTTGGCCCAACGACCCCACCACCACCACCACCACCACCACCATCACCACCACTGCGTGCTTTCCCTCCCTCCAGGAGTTCCCCTCTGGGACCGGGGCTCTCTTGGCAACCCCGTCATCATCATAAGGGCCAAGGGAAAGGAGGTGATTAGGTGGTTTGCGAAATGACAGCCTTGGGCCTCTTGGTGGTTTCTCCGGGTGCCGTGCGGAAAGGCTGGGCAAGCAGCAGTGTTCTCTGGCCTGGTGGGTTGGCATCGCTTGCGCACCCTCCTCCGCTCCCCGCCAGGCGGAACAGAAGGGAGCAAGGGGTCGGGGTGGGGGTCGGGGTGGGGGTTTCTGTGCCCCTCTGCAGACCTCACACCTTCCTTTCCCTCCTTGGCAGAGACATCACGCCGTGCTGGGACTCCAAGGGACCGGCCAGCACCTCTCGGCGGAAGCAGCAGGGACAGCGTGCCTGGAGAGAGAGAGAGACACTCCACAGGGGGAGAAAGTAGCACACCCCCTTGTTCTCCCTCCACTGCCTGGATAGGAGGCCTCCATGCAGAGGCCTTGGGCAAATTTACTCCCCAAAGCCCCCAGGAAGCACGTTCTCTGGCCTTGCCGGCTGACGATCCTGGGATTTGTCATCTAAAAAGTCCGTTTCCCCGAGGATTTACTCCCTGGGGATCATCGCCGGGCATGCAGACTTTGGGCAGCTCAGAATCGGGGTGGGCATGAGGCGGGCAGCAAGCTAAGCACCAGGCCCCTTCTCTTTCTCCACCTGCCCCGTGGCGCAGGGGTTAAAGGCCTGTCCTGCAGGTGAAACTGTGCTCACCACCTGGGGTTCAATCCCAGGTAGCCAGCTCAAGGTTCACTCAGCCTTCCATCCTTCTGAGGTCGGTAAAATGAGTACCCAGCTTGCTGGGGTGGTGGGGGCAGTGATGGTGAACCCATTAAGAACTGTAAACCGCCCAAAGACTACTTGAAGTGGTATGGGGCAGTATATAAGCAGAACACTTTGCTTTTGCTTCAGGCCTGCCATGAGAACCTTAGAAACGCCAAGGGGAAAAATGGGGAAAGGGGGGAGCCTGCCTTCCTCTGAAGGAGGGCATCTTTAAGAATCAAGGATGGGAGGCAACTTGTGGGGCACGCTGCCAAGTCGGACATAAGTCGCACCGGTGACTCCAAGGACCCGGGCTCAACTTGTGTTTTGTAGCCAACTCCCTTTCTTCCGGTGGAAAGGGTCTTGGGGGTTTGGCTTTTGGGGCCCAGGACTTGATCCCAAACACTCAGACTCAGGACTTCTTCCTTGCTAAGAAGTGGGCTATGAAGCACAAAGGAAGTTCAAAACTATTTTGGCCTCTTAACACTTGTTGCCTTTATTTTCTTTGTGTTTTTGCTAACCTTGATGCCTGCTTGGAAACTGCTATCCCAATTCAGGAAGTACTGTATATACTGCATACAGTATACCGGTTTGCTTTTAAAGTGGTACCTGTTGACTTAGAATCATACAAGAGTGAAGTTGGAAGGGCTTACAAGGCAGGAACACAGGAACATTTATTTAGATCTATCTCCCGCCCAGCCTCCCGATGGAAGTACCCAAGTGTTTAAAAATCCATTAAAACCAAGAACATAAAAAAGTGAAATGGTAACATGGAATGAAACATGTAATAACAATGTAATAACACTGAACTTCAAACCATTTTAACAGCTTAAGAGCTCATCACAAAAGAATCAATGTGTGTTTTCTGGTGTTTCGTTGCTTGGTTGTTTGTGTCCTGGAGTTGGAAGATTGCTTTGCTGGTTTTTCTTTAGTCTTAGTTGCTGTTGTTTTAATTTGGTTATTTTATATTTATATATTTTTATACTGATATATTACGTGATTGCTGTCAACCGCCCAGAGTTCCTTCTGGAAGATGGACGGTATGCAAATGCATAAATAAATAAATAAAAGGATGGTGTTCCTCTACTAAAACCTCCCTCTCAACCAGCTCAGGTGCAGCATCCCCTGTTTAAAAAGTCCTTTCTCCAGGTTGTAAAGTAGCAGAAACCTTGCCTGGAGTCAAAATACTGTCTGGGTGAAGGGACAAGGGACCACAGAGAAGAGGATCCTTTGCACCATCTGCATGGCAGGCCTTCAGTGTTTCGGAAGCTGCTTCCACGAGCTCCTCTCCTTCTTCCCACATTTGGAAATGTGACATTCCCCCCTCCCCTTTGGAAGGAAATGCTTCTCTTTCCTGGGCTAAACATCCCCAGCCGCCACCCCCTCAACTGGTCTTTGCAGAATTATGGTTTCCAGACCCTCCTGATGTCCTCCTCTTCCTTTGAACATCTTCTGCCTGCCTGCTGAATATTTCCTCAGCTGTCGCTCTTAAAATGTGGCCACCAGAGCAGGATGGCTGAGCCCCAGCACTGAACAGGGGGATGTATTGGGGTGGGGGGGTGGAGTTCCAGGACCACTGTGTGAGGCCTTGGGTGGTGTCTCACTTGCCAAGCCTGGAACACACTCCTTTGAGGTTTGGAGATGAGAGCATAACATAGAGCCTTTTCACATGAACCCTAAGATCCGCTGGCCACTTAAATTCGGACCAGAGATCTTGGGGGTTCGTTGCTCTTCCTGCGTCCCAACCACCACCACCCGCACTTCCTTGCTCCTGTCTGCGTGAGGGGAGGGAGAAAAAAAGGGACAAAAGAATGCAGGCTCACCTCAATTTGCCGGTCCAAGCCTCCCCATCGTCCTGATTCCTTCTCTTAAAGGGGCGGGAGGCAAAAAAAAAAAAAAACCAAACAGAAGCGAGGAGAGCCCGCACTCACCAGATTACATCTGGACCTGGGGATTTTCACCCTCCAAGAGCAGGTACATGAAAAGCGTGCTGGGATGCGCTTAGGTGGGCGTGGTTGCACTTGATTTCCTGCAAACTCCGGAGCTGGTGGGGAAACAATTGTAAGCTCCGGAGCTGGCAGCCATTTGCGGCGGAGTTTAGGGGTCATGTACAAATTCCCACAGTCACATTTCTGAAGCCACCTCATTAGGAACATCCTGTCCAGGGCATCTAGTGGTGGAGGCTTCTGGGACTTGTAGTCTGGAGACATCTGAGAATCAATGTGATCAATGTTGTGCATGTTTTGTTCTCATGTGTGCAATGCACGCCCCCTCCCCATCGGTCATGACTACAGATGGGGACGAACCGCCAACATGCGTTGGCGCCACATTTGACAAACCACGAACCATCAATTTGCACCCATGAAGGCTGGAAACTGCTCGTTTAGCTGAAGCTCCCAGGAAAGGCTTAGGGTCAGTCCAGCTGTTCCCCACCCTCAACCCCAGAAGAGGCAGCTCCATATATGTTGCAGGCCTTGCTATGCTCTTCAATAGGGAAGACCGGATGTTTGCTTCCCCAAATGCTCTTGAAGTTGCATGTCATTTTCGGGAAATTTGACTGATGCATCTATTTGTAGCACTGTGGTGCTTCAGGCATGAACAAAGAAAGATTCCTTGCCTGCTTCAGGAGCAAAAGTGTGTGCAAAATAAAACAGAATGCTTTTAAGTGGAACCAGAAGAATAGAGCATGTGGCGATGCTTTAGCACATCATCTTGAAGACAGGATCACTTCTCACCAGCCTTACTGAGCTGTCCAGAAACTCTTCCCATTATTGGGTTAAGCTAAGGGTGGATCTGGCCAACCTCATGCAGGTTTGCTTGTCATCCTTCAGGGGGTCACTGTGTCCAGCAGGCAGAGGGTGTCCATCTGGGTCCCGTAGGATGGAAATGCATCAGTAATTAAGGCCCCAGTCCCACATCCCTTTAAAAGCAGTTTAAATTACTAGATAAACTGTGTCTAAAAGTCCCGCCCCCACGGCCACCGGGCTTTTTGGGGAAAAAAGAAAAGAAAACCCGGTAATGCCCCTTTAAGCGAGGTTTCTGTGACTCACCCGAGAGGTAGGGAATTTTTTGCCTCGCTTTGAAAACCCAGCTTTTAAGGAGGCAGACGTCGTGGAACCACGCAGATGATCCGGGTTTCTTTTTCTTTCTTTTTTCATAGCACCGATCAGCTGTTCCTGGGGCCAATGGGCTATGTTTTTTTTAAATTTCCCTGCACATCGGAGCAACTGGAAGTTCAATTGGGTGCTCTAAGCATTAATTTCCTCCAGCCAAGTGGTCCCTTTTTTAAAATGCTAGTGCCACCTGCTGGCCAAGGGGGCTGAACTGCACTTTAAAATAAAAAAACAGCTTTGGACATTGGAACTCCTGTCCCACATATAAAATCACGTGATGGGACGAAGAGGGAAAGCCAGACCTTCAGAAGATCAGGATCAAAACCCAGGTGTGACCACGGCCTTATAAGAGGGAACAGTTTCAGTTTCTTTAGAAGAAGCCATAATATGGCCTCTCCTGAAGAAAGTGTGCTGCTACAATATCACCCAAGCATGCTCTGGGCAGTCTGCAAGTTAATTATGAGCCACGTACTCAATACATGGACTTTGGAAGGACAGACGGCTGAGTCAGCCTTGAGCCAGCTACTTGGGATGGGACCCTGGGTAGAGAGCAAAGTCTTGGCTGCAGTACTGCAATTTAACCACTGCTCTAAAAAACTCCTTGAAGAAGCACCACTTGAACCTGGATAAGATGAAGAGTGTCAAAACGTTAGAGTGGTGGATTTTTGGCACCAGCAGAAAGATCCTTGGCATATTCCCAACCCACTGGTTCCAATCCTTCAGTGTAACCAATGGTGAAGGCTTATGTCCAACAAGATCTAAAGACCCATGACTGCCCAGTCCTGACATTGGTCTCTTGTTTAATTGAGTTTCAGGCCTGCTTTTGGGACAGAGACTCAGTGGAATGACCTTGGTTGCCCTGTGGGATCCGCTTGGTCCAGAGAAGGACAGGGGAGGTGACCTTGTTTCCACTTGGACCTCAGTGGCGTTCAAGGCCACCAACCAGGTTGCTTCTCTGCAGTAGCTGCCTCGTTTGAGGGTGGGAGAGGTTCTGACTGAAGGCAGCCCCCCTTCTTCCCTGGCTGTCTCTAGAAGGTCACGCCAGGAGAAGCGGCCATTCCACCGGTCCCTAGGAGAAGATGGCTTGATCCCTTGATGGTCACTAATATTGGGACAACACTCAACTTCTTCCTCCTCTTTCATCAGAACCAGGCAAGAAAACGGCTGTTGTCCCTAGCCAGCTCTTGGATTTAGTAACAGACCGGATGAGGGCTCAGTCCACAAACGAGGCAGATTATGGTTCATCCAAACGAAGGAAAGAAAGGGATGAAACAGTTGGGATGGCCTGGGCTGTGACTTTGATCAGCACGGTCTTAGACACTCTGGCTGCAACAGTCTGGTCAGATACCCCTGGATTTGCTGCAGTTGCGTTGCAAAGCCAATCTAAATCCCTCATATGGACTTTTCTCCTGCTGCTGGGACATATCCTTTTTTTTTTTCAAATAGAATAATCCAAATGACCTTTTTTCCCTGTGAGGATCAGCTCTCTTGTTCTGAAAAAGGATGGAGAGTGTGTTTCCGGGGGGTGTTGTTGTCATGAGGTAGGCAATTGGGGCATGGTTTTAGGAACCACAGGGACACCTGCTGTGTGACTTGCTTCCTGATTGACCCCTCAGTAGTTTTTTTTTCCCTCCACAAACAGGGCTAGAACTGATTCGCTTCATTAATACACTAGTTTAGCGCTAGATCACAATTGCAGAATAATTCTTTAAAGTGAGCCATCAAATGATCAGCAGAGGTGGGACCAGGGGAAGGAAGGAAGGACAGACGGGTGGACAGATGGATGGGCAAACAAAGAAAGAAACAAACAGAGTGGGGGGCATGGGCTGTAATGTATATCATGCTAGGAGGAATCTGAACCAGTCCATAGCCCCAATATGTGACCTCTCAAAGCAAATGGAAGTAGAAGATTGGTTTATGGACATTGGAACAGTAGTACAGTGGTACCTTGTATAAAGGAATTAATTCGTTCCAAATGAAATTATGTTAAGCAAATTTTCCTTTATACAAATTCCCATAGGAATGCATTGAAAACGGAGTAATCCCATTTTATGTTGTACGGATTATCCCCATAGGCAATTATGTTAAACAAATTTCCCCTATCTCCGGAATTTTTATGTTGTACAAATTTTATGTTATACAAGCTGTTTGTTATACAAGGGTCCACTGTACCTGCAAACATCCCAAAGTCCCTCTTGGGGGAAAAAGGAGTTTTTTTTGTTGCAGGCCTTGTTGCCTTGCTGCCAGAAGGGCAGTATAAAAGTACCACCAACCAACCAACCGATCATTTGTGGGGGCCCAGATCTCTGAAGGGGGCGGCCAGGGAGTCAAAACATCCTTCACACATTACTTAAAGGGTCTGTTGCCTGGACATTGACCGGGCTGGTGTTCCTTGCAGCAGCAGAGCCTGCCTTGAGATGCCACCCGGACTAAGAGAGGGAGCTGGTTCCTCCTCGAGGGAGGGCCTTGGCCTCCTGCCTCTGTTTCTGAGATTGTTCCGGTTCACAGAAAAGGGAAGCGGCTGGGATTCTTCAGGGCGGAACTTCCTGCACCGCAGCTCTGGATCAAAGAGCCTTCGGCGGATCAAAGGCCCTTTGGCGGCTTTACCATGAACCTCACACAGCTTTCAGCGCTCGAGAAGCAAACTTTGCCTGAACGCTGGAAGCTCCGAGGAAAGGAACTGATGCAGTTCAAGGACCCGTGTCTTGAGCACCAGGTCTTCTTTGGCTGCAACACCCAGGCGCGAATGCCTGACCTTTTTGTTTTGGGTGTAATAACAACATGTTGCTTCCTCTGTTATCTTGGGGAAACGTGCCCCCTGCCATGAATCAGTGGCATCTTTCCTCAAGATGTTTGCTTGGCTGTTTCAAGCCATGAACAAATATTCTGATCCAATATTTTGAAAAATACATCAGGATAACATAAGAAGAACTTGCATTCAACCACAGTTGGTTCACCAAACCCAGCATCCTGTGTCCCGGGAAGGATTGCCAAAGAAGCCCATAAGGAAGGCAGGGAGGTGGTAGCAATCCTTTGTACAGTACAGTATTTCACTTCCCATTCACCTGCCCTCAGCCTCTGGCATGTGCTCGACTGAATTGAGCCCCGAGTGCAGCTGATGTTACTCGATCGCGGGGGGGGGGGGGAGGCAATGTCTTCTGCCATTTTTTGTAAGCCTCTTTTGAAGCTGTCCTCACAAAGTGCCTCCAATCCCGTTGTGCAACTTTCAACTGTGCAGTGAGGATGATGTCATCAGCCGCTGCTCTTTCAGACCCATAAAACGTCTAGGCGATCCCGGGGCGGGGGCGGGTGTCCCTTTGTCCTGGGGCAGGGTTTTAGAACCACAGAAAAAAGAGGAGGGAGCAATAATTGTCCCCAATCCCACCCACTGCCAGCTTTGAGTCCTTCTTCCTCCTGCTTTGTGGCTCCTGAAGTTGCTCCAGTAGAAAGAGGATCACTAGAGACCCCCAAAACATTGGATGCCCCCCCCCAGTAAGTTTCCTAGAGGAAGGCAGCATCCAGGGCCTGTGCAAATGACACAGGACACATTTTAGGGGGTCCTTAATTCACCAGGTGGCCACAAGTGGGAAGTCATAGCATGAAGCAACCACGGGAGAGCTGCTGCCCTCTACTTCTGGTTTTTTTTTTTGGGGGGGGGGAACCTTGGGTTCTTGGGTTCAAAGAAGAGGACAGACACCTCTTCCCACTTTCCAGGTCCTGCAAGCGTTATTTATTCACCGCAATAGGGAAAACAGTGTTTCCTTATCTACTTATCTACAAAGACAAAATAAAAAAAGATGAAAACAAAATAAAATAAACAAAATAAAAATGATGCCCCTCCCCTAAGCCACACCCCAAGGCCCTCCTCCCCTCGGCCAGGTGGTACGTGTTGAGGAGGGAGGTGGGGCAGCTCAAGCAGCAGAGCAGCAAGGGGCCTAGTCCTGGGTTGCTGCAAGAGTCCCAAAGGCCAACACCCCCACCCCCCAAGAAAAGGCTAGAGAAAGCTCCCCTGTCTCTCACTCAGAGGCTGAGGGAGCGGCAGATGACGTGGGACTCTCCAGTCACAGGAGCGATGGTTAAGCTTGCCAATAAGAGATCTCTTTGTCTTCTCTTGTTACTTAGTCAAGTTTGCCAAAGCTAATTACAGCACAAAGCCACTTAGAGCAATATCTCTTATCTTTAAAGCTAAAGCTTACCAATTAAAGTAAGACACATAATTATACCTATACACGTAGAAATGCATATTAATCTGGCTTTCCTATGTAATGCCTCTTTAACTATATTTGGGGAATTTCTTGCTGTGCCACAAAGAAATGATGTAATCAGTTATGCTAATCAGTTATGTTAGAGTAGTCAATAAAAAGGAACCTCTTTGGATGGGAGGAGACTCTGCTGGTTCGGACATCTCTCTCTCTGTGTGTGTATGTGTGTTGTCTTCAAAGCACGTTCCTGTTATTCCAGCATCCAGCTACCCCAGTTATTGCAACATGATAGCTATGTTTAAATATTTGAAAGGATGTCATATTGAAAAGGGAACAGGTTTGTTTTCTATGGCTTCAGAGATTAGGGCTGCTTTCACATGACCACTAAAATCCGCTGCAAAGTGCTCGCAGATGCGGATCATAAAATCATTTTCCCCAAGCAGTGGACTTTTCAAAAAATAAAGTGTGACCATGCCCACTTAAGCGTGTCTGAGTGCATTTTACAAGTACCTGGTCTCAAAGTGGTAAAATCCTTGTCCTGATGTGGATTTTAAGCCATTACTCGAGCCCTTGGGAACACATAAAATCCGCAGCAAAACCTTTTCGTGACAAACCATGGTGGAGATGTGTCATCTCCAGGCTTAAAACCGGGGTATTTCAAGGGCCAGATGCAGGGGAGTGGTATCAGGAGACAGATATCTAGTCTTGTGCACTCCCAGACGCATCTGGTGGGGCCACTGTGAGATACAGGAAGCTGAACTAGATGAGCCTTTGGCCTGATCCAGCATGGCTCTTCTTAGGTTCTTATGTTCTTATGAATGGATGGATGGATGGATGGATAGCAATTACTGCTGAGTCAGCCAAGAAAAGAGAAAATGCCGAGGTTCTGAAGCGGTCTGGGAAGCTTCCAAATTCATGACACCTCGTTCTCAGGGTGCCTGAGGCTCTCATCTGGGTATCTGCCTGGACCTCATTTTGTTTGTAAATGAGATTATCCATTATCCACCAGCACCATCATCACCAGCCCCGCAAGTTACACAGGATTCTCCTCACAGTAGGACTTCCTTGCAACAATGTTCTGTAAAGACTACAAGGGACACGCCCGGCCAAAAGCCGCAGGAAACACAGCATTCCAGCAGAGCACTCTGTATGGATAGACTTTATTTGAACATGGGGGGGGGTCTTCAGCAACTCCATCATTCTCGTACAAGGAACATCTCCAGTACATGCCAGAAGGAAATAAAAGGTCCCTTCCTTGGGAAATGAGGGAGAAAGGAAAGAAAGACACTCCTTCCTGTAATGCCTTAGTTCATCCTTGGGCTTTGATGATGGCCACCATCACGTACTGAACAGTAAAAACCACTGAAAATGTGTGAAAGGGCTTAAGGTCACCATCCTTGAATGAAGCTAATTTAAAGCTAGGCATCTAATGGAGAATTACTGAGTTGGTCTTCAAGACCTTGTTTCCCACGGTTCTGTGCTATGAATTGGGCAGCTTATTGGCCCAGGATACAGGAATTTAAAAGGTGCAAAATATCTGTGGCTAGAAAGATGCCGACTTGCCCTCTAGTCTTTGGTCCACGAGCATCCCCTCCCTGGACACACCTCCCAAATCCGCACCCTCCTCCCCAGGTAGAAGAAAACGGGAAGCAACCGTTGGGCAAAGGACCACCTTCCGTTTGAGGGGAGCAGGTCGGCTGGGGCACCCCAGTGACGAGTCCTTCCTGACAGACTGGCAGGAAAAAGAGGGGGGGCAGGAGGGGAAAATGGAAGGAGGAGGCAGGAGGGGAAAGAACTGGCCAGTGTGGCCCCCCCCGCCCTGTCAAAAAGACAAAGGGCAGGTGTCTTAGCTCAAGAAGGTGGAAAGAGGAGTCTAACCTTTGGGATTCTGCCCACACAGCTGTGTCCAAACTAGATGTCATATTCGAAAGGATGTCCTATTGAAGAGGGAACAGGTTTATTTTCCATGGATTCAGAGACTAGGACTCGGGGCAAAGGATTCAAACTACAGGAAAAGAGATTCCATTGGAACATGAGGAAGAACTTCATGACGGTTAACACTGTCCGGCAGTGGAAGATGCTGCCACAGTGGAGGGTGGTGGAGTCTCCCTCTTTGGAGGTTTTTAAGCAGAGGCTGGATGGCCAACTGTCGGAAATATTGTGATGGGGGTTCCTGCATGGCAGGGGGTTGGACTTCATGGCCCTTGAGGTCTCTTCCAACTCTGTGATTCTGTGATTCTAGTTCTGGGCTGGGCAAAGGCTGGGCCTCCAGCTGTTCTGGGACCATCGCTCCCTTGGCCGTTCACCCCCTCGGCCACACCCACCGAGGCAGAGGGGAGCTGTCAGTCAGCTACCCATGGAAGACCACTGTGGCCTGGGACATGTTGGCTCCTTGACTTACAGCCACCGTCATGCCTCAGCCAGCAGGCAGGGTCCAGGAAAGGCAATGTTTGTCATCTCTGGGCAACTCCTGTGCTCATGTGGAGTGTGTCCCTGGTGGCCACTGGCCCTCACCACCCCTCACATAGCCAGCTGGTTTTCAAATCACACAGCTCTTTGTCAGCCTGCCACACCTAAGATGGTGGTTTGGTTGCGTCGTCGTTTGCAGGGGGTGGGCTTTTTTGTTTGTTTGTTTGTTTTGCTCCCTAAAATCTTCAGTTGGAGGCTGAACATCACCCTTGGTGCCCCCAAGGTCTTGGGGGGGGGAACCCCCCCCCCCCCCACCCCGCCCCCCCCCCGGCGGACAAAAAAAACGCGGGGGGGGGGGGGGGAGCATATTGATGGGAGAGGAGGAGGATTCTTCATTTGAGCAAAGGTTCCCTAAGCTTAGAGGAAGGGACCAGATGCCAGGTGGAAAGCAGACCGGTGGCTTTCAAAAAGCTTCCTGCGTTGCTGCTGCTGCCTGCATGCATCCAGGGTGTTAAAAAGAGGGCACCTAACTTCGCCATTTTGTGCTCTTGACTCATATGCCTTGGCGATGCCAGGAATTCTTTCCTCTCCCCCTCCCCCCCCCCGCTCGTGGGATGCAATGAATTTATGACACACATACATCTATCTATACAAGCATCCTTTCTGTGCCTTTCTACCGGCAGGACAGAGAGTCTGGAAAAGAGAGTCTGGCCCAGGCAGGGGCGTCCAGCGGCCGCTAGGGTTTGTTGGAAGGCACCCGGGGAGGGTTGCATTTCTTAGGAGGCCCCCTCCGTACTGGAGAAGCCGAGAGGCCAGGGCTGACAGAGGCATCTTCTGAGCCGGGGACTCTCCTGGAGACGGCATCCATCAGGGCTGGCAAGTCTGGAGGAGAAGGGGGGGAAATTCATGGCACTCAACAAGGAATCAGATTTCCTAGCTAGAAAGAATCTTTCTGGTTGGAAAGAGGGGGAAACATCTGCCTCATGGGGGTAGGACATCTCAGCCTTCTCCGTGGGTGTGGGTGTGTTATTTTCATTCCAACAGATTCCCTTTCTCTTTCTTTGGTTTGTAATCAGCTCCTTTAAATGCAGATGTTGGGCATTTTATAGTGAAATAAAGGACATTGTGTTTTCTGCATCCTGGAACTGCAGTTCTGTCTCTTTTTAACCTAAGATTTCAGTGAATTCACCAGTTCTTTTTGCTTTTCATTGTAAGCCGCCCAGAGTTCCCTCCTGGGAAGATGGGCGGGATATAAGACTAATAAATAAATAAATAAATAAATAAATAAATAAATAAATAAATAAATAAATAAATAAATATATTTTCTAGAACATTTCAGGGAAAGCTAAAGATAGATGGGGAGCAGTAAGTCCACGATCAAGCGCCTGGCTCCTTTCGGCATTCTCCTCCTGACCATCCCCATTCCATTTGTGAACACAGGAAACTGGGCACAATGGCTGTCCAAGTGGCGGCCTCTCGGCTCTGGAACCATCTTCCTCCTGAGATCCGTCTGGCACCTTCCCTCCCATTCTTTAAGAAGCATCTAAAGACATGGCTATTTAAAAAGGCTTTCCCTGGATATTAATCTGTTCTAATAATGATTGCTATTATGTATTTATTTTGTTCTTATCTATAGCCCATCTTGCTCCTGTTCTATGTTTTTGTTATATATCGTTTACTAGTTATTGTGTTTTTATCTATATACTTCTGCTTATCTATGATATTGTATTTTATAGAGATGGGCACGACTTAGCGCAATTTTCATTTTCGTTTTCGTTTTTTCGTTTTCGTTACGTAATGAAACGAAAACGAAAAACGGTTCAAAAATGGACCGAAAACGGAAACGAAACGACTAATTTTGAGCCAGTTTTCGTTTTTCGTTACTGGAAAACCACTCAATGGAGCTAAATGGGGAGAAACGAAAAAAATTCGTTTTCGTTTTCGGTTTTCGTTTTCGTTATGTAACGAAACGAAAACAAAAATTTTTGAAAATTAGCTCACGAAAACGGAAACGAAACGAAATGGACCCTAGCCGAAAACAAAAACGAAAATGAAATTTTTTTTCTGAGTCGTGCCCATCTCTAGTATTTTACTGTTTATGGTTTTGATTTCTGTTCAGTTTGTAAACTGCCCTGCAGGCAGAACACACACAGGTGAGGGTTCTACAAACCCACATAATGATGTTTTGACTGTACCCACATCTGCTCACCTCTGGAGTTATTCAGTCGGTTCAATGTAGCTAGATGGAGCAGTAAATAAATAAATAAATAAATAAATAAATAAACTATTTCCAGAATGCTTTTCAGATGGTCACCAACCAGATGCCCCAGCAGAAGCATCTGGATTGGTCAATGAAGGTACATATATATCTATGCAAGGAATTTTCTATCTTGTTTGGGAACTTTAGACAGAGACAGAGAAGAGAGGTGCTTTGAGAGAGGGGCCGGGGAAGCCATTCATGTGAGCATTAATGAAAACCCCTCTCTCAACACAGGTGGGGGGGCTCAGGCAACAGTCTATCTGCTGCTTATCAAGCTGCCCTTTCATCAGTCCCCAGACAAATCAAAAATACTTCACACCTGCACGAGCAGGACCACAGTGAACACAACCCGTACTTCCTGGGTGTTGGGAAGGGTTGGATAGGCAGGATGTCCATGTAGTCCAGGCCATTGTCCACCTAACAAGCCTATTCAGGCCACTGTCTACCTAACAAGCCTATTCAGGCCATTGTCCACCTAAGGAGCCTATTAAGACCAGGATGATGTGAATTCCAAGTGCATTATAAAATGGAGGACTCGCCACTAACTTTCCTCAGACAGACAAAGCTGCTTGGATGAACAGCGAAACATTTCAGTCTCTCAAGAAAAGAAGTCCAGTTGCCATGACTCAACTTCCAGACACAGAGAGAGGTATCTGTTTGTTGCCAAATGTCTATGTTGTGAATGTGTATAGTATGCTGAGATATTTTGTCTGAGGGACTGACGGACTGCTGTAAATATATGTACAGTGGTACTTCAACTTACAAATTCAATCCGTTCTGAACGCATGCTCTTAAGTCGAACCACTCTTAAGTCGGGGTGCCTATCTAAAAATTGAAAAACTAATTGAAAATAAAAAAAGAAATAGAATATTTGTAAGTCGAGCAGACCATATCTAACATTTGTAAGGCGGAAGTTAAAACGCCAACAGTTCTTAAGTCAAATTCTTCTTATGTCTAGCTGCTCTTAGGTCAGGGTACCACTGTAAATAGATTTCAAGTTAAAATCAAACAACTCTGAATCTGCGTATGATTCCTCAGTGAGGAGGACGAGTGCTCTGGCAGCCTGCAGCAACCTAGCTTTGTGTTCTCCTGGACTATCTACCTGTGTTCTATTATAAAACACATGCTGAATCTCTGATGTGCCGCAGGCAGAACACACACAGAAGGGGGTTCTACAGACCCACACAATGATGTTTTGACTGTACCCACGTCTGCTCACCTCTGGAGTTATTCAGTCGGTTCACTCCAATCCTGTCCAGAGGAAGTCCAAACCGTCTCTTGGGCAGCTCCAGCACTTTCCTGCAGATTGAGAAGAAGAACCAGAGGAGATCTCCGTTGGGGCTTCATCCAACCTCACCTGCTATCTATAGCAGGGTTGGCTGCGAGGGACGTTCTGGCTTGGGGTGACTGTCAAGCTATGCGGCACTAAACAATTACTTCTTCCCACCTCTGGATTCAAAGAGAGACCCCCCTCTTTGCTTTGTGTCCCCCCACTCTCTTTAATTTGTTGGAAGCAGTGTGTTCTTTGCTTGCTGCTGATCTGTTCACAATTGTAAGTAGAGATGGGCACAAATAAAAAAAATGGCATTTCATTTGTCGTTTTTCATTTAGGGGGTCCGTTTCGGTTCGTTTCCGTTTTTCTTGAATTTTTGCAAAAACTTCGTTTTCATTTTCGTTCGTTTTGTTACAGTTTCGTTACCATTTATTTCAATTTTTTTGTGATTTTTGTGATTTTTTAAAAGCAGTTCACTGTATTGCCGTAACGACAAAATTTCCGGTGTTTTTGTTCGTTTTGTTTCCTTTTGGAGACAATTCGTTTGTCGTTTTGTTGCATAATGAAACAAAAAAACGAAAATGGAAATGAAAAATTGTTCATTTCGTGCCCAACTCTAATTGTAAGTAAAGAAACATTTTTACTCTTTCTTTTATAAATGTCTCAGATGGAATTGCTGAGGCTCTAAGTGAGCCAGATAATGAGAAAGGGATGGACCAATCTGGGCAACTTGTAACTATTTCCCCTTCTGAGTCTCTGTACTTCTCTACTCTGCGAAGCAAAAGGCATTTCACCAGAAATTCAAAACTCTGCAACAATCACTCAGCATACATTTTGGGTAGGGACTCGGAGACAGATGTAACCTCGCTCAAGAATCTGCATTTACGCTTGTTTATCCGGCCTGCCCTATTGACCTAGGACTCTCCCAGACCTTTCTCTGACTTGGTCTTGAAGAAATACAATGTTTTCCAAGATTCCTGTCTAAACCTCTGTTTCAAAAAAAAAAAAAAAACAACAACGAAAAAACCCACTTCTTTTGTTTATAGGGGAAAAACGCTTCTCTTTACAAAGTCAATGAAAAAACCCCACAAACTTCTCTCCATTCCGCCACCCTCACAGGTACATCTCGTGGGAACCCATGAAAGGGCCTTCTCTGTTGCTGTGCCCAGACGCTGGAACTCCCTTCCACTAGAGGCCAGGACTGCCCCATCTCTGTTGTCCTTCCGGAAACAGGCAAAGACCTTTCTCTTCAGGCAAGCTTTCCCTGAATGATGGACTACCTATTATGTGTCTTTTATATGAATCAATAGGATCACATGCACTTTGTGTTTATGACTACAGTTATAACTGTGTTGCTTTAAAGTAATGTTGCCTATTAATGCTGTAAGATGTCCCTCAATTACTTGTTCTCAAATACTTGAACATGTCTTAATTGCACTGCACTGTATATTATCCCTCATTACTGTAAGCTGCCTTGGGTCCTTTTCCAAGGAGAAAGGCAGGGTAAAAATACTCTAAAATAAATAAAACTTTTAGGGTGTTGTTGAGAAACCAACTTCCTTCCTGGAGCTTGGCTTTAGTCTGTTTGTCTAGCATTAACCACGAACTTCCAGTAGGGAGGGTCTGGCCGCAGACACAAACTGGCTGGACATCCTGCGTGAGGCTCAACACCTTTGGCCGCCATTGCATTTTCTGGGTTCCATGGGCAGGTTGCTGGAGGAATCAGTCCAGGGAGCCTGCTTTATGAAGCAAGGGAGCGCAAGGACCAGGGCTTTTGCAGGGAGTGTCTTCCCTCTAGTGGCCGCTTCAAGCTACAGGCGTGGACCATCCCTTGGATGTGGTGGGCTGCACGGATGGTTCCCTAAACCAGGCATGTCCAAACTTCAGCCCTCCTGATGTTTTGGACCACATCTCCCAGAATTCTAAGCTTAGATTGCCAATGACAGAGGACTGTGGGAGTTGTGGCCCAAAACATCTGGAGGGCCGAAGTTTGGACATGCCTGCCCTAAACTGTCTGTTACTCCAGTTAAACCACTCTGCGGGGCTGGGGCCGTCTCGCAATTCTAGTTCAATGAGGCAAATGTTCTGTCCTTGGCCCTGGCGATGACCCTCCGTTGCCGTTCAGGGCCCTCCTTGCCTGTCTCTTCTGATCTTCACCACCGGCCGCACCAGGGAGATCCGGGTGCATCTGTCACACAGGGAGATGGTCCACTTAAGCCACCCACCTCTGCTTGGTCTTCAGGTCCACGGAGCCAACTGACAGCCGATCGAGAGCAGAACCGAATCCGGAGAAGCTGCGCTTCCTCTTGGTCTCGGTGACGTCATTTTCAAGGGAGACCAGCTCGTCCAAGAGCAGGAGTTTGGCAGCGAGATCCGTAGCGGACCTCTCATCACTGGAGGGAGGGAAGGGACCCCCGCCCCGTGCCAGGGACGGTCCAAAGGGCAGGTGCTGAAAAGGGAAAAAAAAAAAAGACAAGACCCCCAGAGGAAATGGGCTGATCGGCGTCTCCTTGCACAGAGGCCGAAGAGCCGCCCTGCCGTTGTACAGCCCAGCCCAGGCTGCCTAGACCCAACTGGCTGTCAGAAATGAGAACGAAGGAAAGCTCACAGATGGCGATTGTCCTCAGAGGCCTCTAAAGGTATTCCCTGCTCCTGCACTTGTGCTCTGTGATGACCCCTTTTATTTCACTGGTATTTCAGGGATACCAAGAGAAACAACACACACACACACACACACACACACACACACACACACACACACACA
>JAHTLZ010000193.1:294003-339604 GCA_023846285.1 Phrynocephalus versicolor
AGAGAGAGAGAGAGAGAGAGAGAGAGAGAGAGAGAGAGAGAGAGAGAGAGAGAGAGAGAGAGAGAGAGAGAGAGAGAGAAGCTATGAATTTTCACGACTATGGAGATCTCATAATCTCTCATCTCATGAGATCCACAGGGTGGTGTTTGCAATTATAGGATTGTTGGAAGGAGTGAGGGATAGCCAGCATGGTATATGGGATAGAGGAATAGGTTTAAATCCCTGCTCAACCATAGAACCGTACCACAAGATGGGGGATTAGCCGTTAAATACCATGAACAGTGCAATCGATGATAATTTTTTTTGCAGTTTTGATTTGTTGATTTGTTGGTCTATAAAACAGCCCCCACCACCACCACCAAACATCCAAGGGAGCTTCCCCTGACTCTCCTCCAAGTTTGGTGAAGATGGGGCTTTCCCCAAGCCAACTGCTCAAGGACACTTGTCTGTGGGGAGGCCCACTTTGTGGGTGTACAACTCAGATGTCCGAAACTCGATCTTCACCAAACTTGGAAGGTTTGTAAAGGAGAGTCAGGGGAATCTTCTGTGTGAGTCTGGCATCTCAAGGTTCTGGGGGGGGGGGGCACTTTCCTGCTGGAGGCCTTTTGGGGGTGCATAACTCAGACCTCTGGAACCCAAACTTCACCAACTTGTAAGGCTTGTAGAAGAGAATCGGAGGAAGCTTCTTCTTGATTTTCGTGTCCTTAGGTTTTTAGGGATGCATGTTATAGGATTTCAAAGGTAAAAACAAATCAACAAATTGATTTGTTAGTTCATAGAAAAAAATTCATAAATTTGTTTTTGTTTTTTGTGGTTCATGAATCACAAAATGAACCAAAATGAAGCACAGTTTTTCTGATTCATCCCCATCTCGAGTAAAAATAGCCCTTGCAGGTAGCTCTCCAGAGTGCTGTTTGAGAGAAGTCTTTGTGGAAGCCCAATATAATGGAAGATTAGGAACCAAAATGGTCCAGGCAGGCAGAGTCTGGAATCGCACTATCCTCTCTATTAATTAGGCCAACTGAGTCACTGAGAGCAACCAACAGGACCCAATGGCCTTAGTGGTGATTTGGCTTTCAAAATCAAATCTAATTTAATCTGGATAGCTTCTCTAGTGTTGGCAAATCTTGTGTGTGTTTGAGTGTGTGTGTGTGTGTGAGAGAGAGAGAGGGGGGGGGAGAGGGAGAGGGAGGGAGGAGGGAGGGAGGGAGGGAGGGAGATGATATCAAAAGTGAATTGGCAGACAAGACAGGGAGTGAGATGAGGAGGATCTGTGCTGGGGTTGAAAGAGTTAGCCAGTCTTGCACTGTCTCTTTTTTTTCTCTCATCGACATATGCACACATTACAAATGGCTCAATGGCATTGAATTTGTACCCTTCACCGCTCTCCTCTTATCCAAGAAAATGTGGAAGGATGGTATCCATTGGGTCTAGCTAGTTAGTAGAGATGGGCATGAAACGAGCAATTTTTTATTTTTGTTTTTGTTTTTTGTTTTGTTACATAACGAAACGAAAAACGAATTTTCTCTCCAAAATGAAACAAAACAAACCGAAACACCAGAAATTTTGTCGTCCGTTTCGTTTTCGTTATGGCAAATACATTGGACTGTAATAAATGGTAACAAAACAGCAATTTTTTGTTTTTGTTTTCATTTTTTCATTTCGTTACGTAACAAAACAAAAACAATTTTTGTTTTTTTGTTTCATTACGTAACGAAACAAAAACGATTTTTTTTGCAAAAATTCACAAAAACCGAAAACAAACCGAAACGGACCCCCTAAACGACAAACGACAAACGAAACACCATTTTTTTGAGTCGTGCCCATCTCTACTAGTTAGTTGTGCCAAAGGACCAATATGCTCTGATTGGAATAATGACATTCCTCTTGACTTGTCCTTGTGAATCCAGGAAAACTGTTCAGTGTTTGAAGGGTGAGTGGATCAAACAGGCGCTACTGAGCTCCCTGAGGACAAGGGAGGAGAGACGGAGACTCTGGTGGCAAAACTTCATTGAGCAATGGCTCAATCCATGTTGCAACTGGACCACTGCAGATATGTTAGGTGAACAAATTCTATCATTCCCAGACAGTGACTGAGTTCCAGACTTTGCAGTACAAGGCACCTAGAACATGTCACGTTGGGGAGAGCCAACTTAAAAACACAGAAAGGGACAGTGTGGAGAAGTAAGCAATAAAATGGCTCTTGGACAACAGTCCAGCCACAATAAATGATGCTATTTCCTCCAAAGGGCTCTTTTTAATTATTCAACAACTTACTGTTTAGGTTAGTAAACCTAAAAATCATAAATCACAAAAAGGCAATTTGTTGTGATTAGTAATTCAAGGGTTGATGAATTTTGTGTCATGAACTGATGAATATTTTTGTCAAACCAATAAATTGATTCATCAGTTTGTCTCACTCAAAATTGAGCCCCCCCCCAAAAAAAAATCCCCCAAAGAGAGAAAAAAAATAGGCCAAAACATAAAAAGGGGGATCAACCCCCCTGAATTGATGAATCCAAAATCAACAAAAATTCAGTTTGTATTAATCAGGGTCCTCAATTCCAGTACTGCAAATACAAACCAATGAATTTTTGTTGCATTGTCAATTTTTAACAAATATCACAATTCTTTTTTTTATTTCTGCCCATCTCTCATTACAGATCAAAACAACCACATTTCCCATCTATAAGACACCTACCTGTATAAGGTGATCCACACTTTTGCAACCCAAATCACAACCTCACAAGTCTCTGCCTAGCTTACTTCTGTGTATAAGACAACCCTTAATTTTTAGTCTAGCAATTTTGAATAAATAGTCTTATACATGGAAAAATACTGTATCTTCTAATATGAATCTATATGGCAGGGCTGTTCAACTTTGAACAGGCCAAGGTCTACTTTTTCCGGCCCAAAGTACCTGAGGGCTACTACACTAAAACCTCTACTTACGAATTTTATCCGTTCCGAGCACATGCTCATAAGTTTAAAAAGTTGTAAGTAGAGCAGTGGTTTCCCATAGGAATGCATTGAAAACCAATTAATCTGTTCTGGAGGGAACAGATTTCAGTGTGCCATGGCCCTTGAACTGCCCCTCTCAGCTGAGACAGGGAGGGGTGGAGAACATATCCCCTCACTTTTTTTATTGATGGCTGGCGGGCTACTTTTGAACCCTTCCAAGGCTACCAGTAGCCCGCGGTCTACCTGTTGGACAGGCCTGCTATATGGAATCAGGTTTCTAGTGTTGTGAATCAAAAAGCCCCTGTATCTGTTCAGCCCCAGGAGGACAAAGCTGGTGTGCCCTTGTTCAGGGGCTCCCTTTTGGAATCTGGCTCCGAAGGTCTTTGGTTCACACATGACCACTTTGTGGTTGGTAGCGGCCTGTGCTGGGAGACCGACGCAACTCTCGCACCTGGTACTGACCCTCTGACCCCATTTCCTCTCCATTTCCATTCTGCCAAGCATGGCAGCTGCCTCTATGTATGATGTTATGAACAACTCACCATGCATGAGAAGTAGTGGTCTGTTGGCTGTATGGCTTGCCCTTTAATCTATCTCAGGACTCTGTTTTCAATCAAGACGGTTTAGCCTGGCAAGCAAACCAGCAAAAAACTGCTAAATGCCTGACAATCCAACCCAATGCATTTTAGATGAAAGGTGGAATGTGAGCATATGAGGACCATCATTGAGATGTTTGTAGAAAATATTTCAAAATGAATAATGGTTGAGTGGATTAGATGTTCTCACAAAAACTTCAAGGACATTTTGTCCAACATCCATTAACAGTTATGCCTTCTCTAGGTTATCAGCTGCTCTAATAGCTGTTTTCAACCTGCAGCCTGTCTTTGAATAACTACAGTATTTTGTTTTGAATTGGTTTTAGAGCATTTTAGTCTTTCTCTAGACCAGTGGAAAGCTTGGTAAGTGAAGCGGTATATTCAAAAGGAAATTATGGCAATCATAGAAGTCATCAGAGACTAGGACTTGGGGCAATGGTTTCAAACTACAGGAAAAGAGATTACATTTGAACATCAGGAAGAACTTCATCATGGTTAGAGCTGTCCGGCAGTGGAATAATATGCTGCCGCAAAGGAGGGTGGTGGAGACTCATCTTTGGAGGTTCTTCAGCAGAGGCTGGATGGCCACCTGTTGGAAATACTGTGATGGGGGTTCCTGCATGGCAGGGGGTTGGACTGGATGACCCTTGAGGTCTCTTCCAACTCTAGGATTCTATGATTCTATGATCACAGACATGGTTAAGAGGGCTGCTAGACAGTGGGACCTCCTTAGCATCCACACAGAGTTCAGAGGAAAGTGGAAGCCTCAAACTAGAGGCTTGGAGCCTTCAATCTAATGTTCTAGGGAGTTGATTGTTAAAAGGGAGGGAGGCGGTCAACCTGGCTTCCATCTCTCCACCTCCTGCTGCAGGTGATATCTCACCTGGCAGGATGCGACAGGGGGCAGGACCAATCTGCCTGTCACCGTCTATAGATTGCACTCACACATGAACAGAAGGATCTGGGAGGCATCTTGTAGCCCCATCCAGTTGAGAGGGAACAGGAGCGCAGCCTTTGCCATCCCTGCTTCTTCAGGAGGGAGGCACTCCAAAGATCATCAGCACAAACCCAGCTCCCAAAGCACTGGGAACGGATGCAGTTAAAAAAGCACCGCGAGGCTGGTATCCACATGGACTTGGCCATGCCAAGCTAGCATTTCATGTTGGCTGCTCACTGGTGAGAATGAAGAATGATTGGTTGATTGATTGATTGATTGATCGATTAATTACTTGATTGATTGGATATACCAGCCCAGTCGTTCAGAGCACTCATTCGGGAGATTTATCACAGTAGATGAAACATAAATTGATAAAACTGTAATAAGCAGTAAGTTATTTATTTATTAATTGGACTTATATACCACCCCATCTAGCACCAAGGCTACTCTGGGCAGTTACCCAAGAATTAAAAGATTTAGTAGAATAAGATGTTTTCTTTGCTGGGTGGGAATGCAAGAGGGTTATTTTTTGTGGGAGGGGGTTTGAGGATTTTCTCATTTTGCGACTTTTTGTGAAAGTACAGTACGCGTTGTGTAGAAGCTTGTTCTGCTCAAATAAACTCCTGTTAAAACCTCACCTTTTGCACAAAATGCAAGATCATTTTTAAGAGCTTTCTTACTCTTATGTGGGAGAAGAAAATTGCACAGCAGGGGCTCAATTTTAATGGGGCCCAGAGGCTCTGAGGTCGCCTTCCTCACTGAGCATGAGAAAGTATACCAGCGTTTTCATCCTTAGTCCATCCTAAGGGTGTGAAGAAAGCTTGTCGTCAGCATTTTGTCTGAGGTTGTAACTGGGTGTTAGGAAATAGGGAGAGAGGGAGCCCCCAAAGCCTTCAGAAGCCCCTACTAGTAATTTCTGTGGCTATGCGAACGTCTCCATCATTCACCCCTTTTGTAAAGCGGGTGCCTAAAAGAAAAGTAAAACAGTTCTCAAAAGCTTTTGTAATCTTTTGGTGGCTCTTTTCTGTGCATTTTTGGGTCCTGCTTTTTGCAAAAGTTTAGTTAACCTATAAAGGCACTGCCTCCATGCAGAGTTTGGCCTTTAATGGTTTTCGTGTGGGCACAGTGTGACCAGCCGGCCGCATTTGGATATGTTTTAAATTGCTTTAAATTGCTCCCATTCCCAGTCTTTTCCATTGGACGGTTTTATTTATGCAAACACTTTCCGTTATCTTGAGCAAACCACCAGCTTGGCCCTGAAGCTATTTTAAAGATATTGTTTTCTTTTTCTTTTTTAAAGGAACATGAATTTAGAACATTTTGGAAAATGGAAGGGAGGGCAGAGAAAAGGTGGGTCAAATCATGGCCCTGTGCCATCCTCAGGGCCTTGCCAGGTGAGCTTGTCACCCTGCCACAAGGTAGACCACAAGGGTGGCTGGTTGCCAGCAGGATAGATTGCCTTTCCCTGAGATGTCAAGACGGGGACTCCTGTGATGTCAGTGGGGCAGCGCTTTTGATGTCACAGGGTGGTTCCCCATGATATCACCAAGCAGGGGTTGAGAGGGGGCCTCAATCTCTTTCCAGGCCAGTTGATGGACGGGAAAGATTGAAAGCAAAGCAAAAAAGCAAAGTGTTCTGCTTATATACAGCCCCATGGTTCTTAAAGCACTATCTGGGCAGTTTACTATCTATTTAGGAAGGTTACACATTGCTCTCCCCCCCCTTAGCAAGCTGTGTGTGTGTTGTGTCATTACAGTCGTGACTGACTCCTCGTGACTCCATGTCCATGGAGTTTTCTTGGCAGGAATACTGGAGTGGTTTCCCAGTTCCTACTCCAGTCACCTATAGCACTTGGTATTCCCTGGTGGTCTCCCATCCAAGTATTAACCAGGGCCGACCCTACTTAGCTTCCGAAATCAAGCTAGATTGGATGTACTTAGGGCAAGTACTTACTGACCTCGGAAGGACTGAAGCCTGAGCCAACCATGAGCCAGCTACCTGGGGACTGAACCCCACCCAGGTCGTGAGCACAGTTTTAGCTGCAAGAAAGAACCCACCTGAGTAGATAATGGCATTAAGGGGGGGGGGAACCATTTTTACTGTGTGCCCAACAGCTGCAATAGCTGCCATAGTTTATACTATGGCACATTTTTATGCTGTCCCCTACCTGTAGCGCATCTGAGATTCTCCCCCCTTGCAAACAAAAGCCGTGCATTAGCGCTGAGGCTTCTAGAAAGCTCCCTTAGCTATCATAGGGGCAGTCATTACCCTGACCCACTGCCACAGCTGCCAGGGCCTGTGGAACGAGGAGCCTCACGCCCCTGAAACAGAAGCTTCTGGCAGCATCGCTCACCCACAGATTTGTCTCTGCACCTGGGGAGACCAAGCCGTTCCGTGAGGATTGGCAACCCTGTTCAGCCCAGGTCTCCCTTCTCCAAATGCCTGAGGGGTTGAAAACATGGAGCCTTGACTCGGCCCCAGGGGCAAGCAAAGCCAGTGGCTGTGCCACCTCACAAGGAACTTGGACAGAAATGGGAAACTTTAGGTGCCTCACTCAGAGCCCCCCCAGGCAGCCAAAGGCTCCTTCCATAGAATTCCACCCATATCACTCACTCGTCTCAGGCAGGTAACTTGAGGGTCCCTACGCTGAACGAAGCTGCCTAGATGCCCTGAGCACATCCAATCTTGCCTGATTTCGAAAGCTAAGCAGGGTCGGCCCTGGCTAGTACTTGGATGGGAGACCACCAGGGAATACCAGGTGCTGTAGGCGCCTGGAGTAGGAACTGGCAAAACCACTTGAGTATTCCTGCCAAGAAAACTCCATGGACATGGGGTCACAAAGAGTCGGTCACAACTGTAATGACACAACACAACACAACACACACACACACACACACACACACACACACACACACACACACACACACACACACACACACACACACACACACACACATGTGCTAAAAGAGGCCCGTAAATCGTCAACAAGGAACCAGGCCTTTTCGGTAGCAGGGCTCCAGTTGTAGAACCAACTCCAACTTGAGATTCAAATGGCTCCCACCCCATCTGTCTTATTCTTTTCATTACCTGTTCTTCCATTCTTATGTCATCTGCTGATCTTTGTTTTTAAATATGTGTTTACTATTATAATGTAGATTTAATCATGCGTATTCTTTTTTCTTTGTTTTTTATGTTGGTTTTCATTGTACATTGTTTCGCTTTCATGATGTATTTTGTAAACTGCCCAGAGTGGCCGTGTTGCAAGGTGGTGCAGTACAGAAATCCAAAAAAGGATAATAATAATAATAAAGGAACTGCACCCCTTCCCCCAAAAGACAAAAACACCCAATTCTTTGCCTAAGTTCCCAGCTCTTGGCGACTTCTTCATAGGTGTCCTTTGCAGGCAGAGTGCACGCTGGCTGCAAAGGAGGCGCAGAAGCAATAGCCTGGCTGACTTGTTTGCATGGATCTCAAACAAATAAGAGAAAGTCCTTTTTCACCCAGAGGATCCCTGGTCTGTGGAACTCCCTGCCAGAAGAAGTGGTGACAGCTGTCAGCCTGGACAGCTTTAAGAAAGGATTGGACAAGTTCATGGAGAACAAGGGTATCCATGGCTATCATTATGGATGCCTGAGGACAACCTCCAGGTTGGAGAGAGAGGCAGGATATCTCTCAATGCCATTTGCAGGGAATCGTAAGGAGGTGAAGACATCTGCTTGGGAATACCCTGAAGCAAATAGTGAGCCACTGTGTGAGACAGAATGCTGGACTGGATGGGCTGTGGCCTGTTCCAGCAAGGCTGTTCTTATGTTCTGATGTTCTTAAGCCCCAGGAGGATGAGAAGAAGGAAGGAGGGCCAAGGGGGGGGTGAATCTTGATGAGACATGACCCTTGCCCCTCTCTTGGGCATTCGGTGGGCAAGCAGGACAAAGCAGGAGACAGGAGACAAGGCACTAGGTATATTCTTCACCTGCTAGTCCATTGGTTCCCAAACTGGGATCCTCAGGTATTCTTGGACTACATCTCCCACCAGCTGTGCTGGTCAGGATTTCCAGGAGTTGTAGCCCAAGGACATATGGGGACCTCAGGATGGGAAACCCTCTTGTAGAGCGTAAACCACAGATATGTATAATGTATTCCAATCTGCCCAACCGAGTTGTTTTGCTCTAATTCTCCTTCTATACACTCAAAACCATCCTATTATTTACCCAGGGGGCTTCCTTATGGCATCTCGCCAGCCAAGCAAGTTCCGGCTCCCTGGCTGGCATACCTGGGCTCAGCAGGGGGCAAGAGAGACGGTCAAAGTTTGAGCGCAAGGCAGTAGGTCAAGCAAAGAAGTGATGGGCTGTGAATGACGGCAGTCAGGGGGGTGGAGAGGATCCGTTTAGGATATAAGGTGCCTTTCCAGGCAGGCTGCAGAAAGACAGATGCCTGACATATCTTGATCCAGGTGTTGATTCAATGTGTTTGAATGATATAATAGTCTCTTTTGAGTTCTCTCTCTCTCTGTTCCACCAACCACCCAACAATTTGCACTGAGAGAAGAGAATTCCACCCCCCACCCACACACACACACACTCCACCTTTTCTGCCTGCCTCGATTGAGTGACCTTCTTCCTTGGGTTGGAAGTATCTCACAGAAGAAACCAAACATCTTTATTTTGTCAACCAGAAAATGATCCAGTTTGCCACTGGTACAATGATCCCAGCCAGTTCCCTAACTGTTCACCCCCTTAGTTGTGCATCTCCTGAGGCAGCATGCTGCAGAACTTGTTACTTTTTAAAGTGGAAAACAAAAAAAGCTGAGCAAGTGGACAATTATTTTAAAAAAGCTCCGTAGTAATGTGCACTTCCTTCTCAGTGGAGGAAGGATGCCGCCTCCTGCCCCAGAGCCTGCGCCTTTTTTTGACAAGCGGAGGTAATTCCGGTCAAGTACTGCTATTTGCGAACTGCAAGGAGAGGCGGCCGCTTGCCCACTTTTGCTGTTTAAACACTGGGGTTTCACCTGGTCTACCCTGCAAACTTTGCATGCTCTTGCTGATTTAGAGAAGATCATGCCTTTTTTTTTTTAAAAAAAAAAGCAAAGCCAAACAGGAAAAGCCACGCAGCACCGGCTTCCAAGACAAACAAGACCGGCCGAGGCCAGATGTGTCCTCACTCACCTTACCTCCTGGTGGAAGATCCTGGGGGGGGAGAGAGAGAGGGAGAGTGGTCCCTCCTGTGAACGGATTTCCCCCTCACCTTATCCCTAGCGCTCGCTTTTCTCTCGCCGTTTTTATAGTCTCAGATGAACCCTGGGCAGGCACTCCCATCGCTTGCCTCTGCTCCCTCTTACATCATGTCTAAGATTTTCCACTGCTTCTCATCTTGAATCGCCCTCCCTCTCCCTCTCCCACCCCCACCCCCCACCCGGCACAGTCTCCTTTCTTTTTGCTGTATTTATTGCTCTGATCAAGGTGATGAGATTATTGTGAAACGAGAAACCCGAGGGCTGCCTGGCTGGGACGCTGCCTGAAACACACCCAGTCCAAAACTCTGTTCTGGGTGGGATGCAACCTGAAAATGCCTCTTCCAGGAAGCCCATCGGCAGCAGAGAGAAGAGGAGGAGGAGGAGGAGGAGGAGGAGGAGGAGGAGGATAGAGGCTGCCTCCCCCATGAGTCTCAAAAATTTTCCAAAAATGTTGCAAACCAAGGAGGGGGCCCTTTCTGGACAACATCATCCTTTTCAGACCGTGCACATGCTCGCTGCTTTCACACCATAACACCTGGAACTGTGATCCTGCAAGTGGGTCAAGAATACCTTGCCAGAATCCACACACGCACACACAACACCGCCATCAACTCTCAAATGTGTTGTTTGCAACCTTTCCCCTTTTTTTGCTCAAAGAGAGGACAACCTCCTGATGAGAAAGTCTGCCGTTTAAAAGCTGCCTCCCTGTCTTGGCCCAATAAAAGAATTTGTCCTTTTCCTAGAAGCCTTTGGGATCTGCGTTCTGTCATGGTGACACACCTTTTTCTGGGCCATCCCCATTAGGAATGTCACAAACCCCAGGTAGATAGACACAGACCCCAGGTAGATAGGGTTCCCAGCCCAGAAACTTCTGAAAGTGTGTTAGGGTTATTTATTTTGGAGAAGAACTGGGGCAGAGGGGGTCACACTCCAGTCCATGCCTACATCGAAGTTCATCACCTACAGATCCAACCAGAGGACATCATTTCATCAATTGTTGGAAATATCTTGATTGTCACAGTAAGGGGGGGGGGTTACCCACATGGAACATGGCCCTTTCAATGGGAAGATACAGAGCAGCCAATGTGTGCTGGAGGCAGCATCTCCATGGATGCTTTAGAATCTTGTTAATTCATGTCCCAAGATGCGCAGTATGAAATATTAAACACACCTCCCCAACTCTGCTTGGTTTTGTAGTTGGCCACACTGAAGCAAACTTGAGCTTTCTTGGCAATTGTGGATGCTTCTGCATGAAATATCGGCAAGAAAGCATGTCTCTGGGATGCCAGCAGCACCTCAGACTCCAATGAGTCTGCCTGTCAGCTATTGGGCACAATTCAAAGTGCTGACCTTAACCTACAAAGCACAAAATGGCCTGGGTCCCAGCTGCCTCAAATATCGAATCTCGCCGTATGAATCCACTCAGGTGCTAAGGTCATCAGGAGAGGTCCTTCTCTCCATCCCGCCCCTTTCACAGGTATGTCTCATGGGAACTCATGAAAGGACCTTCTCTGTTGTTGCTTCCAGACGCTGGAACCCCCTCCCACTGGAGGCCAAGACTGCCCCATCTCTGCTGTCTTTCCGGAAGCGGGCAAAGACCTTCCTCTTCAGGCAAGCTTTCCCTGAATGAGGGACTACCTATTATGTGTCTTTCACATGAATCTATAGACTTTGTGCTTATAACCACTTATAACATATGCCTTCAATGGCCGTTACTTCACGAGCCGCTCGCTTCGCGGCAAGCCGTCATTTCTGTGCGAACCGATTGCTTCAGTCCGCACGCTCCTCCTTTTTGGCTGCGACGTCACCCCGACCACGCCCCCTTTACCGTGCTCCAACCGGGGTGAGTGATTCCCCTGCCATGGGCCGGGAATCTTTTCGCTTCGCATCTCGCTTCGCTCCTAACGTCACGTGTGGTCTCGGTTTTTGGCTTTTATTTCAAGTTTTTTTAAAAAATATTCAAACAGGGATATCGATGAATCGCTATATCGTTTCATCGCTTTGTGCTGTTACTTCCTCGCTCGAGTAGCGGCGGCGGCGGCGGCGGCGGGAGCAGGAGGAGCCGCTGCCGCCTCGCCCGGCCAGAGCAGGGTACCCAGGGCAGGCAGCGTGCAAGTGGCGGAGGGCGGGCGGCTGTGCCATGCGGGGCTCCCCCCGAGTAGCGGCGGCGGCGGCGGCGGGGGGGGGGGCTGCCAATGATGCCAGGAAACAATGGACAAAGCAATATAAATTAGGAGCAGAAAACACAGGATCGTACAGTAACCACGCTCTGTCGTGAATGATAGCCAAGCATTGATGCATCGATACGCCGAGTAAATTTTTTTTTAAAATAAAAGGAGAGTGGAACCGGACGTTGCAAATCAACTTTCTAATGCGAAGGGAGCACGTGAGGTAGTAATCGATTCGGTCCCAAAAATGCCCCGCGTGAGTACAGAGAAACGGGGGTGGGAGCGAAGGGAGACCACGTGACCACCACGTGACCGCCTCCGAATTCAAATCGAAGGCAAGGTCGATTCGAAGCGAGGCACCTCGTGAAGTAACGGCCAATGTTAGTCATCTAGCAAACCAGGAAACTATGGTAAAATTCAGGGGCTGGGTGAGCTCTGTCCCTCTTGCTTTGCAATAGATGCTGAGGCAATTATGAAACTGACAATGGTTTGTTGCCTTCTTGTTTGAGCACCTAAATGTGTGTGTTGACTAAACAGCTTGCTGGACAGCTCAGTGGTTGAGGAGGTCTCTGCAGACCCCTTCTGGGCCACCTCCTATGAAGAAAGCCAGGCCGAGTGGCCTTGGGGGCAAGCGGCACAGCCCCAGGATGCATCCCAGAAGAATGGAACAGGAAACCACCTCTGAATCTTCTCCACCTACAAAACCCAGGGAGAAAAAAGGGTTGCTGTGAGTCAGAGGTAAGTCGATGACACACAATTACAGTAGGACCCCCGTAATCACTGATTCAGTTATCCACAGTTCACAGAGGGAAAAAAATTAAATAATTCAGCAGCCACAAAGCAAGCTGTAAAGCAAGCTGTTGTCACAAATAGCATCTGTAAAGCAAGCTAGTGTCACAAACAGCGGCCATAAAGCAAGCTACTGTCTCAAAACAGCAGTCATAAAGCAAGCTACTGTCAGGAAACAGCAGATTGGGGGTGGGCGGGCAGGCGTTCTCTCTTATCCATGGTTTTCATTATCCATGGGAAGGCCTGGAACCAATCCCCAGCGGATACCGGGGTCCTACTGTATTACTATTCAAATAAAAGAATCATAGAATAGTGACGTTGGAAGGGAGCCAACAAAGCTATTAAGCAGTCCAACCGTTGCTCGATTCAGGAATACAAATCAAAGGATATCTATGTTGAATATCTTTTTTTAAAAAAAAAAATCTGATAAAAAAGGATAGTCCTTTAGCGGTTAACTTTAAAATGGCTACATGAAAATAGTTACTTTTACTTAATTTGTTTATTTTGAATATTTTTACCCCGCTTTTCTCCTTGGAAAAGGATCCAAAGCGGCTTACAATAATGAGGGACAATATTCAGCCCAGAACAATCAAGACATATTCAAGTTAAGAATAGGCAAAATCAAAGAAAAACAAAACAAAACAAAAGAAACAAAATGTGTGGCACCTTAAAGACTAATTTTAAAAGATCGATTCTCAGAGTATAAACCAACTCGGGTGTTACGGTCATCAGGAGAGACCCTTCTCTCCATCCCACCACCCTCACAGGTACATCTCGTGGGAACCCATGAAAGGGCCTTCTCGGCTGCTGCACCCAGACTCTGGAACTCCCTCCCACTAGAGGCCAGGACTGCCTCATCTCTGTTGTCCTTCCCGAAACAGGCAAAGACCTCCCTCTTCAGGGAAGCTTTCCCTGAATGAATGATGTTCTACCATGTGCATTTTATATGAATCTATGGGTTCACATAGACTTTTTGTGTATCACTACTTATAACCATGCTGCTTTAATGTAATGTTGTCTATTCATGCTGTAAGATGTCCCTCCATTCCTTGTTCTCAAATACTTGGTCATGTCTTAATTGTACTGGACTGTATATTATCCCTCATTACTGTAAGCCGCCTTGGCTCCTTTTCCAAGGAAAAAGGCAGGGTAAAAATACTCTAAATATATGAATAAATAAATAAATAAATGAAATGTTTTGTGGACTACACATCCAATTTCCAGCCATATAGCAGCAGAATGCTGCTATATGTCTTACATTAAAATATTAAACTACATTAATTACATTAAAATATGAAAGTTAGTTTTCAGGTGCCATATGTTTTGTGTCTTTTGTTTTTGTTTTTGTTTTTCTTTGATTTTGCCTGGAATTCTTGAAAAGATTAAGGCCGTTACTTCACGAGCCACTCGCTTCGCGGCTAGCCTTTTTTTCTGCCCGAATTGATCGTTTTAGTCTGCACGCCCCTCCTTTTTGGCTGTGATGCCACCCCGACCACACCCCCTTTACCGTGCTCCAACCGGGGCGAGTGGTGCCCCTGCCAGTTGCCGGGAATCTTTTCGCTTTGCATCTCGCTTCGCTCCCAACGTAGCGTGTGGTCTCGGTTTTTGGCTTTTATTTCAAGTTTTTTTAAAAAATATTCAAACAGGGTTATCGATGCATCGCTATATTGTTTCATGAGTAGCGGTGGCGGCGGCAGCGGCGGCGGCGGCAGCGGGAGCAGGAGGAGCTGCTGCCGCCTCGCCTGGCCAGAGCAGGGCACCCGGGGCAGGCAGCGTGCAAGCGGCGGAGGGCGGGCGGCTGTGCCATGCGGGGCTCCCCCCGAGTAGCGGCGGCTGCAGCGGGGGGGGGGGGGCTGCCAATGATGCCAGGAAACAGTTGAAATCAGTAGAGCCATTGCAACTGACAGTCCAGTATTGATGCATCAGTACGCCGTCGGTAGGAATTTTTTTAAAGGACGGATGGGAAATAACGAACGTTGAAAAGTGGCATGCGAATGCGAAGGGAGCAGGTGAGGTTGTGCTCGAATCGGTCCTAAAACTGCAGCTCGTGAGTACTGAGAAACAGGGGCGGGAGCGAAGCGAGAACACGTGACCGCCACGTGACTGCCTCCGAATTCAAATCGAAGGCAATATCGCTGCGGAGCGCCGCGCCTCATGAAGTAAGGGCCTAAATGGCTACCCTCAACAAAAGTTAAGAACAGGGAATTAAAAGAGACAATATTACAAGGTAACATAAAATCTACAAAGAGCATGTGAAAAGAAGAAAACATTCCAATATGAGGGATGGAAACTAACATGGAAAACATGGGTGTTCTTATGTAACCACCACCAGTCAATGCAATCATGCATGGTAATCTATCTAAAAAGACACATGACAGGTAGTCCATCATTCAGGGAAAGCTTGCCTGAAGAGAAAGGTCTTTGCCTGTTTCCGGGAGAACAACAGAGATGAGGCAGTCCTGGCCTCCATTGGGAGGGAGTTCCAAAGTCTGAGAGCAGCAACAGAGAAGGCCCTATCAAATTTTCCTACAAGATATACCAGTGAGGGTAGCAGGATAGAGAGAAAGGCCTCTCCTGATGACCTGCAAGTTGAGTCATGTTGACTGGACTTCTTTTCTTAAGAGATTGAATCGTTTCGCAGCTCATCCAAACTGCTTTGTCAGTGTGACAAAGCTGTTTGGATGAAAGAAACATTTCATAGAATCATAGAATCATAGAATCATAGAGTTGGAAGAGACCTCAAGGGCCATCTAGTCCAACCCCCTGCCATGCAGGAACCCCCATCACAATATTTCTGACAGATGGCCATCCAGCCTCTGCTTAAAAACCTCCAAAGAAGGAGACTCCACCACCCTCCTCTGTGGCAGCATCTTCCACTGCCAAACAGCTCTAACTGTCATGAAGTTCTTCCTAATGTTCAAATGGAATATCTTTTCCTGTAGTTTGAAACCATTGCCCCGAGTCCTAGTCATGGAAAACAAACCTGTTCCCTCTTCAATATGACATCCTTTCAAATATTTAAACAGAGCTATCATATCCCCTCTCAGTCTTCTTTTAGAGAGGCTAAACATTCCCAGTTCCCTAAGCCGTTCCTCATAAGACATTTCCTCCAGACCCTCAACCAATCTCTCAAGGAAAGAAGTCCAGTTACCCTGACTCCGCTTCCAGATAAACTTACCTGGATGACTCCGAATCTTCACAGACATATCTCCTGATGACCTTAACACCCAAGCCACTTCATACTGTGAAATTCAATCTTTGAGGTAGCTAGGACCCAGGTCGTATAGTGCTTTGTAGGTTAATACCAACATTTTGATTTGTGCCTAGTAGATACAAAGAAGAGTGGTAACTACTTTGTGGATCTTGAAACCAGAACAGTAGTGAATGACTTTTTATCAGCTCTGTTGACTGTAGACATGCTCTGTTCCATGAGTGAGGGTTTTCCTGCCTCTCTGAATAACTGTCTGCCCACATACACTCATATGCTAACGCAACTATAACATTTCTCCCTGCAGGCTCTACGCAAAGTGAAAAATAAATTCCGTTTAGGAAGGAAACAACCATGAAACAAGATCATTGCCGTCTCCGTGGCCAAAGCTGCCATCTGTCAATGAAGATTTCCTCACGTGGCACCCACGGAACATGAGTGCGGGAGCCGGCAAATCCTCCGGAAAGCTCCGTCTTGCCTGGTGTTCCTTGTAGGAATGAGCTCACAAAAATATAGGAGGCAGCCTCATCCTGTTTCTCTTAGCCCCCACCACCCTGAGAATTGGGGGGGGGGGAACCAACAACCTCCAAAGCCTCAAAGCAGAGACTTTGGGACAAAGCAGTTTCCCTGGGACGAGGACATTTGCATGTAGATGCAGAATGTCCCGGCATATCTGCAGACATCTGCTTGTGTTATGGCATCTTTTCTCACTTTCTGTACCTTGCAAATCAATGCAAAAAAAAGAAGAAGCAAAAAGCAAAGTGTTCTGCTTATGTACTGCCCCATACTACTTCAAGTAGTCTCTGGGTGGTTTTACACTTTTTAATTACAGTTTGCAGGCTACACATTGCCTCCCCCAGCAGCTGGGTCCTCATTTTACCCACCTTGGAAGGATGGAAGGCTGAGTCAACCCTGAGCCTGCTACCTGGGATTGAACCCCAGGTCGTGAGCACAGTTTTACCTGCAGGACAGGCATTTAACCAATGCGCCACAGGGCTCTTGCTTTGCTTTGAGGTTGGTCCACTGGGAAGTAAACAAGGGCTCCATTGACAAATCTGGTGGCACTGTTGAGAAGCTTTGTGGAATCCTGCCCCTGATGGAGAGATACACTACCTACCAGCTTCTCCACGGAAAACATCTGTCTTAACTCCTTCGTTCAGGGGCAGCTCATGGGCTGGACCAGGAGGAGCACCTCATTTTACAACAAAAGAAAAGAAAACATATGGATGGCGGAGTCCTTTCTCCATGCCCAACTACCATAAACATGGCCCTTCGCAGGGAAGATACAAAGCAGCAGCCAGTATGTGCAGAAAGCAACACCTTCAAGGATGCTTTAGAACAATGTTAATATGTGGTCCAAGAGGCACAGTGTGGCCTGCTAAATACATCAAATCTGTTCACAAAAAGAAGGACAAAGTCAAAGGAAGTCAAAGGAAGGAAGGAAGGAAGGACCTTGCATTCTTAGCTGAGTTGACAGTCCATCTCAGCTAAGAATATCAGGTCCAACAAATTTCTTGATGCCCTTGCAGACAATTTCATGGTCCAGAAAGTAGAGGAGGCAACAAGAGGAACAGCTATTTCAGATCTGGGTTTAACCAATAGGGAGGTTGAAGTGGGTAGGATATTTAGGTAAAAGGGACCATGCCCTCTTGGAATTTGTTATACAGTTGGAAGGTGAAGCTAACCATAGTCAGACAAGAATCCTAGACTTTAGGAAAGCCAATTTTTGTAAACTTAGAGAATTATTGGCTATGATTCCAGGGACTGAAACATTTAAAAAGAAGGCATTGCAAGATGGATGAGAGTTCCATAAAAGCGGGATACATTACTAAAGTCACAATTTAAACTGGACCAACAAGAAAAAAATAGGAGATGTCTAAAGAAACTGCAATGGTTTACTAAATAACTTTCAACTCAGCTAAAAGAAAAACAAGTAAAGGAGATGGCAGGGGGATGGTTAAAAAAGCTAAAGCGCAAAATGAACTTAGACTTGCCAGAGAGATTAAAGATAGTAAAAAGGGTTTCTTAAGTTATGTCCGCAGCAAAAGGAAAAATAAGGAAATGATAGGCTCTCTGCATGGCGATAATAACCAGTTACTAACAGGAGACAAGGAAAAGGCAGAAGTACTCAACACCTTCTTTGCCTCCGTTTTCTCCAAAAAGGGAAGAAAGAGATCCGCTGGGTCAGAGTAGATGAGATAGGATGGGAATTGCAACATAGAATAGGTAGAGAGCTAGTACGGGAACACCTGGAAACATTAAATGAATTTAAGTCTCCTGAGCCAGATGAATTGCACCCAAGCATATTAAAAGAACTGGCAGAAATTCCCTAGAGGAACCAATGATGATAACTAGAGATGGGCACGGAACGAATATTTTTTCATTTCCGTTATTCATTAGTTGTTCCGTTACGTAACAAAACGGCAAACGAAAATTGTGATGAAAATGCAACGAAATGAACAGAACCACGGAAATTGTGGTCATTACGTTTCGTTTCCATTAATGGCAACGTGCAATGAAATGAGCTGTTTTAAATGTTAAAAAACACCCTGGACATCCATAAAAATGCAGCGATAATTATTTATATTGTCTGATAATACCTACCAGGAGGGTTGGGGTCCTTAAAACGTTTGTTTTTGTCTTCTCCCATTGCAATGTATTTTTCTTTTTCCTTTAAAATGGATGTTGCCACCAGCCACAAAATGGAGGCAAGCCATGTGATGGGATCATGTTCAACCAATAGCATGCCCAGGTTGCAGACTGGGCGGGCAGGTCTGGCAGCCACAGAGGGCATAAAAAGCTCTGGCAGCCCCCGTCCTACTTGCAGTCTCTGGTGGGAGTTAGGGTGGGTTGCTGTCTCTTCTGCGACGCTAGCTTCAGTCCTGCAGCCTCCCTGTGTGTGTGCGTGCTGCGTACCTCTCGGTGAGTACCTTCCCCTGCCCCGCAGGGCAGTCACTCTGCGGCTGCCTTGCACCCTGGGCAACGCCCGCCGCTGCCTTTGCAGCCTCCCAGCGTACCTAGTCTATACTGTGTCTCTGCCAGCATCCATTTTTAGTGTTTTCCCTCTGGTTTGGGGCATTGGGGGACGCCCCCGCACAGAAATGCTTTAAAAATCACGCAAAAAGCAGGTAGAAACGACAAATGAAAAAATGAAAAACGGTAACAAAATTTTTCCAAAAATTCGGAACAAATGGAAACGAACCGAAACAGACCTCTCAACGACAAACGAAAAACCAAAACACCATTTTTTGGATTCGTGCCCATCTCTAGCGATAATCTTTGAGAAGTCCTGGAGAACAGGGGAAGACCCCATCGATTGGAGGAGGGCGAATGTTGTCACCATTTTCAAAAAAGGGAAAAAGGAAGACCCACATAATTACCACCCAGTCAGCTTGAATTCAGTTCCTGGTAAGATCCTAAAACAGATTATCAAGCAGATAGTCTGTAATTATTTAACTAGCACTGCTGTCATTACATAAGAGCAAAAGAACATAAGAGCCATGCTGGATCAGGCCAAAGGCCCATCTAGTCCAGCTTCCTATATCTCACAGTGGCCCCACCAAGTGCATGAGACTAGATATCTGTCTCCTGATACCACTCCCCTGCATCTGGCCCTTGAAGTACCCTGGTTTAAAGCCTGGAGATGACACATCCCCATCACGGTTTGTAACCTGTGATGGACTTTTCCTCCAGGAATCTGTCCAATCCCCTTTTGAAGGCATCCATGCCAGATGCCATCACCACATCCTGTGGCAGGGAGTTCCATAGACTAACAATGCGCTGGGTGAAAAAATATTTTCTTTTGTCAGTTTTTACTCTCCCAGCCCTCAATTTGAGTGGATGTCCCCTAGTTCTGGTATTTTGGGAGAGGGAGAAGAGCTTCCCTCTATCCACTTTACTCATACCCTGCATTATTTTGTATGTCTCAATCATATCCCCCCTCAAGCGCCTTTTTTCCAGACTAAAGAGGCCCAAATGTTTTAGCCTTTCTTCATAAGGGAGGTGCCCCAGCCCAGTAATCATTTTATTCGCTCTCTTCTGCACCTTTTCCAGTTCCACTATGTCTGTCTTGAGATGCAGTGACCAGAATTGTACACAATACTCCAGGTGTGGCCTTATTATTGTCTTGTATAATGGCATTATAATGTTGGCTATTTTATTTAATAATCCCTAGCATGGAATTGGCCTTCTTGATAATCCCTAGCATGGAATTGACCTTCTTCACCGCTTCCACACATTGGGTAGACACCTTCATGGAGCTGTCCACCAATAAACCAAGATCTCTTTCCTGATCCATCATGGATAGTTCAGAGCCCATGAGTTGATAAAGTTTGGATTTTTTGCCCCAATATGCATTACTTTACATTTTGCTACAATGAAAAACATTGACAGCTCGGCAGGAGCCAGAAAATGATGGAATGAAAAAGTTCATTTCAATGGAAAAGCAACCATATCGTTTCGTCTATAACGAAATGCTGCTTCCTCGTTTTGTTTTGTTTTGTTACATAATGAAATGACGAAACAGCATTTCGTTTTTCATTTCCTGCCCATGCCTTGTGTGTGTATTTTGTTTGTTTTATTTTGGTTCTGCAACTTTGGAGACCCCATGAAAACCCGCCCCTGAGAACTCTGCTTCAACCAAGTCGGACGATGTGGCTACACATCCAGGCTGGGCTGGGAATGACATCTGCTTACACGCTCACCAGGTAACCTCTTTAATTGGCTCTAACCAGGTTTCAATTGTGTTCTCCCTGGTGAGTCAGCCAACATTTTATCCCAGTGTTTCGATGCAGGTCTTTTTCCTGGGCCTCAGCCAGAAAGGAAGCTTGCATTCCAAAAGTAGGTGATGTGCGAGGAGGCGGGGGAGGCTTCAGCCGAGAGTAACAGGCTGCCTCGGTCTCTATAAGTGCTGAGTGGAAAGTTCCAACCACAAGGAGGGCACTGGCTTTAAAATCACCTTGCAACTTTGGCCGTGCGTCTGGGGGACAATCATTTGCGGTTCTTCGGTGCTGCCCATGAGTTACAGGTGTGTGTTGTTGACAATGGCATTTTTAATCCACCAAAGCTTGCATTAATGGTTTGCTCTTTCAGTGGCCTATAAAGGTCTCCCATGTGTCTACATTTGTATTGCGCAATGACCACACGGCTCCTTTTTGAGGTGCTTTTTGTTTTGTTTGTTTTGAAACTCTGGTTCAGACTGTTATTGCCATTTAAGTGATTTTTTTGTTTTTTAAAAAAAGGGCAATACTTCTCGGGCCCGGTGTACGTTTTCTGTTTTGTATTGAGTTTGTTGTAGGTAAAAAAATCTGTTATGCTTGTTAGCAGTGACTTTGTGCTGTGGATCCTAATGGGAAGAGCAGAGTGGACAGAAAATAAATAAAACATTATTTCCGTGTTTTACAACAGGGGTAATGAGGCTTCGCCGGACAGCATCCAACCAGCGTTCAAGATCTGCTAAGCTTGGGATCTAAAACTATCTGGCTGCATCACTCAACGTGGCCTTTTAAAAGAAGACAGAAGTGGAGCTGTTGAAAGACTCTTTTGGGGGATATGGAGGCCCCACTCAGAAATACCCTGGGATCTTGGAACTTCTGTAAATGTTTGTTTCGGCTGTAAGATGAAGATTTTACAGTAAACCCCCATACGGTTTGAGAAGGTGCAAGATGGAGGCTGTAAAACACACGTCTCATTTAAAGGGATAACATATATTATAACAGTAAAACAACTTTGGCGGGGGGAGGAGAGGTCCATATTGTATTCTGTCGCTCTGAGGAGGGGGCATCCTTCTGAGTTATGATCCAAGGGCGTGTCTTCAGAAAGCAATGGTTCATATGTCCACAAGAGTCCCCTGAAAACCGTTTTTAGCCTCCTGGACTTCATGAGAACTGGTTCCCTGCCCCTAGGCATCATCACAAGCATCTGTGCTTCCCCAGCATAATCAAGTGACATTTTTATAAAGGTGAATGGCAGCATGTTGGAGCTAAGGTGGAAGACACCCCCACGCCCAAAAATAAAGCACAAGATAAGGGCATCAACTCTTCATATAGTAAAAAAAAATGAAAATATGCAGAAACCCTCCAAAAAGTTAGGATCAAGCAACAACCTGGTTTTTCCTGCAGAATCCCTTCTCTCCCTCTGGCCACCTTGGCATCCCACCTTCCATCCCACTTAATAAAACACACACACACACAACTGTGGCTCTGGCTTTCAGGATGATTTTCTGGTGAGGATGATTTTCTCAGATCACCAGATCGGTCTGTTCCCACCGGCAGCCGTGCTCCGAAGCTTTGTAATGGCCCAGCTAGACATTTTGGACCACCCCAGGATGGGAAGGGGATGGAAGGGGCCCAAAGGGTCACAGAGCCCACCTGCTGCTGAGGCAGGCAATGAAGAACCCTGGACACAGTGACGCACGAACCGGGGACAAGCCATACGGAAGGCAAATCCTTTCTCGTCTTGGGATCCAGGCGTTCTGGCTTACGCCGGCTCCTATTGTTAAACTTCCCCGTCTGGGGCATGTTCCAGAGTTTTGTGGTCTGGATCCCATCTAGAAAAGCAATGATAGAAGGCAGCACAGGCTTTCTCAACAGCTCCCTCGAGGCCTCGCATTTGAGTCAATTGCTTGCTTGCTAGAAATATAATTATGAAGAGTGGGGGGGGGGACGTCCTGCCATCATGATTATTCTTCCCGACTTTGGAAGTGGGGTCATCGGGAAAAGAAAGAGGCGTACCAGAGAGTGCGAGGATGTCTCTTTCTGTCTCTGCGCATGCGCGCATGCTGGCATCTGGGCATTTCCCCCTCCCTCTCCCCCTCTTCACACGGGCTCTTTTGTGCAACCTATTCATTTGTGTTGTTGCTGATCTTGCGCATTACCTGAAATAAACTCTCCGTGGAGCAGCCCAGCTGGCCCAAGAGCATCTTAAGAAGCCAAGGGCCAGCCTGCCAAGTGGTGAAAAGTATATGCTTTTGCAGCGGAACACATCGTTTACTCTTCAGACTAATTGCTCCGGAGGATCAAGGAGCAGGGAAGGCGGTGGCCCACGGCTGCCAAGCTGAAAGATGGGCGGTTGCAGGGCCATGGCCCCGACTGCCCCAGGCTGACCTCCGTGTTTTTGCTGCCTCAGGCTGGATCCGTCTCTCCCCTCCAGTCAGCCTTTCCTTTCCTCCTGTTTATCAGGGTTTCACCCCCCCCCCATCTTCCTTTCATCTTCCTCCTAATGAAGGAGGGCAGGAGGAAAAAGGCAGGAAGAAGAACTGGACTCGCCATCATTGTAGAGCCACAGGGTCAGAGAGGGACCCTCGGGGTCACTGAGTCCATCTTCAGTCAAATGAGGACTCAAACTCCCAACCTCCGATTCCACAGCAAGATGCCTCCACCGCTGAGCCATCATGGAATCATAGAATCATGGAGTTGGAAGAGACCTCAAGGGCTATCCAGTCCAACCCCCTGCCATGCAGGAACCCCCATCACAGGACTCCTGGCATATGGCCACCCAGCCTCTGCTGAAAAAACTCCAAAGAAGAAGGCTCCATCCTCCTCCTTTGGGACAGCATCTTCCACTGCTGGATAGCTCTAACCATCGTGAAGTTATTCTTAATGTTCAAATGCTGAGAAGCTTGCTGCCTGAGATCCCAGTGGTGATGGTGGTGCGTAGCCATCCCAGTGAATGGTCTGTTTACATATTCTGTTAAAGAACCAGAATTGGGGACAAGGAATGAATGGGAAGGAAGCTCTGAAAGTGCTCAGATGAAATCCCCACCAGCGCCACCACCAAGATACAAACAGATCAAATGAAAATTAGGCAAATCAAATGTTGGTGCAAAATGCTGGAGTTAAGCCAAGCATATGTAACTTGAAGGCTACTCTGAACAGTTGTAGTCACCTAGGATTGCCCCAGATATTCTCAAGTTGTCCTCTTCCATCCAGTACTCTAAAGTGCAAGGAGAGGTCTTTCTGTAAATGGAAATCCTCCCCAAATGAGGAAAATAAAAAGGAACACAAACTCTGGCAAAAGAAATGTAAGAAGATGATAAGAGAGGAAAAGAAAGATTTTGAGGAACGCATGGCTAGCAATATAAAAGGTAATAATAAAAGCTTCTTTAAATTTGTTAGAAGTAGAAAACCTGCCAGAGAACCAGTTGGCCCTCTGGATGGTGAGGGAGGAAAAGGGGAGGTTAAGGAGGACTTGGAAATTGCAGAGAAATTAAATGAGTTCTTTGCATCTGTCTTCACGACAGAAGACCTTGAGCAGATTCCGCTGCCTGAATGGCCTCTCTTGACTAAAGAATTAAATCAAATACAGGTTAAAAGAGAGGATGTTTTAGGACTAATTGATAAACTGAAGATTAACAAGTCACCGGGCCCAGATGGCATCCACCCAAGGGTTATTAGGGAACTGAGAAATGAAATTGCAGATCTCTTAACGGTTATATGCAACTTGTCTCTTAAAACGGCCACAGTGCCGGGGGACTGGAGGATAGCGGATGTCACACCAATTTTTAAAAAAGGAAGTAGAGGGGACCCGGGAAACTACAGGCCAGTTAGCCTTACATCTGTCCGAGGGAAGATGGTGGAAAGCCTCATCCAAGAGAAAATCTTAAAACACATAGAACAAACCTTGCTGAGAGAAAATCAGCATGGCTTCTGTAAGGGTAAGTCTTGTCTGACAAATCTTTTAGAATTTTTTGAAAAGGTCAACAGGCATGTGGATTTGGGTGAACCGGTGGATATAGTCTATCTGGATTTTCAAAAGGCTTTTGACACAGTCCCTCACCAAAGGCTGCTGAGAAAATTGCACAGTCAGGGTATAAGAGGGAAGGTCCTCTTAAGGATTGAGAACCGGTTGAGATCCAGGAAACAAAGAGTGGGTGTCAATAGGAATTTTTCACAATGGAGAGAGGTGAAAAGCAGTGTGCCCCAGGGCTCTGTCCTGGGAACGGTGCTTTTCAATCTGTTCATAAATGACTTGGAGACAGGGATAAACAGTGAGGTGGCAAAATTTGCAGACGACACGAAATTTTTCCGTGTGGTAAAAACCAGAGAAGATTGTGAAGAGTTCCAGAAGGATCTCTCCAAACTGAAGGGAATGGGCTGCTGAATGGCAAGTGTAAAGTAATGCATATTGGGGCAAAAAATCCCAACTTTATCTATCAACTCATGGGCTCTGATTTATCTGTGACAGATCAGGAAAGAGATCATGGTGTATTGGTGGACAGCTTCATGAAGGTGTCTCTCCAATGTGTGGCAGCGGTGAAGAAGGCCAATTCCATGCTAGGGATTGTCAAAAAGGGGGTTGAAAATAAAACAGCCAACATAATCATGCCATTATACAAAACAATAGTAAGGCCCCACCTGGAGTATTGTGTACAATTCTGGTCACCGCATCTCAAGAAAGACATAGTGGAACTGGAAAAGGTGCAGAAGAGAGCGACTAAAATGATTACTGGGCTGGGGCACCTCCCTTATGAGGAAAGGCTAAAACATTTGGGCCTCTTTAGTCTGGAAAAAAGGCTCCTGAGGGGGGATATGATTGAGACATACAAAATAATGCAGGGTATGAGTAAAGTGGATAGAGGGAAGCTTTTTTCCCTCTCACAAAATACCAGAACTAGGGGACATCCACTCAAATTGAGGGCTGGGAGAGTTAAAACTGACAAAAGAAAATATTTTTTTACCCAGCGTGTTGTTAGTCTGTGGAACTCCCTACCACAGGATGTGGTGATGGCATCTGGCCTGGATGCCTTCAAAAGGGGATTGGACAGATTCCTGGAGGAAATGTCCATCACAGGTTACAAACCATGATGGAGATGTATCATCTCCAAGCTTAAAACTGGGGTACCTCAAGGGCCAGATGCAGGGGAGTGGTATCAGGAGACAGAGATCTAGTCTCATGCGCTCCCAAACGCATCTGGTGGGGCCACTGTGAGATACAGGAAGCTGGACTAGATGGGCCTTTGGCCTGATCCAGCAGGGCTCTTCTTATGTTCTAATGGACTTATGTACTTCCATCCAGCAGTAAGTTCCTTGGAAGAACGGGGTTCATTAAACTGGGGTGAAGGGACACAAAAGGAATTTCTGTTGGAGTTTTTTGCAACCTCACATGTTGCCTTTATCAGGTTTGGCTGGGAGGGACCTCTCTGGGTTTGGGTGATTGAATGTCAATCCATCCGGCACTAACCAATCATTCCTCCCCTGCCTCTGAAATCAAAGGGAGTCCCCCCTCTCTGCTCAATGCTTTTTCCCTCTCTGTTTGGCAGTTCGCAGTTTGTTGAGGAAGCCTTCATGTTTGTTACCTGGCTGTTATATCTATTCACAAAGGGTCTGAAGGGTCTGGAGCTGGGCCAGGATGACCAAGAGCTGACGGCGGATCTGCTCCCATCTCAATCACTCTCTTTCTTTCTCCTTTCTCTGCTGTTTCATTCTCCCGAAGTGGCTTCACTCAACACAACCTCTCTGCCTTGAAGACACGCAGTCAGATTCTTCCCTTGGTCCATTGGATTCCCTCTCTCTTCCTCTCTTCTCATTGCCCTTTTATTTTATTTTATTTTATTTATTATTTATTTATTTTTACAACTTATATGCCGCCCACTACCCAAAGGTCTCTGGGCGGCTTCCAATCAAGGAATTAAAACAGTTAAAAACATCAAACAACAATAAATAATTAAAACAACAATAAAAACCTTATACTAAAATCATCACACTAAAATTGCCATCAGAAGACCCACAATCTAAATTGTATCAATTAAAAAACTTCTGGAACAGGAAGGTTTTTACCTGGCGCCGAAATGTCATCAGTGTTGGCGCCAAGCGGATCTCACTTGGGAGGGCATTCCATAGCTTGGGGGCAGCTGCCGAGAAGGCCCTGTGTCTGCAAGCCATCCCTCTTACCTCCTTGAAGGATGGCTCTTTCAAGAGGGCCCCCTGGCTTGATCTTAATTGCTGGGTAGGTTCATATGGAAGGAGGCGGTCCTTCAGGTATCCAGGTCCTAAGCCATTTAGGGCTTTATATGTCAAAACAAGCACTTTGAATTGGGCTCGGGCAGCAACTGGTAACCAATGTAGGCTACGTAGAATCGGCGTGATGTGATCCCTAGCGGCCCCACCACTTACTATCCGCGCCCCACGATTCTGAACCAGTTGCAATCGCCGAACCGTCTTCAAAGGCAGCCCCATGTAGAGCGCATTGCAGTAATCAGTATGGGATGTTACCAGTGCATGCGTAACTGTCATGAGGCTCCGTTCATCCAGGTAGGGGCGTAGCTGATATATTTTCCGCAGCTGGAGAAAGGCACCCCTGGCCACCGAGTCCACCTGGGCTTCCAGAGTTAGACCGGGGTCCAGGAGAACCCCCAAGCTGCGGACCCTATCCCTTAGGGGGAGTGCAACCCCATCCAGAACAGGGAAGTGGCCCTCTAACCTGTCTGACGAAGCACCCACTAACAGCACTTCCGTCTTGTCTGGATTGAGTTTCAATTTGTTAACCCTCATCCAGTCCATTATCTGGCCCAGACACGAGTTCAGCACAGAAACCGCCTCACCTGGATTGGTGGAAAATGAGAGGTAGAGCTGAGCATATTGCTGAATCCTCAGCCCAAACCTCCTGATGACCTCTCCCAGTGGTTCCATGTAAATGTTGAACCGCATGGGGGACAGTATAGAGCCCTGAGGAACCCCATGACATAAATGCCATGGGGCAGAGCAACTGTCCGCCAGCACCACCTTCTGGACACGGTCAGCCAGGAAGGAACGGAACCACCGCAAAGCGGTGCCTCCGACTCCCAACCTGGCCAGCCTTTCCAGAAGGACACCATGGTCGATGGTGTCGAAAGCCGCCAAGAGGTCCAGGAGTATCAACAGGGTTGCACTCCCCCTGTCTCTCTCCCGGCAGAGGTCATCATACAGGGCGACCAAGGCAGTCTCTGTACCAAAACCCGGCCTGAAACCAGATTGAAATGGATCCAGAAAATCTGTTTCATCCAGCAGTGCCTGGAGTTGCCCGGCCACCACCCGCTCCAACACCTTGCCCAAATAAGGGAGGTTCACTACTGGACGGTAGTTAGCCACCAGCCCTGGGTCCAGGTTAGGTTTTTTTAAGGAGTGGCCTAATTACTGCCTCTTTTAATGCAGCAGGGACCACTCCCTCTCTTAATGAGGCGTTTACAGCTTGCTGGACCCAGGTGCGAACTCCCCTGGCAGATCTTTCAATTAGCCCAGAAGGGCAAGGGTCGAGTGGCGTAGTGGTAGCACGGACAGATCCAAGCACCCTGTCCACATCCTCGGGTCTCAATAATTGAAATTCATCCAATAATACTGGACCTAAGCACGGCACACTGGACACATCCCTTGATTCTGCACCAATAGTGGAGTCCAATTCCCTGCGAATCTGAGCGATTTTTTCCTCAAAGTGGACAGCAAACTCGTCACAGCGGGCTGCTGAGTGGTCTAGAACCTCCATCATATTTCTTGGTTGAAGAAGGTCCCGGACCACCCGAAACAGCTCTGCTGGACGGCACTCTGAAGAAGCAATACGGTTTGTGAAATATTGCCTTTTCGCAAACCGTATCGCCATGGAATAGGCCCGATAATGGGCTCTAAGCCGTGTTCGATCGGACTCACAGTGATATTTTCTCCACTTGCGCTCCAGCCGTCTCCCCTCCTGCTTCATTGCCCGCAGCTCAGATGTATACCAAGGAGCTGTCTGGGCTCTGCGTAAGGGGAGAAGGCGCTTAGGTGCAATCATGTCAACCGCCCGGGACATTTCCCTATTCCACAGGGTGACCTGAGCTTCGACAGGAGTGCCGACCATATCAGACGGATAATCCCCCAGAGTTTTCAGGAAACCATCTGGATCCATTAGTCTCCGAGGGCGGATCATCTGAATAGATTCCCCCACCCTTGCAGAGGGTAGAAGAAGCTAATAGCCTAAACTTGACCAGAAAGTGGTCTGACCATGACAATGGAGTCAGAACCAACCCCTCCACATCCAAACCACCATCCTCCAATCCCGTTGAGAAGACCAGGTCTAGAGTATGGCCCTTCTCATGCGTTGGGCCGTTGACATATTGAGACAGCCCCATGGTTGTCATGGTGGCCATGAAGTCCTGAGCCGCCCCATTCAAGGCTGCCTCAGCATGGATGTTGAGGTCCCCCAGTACCAACAGTCTGGGGGTCTGCAGCACCAGGTCCAAGACAACCTCCGTCAGCTCAGGCAGGGAGACTGTTGGTACGCAGCAGGGTGGGCGATACACCAACAGAATCCCCAATCTGTCTCGTGAGCCCAACACACAGTACAGGCCCTCCAGGCCTCCTCCCAAGGAGATAGGAAGACTGGTCAAGGAGATAGAGCTCCTATAGACTATAGCAACTCGCCCTCCCCGACCCTTCAAGTGACACTGGTGCTGGACCGAGTACCCAGGTGGGCATAGCTGGGAGAGGGGAACACCACCTTCCTCTCCCACCCAGGTCTCGGTAATACATGCCAAGTCGGCATCCTCATCCAGAATGACATCATGGATGAGGGCGGTCTTGTTTTGTACCGACCTGGCATTCAACAACAGCACCGTGTGGCTTGTGGGCTCGCTGATATGGTCACCTGATTCCTTCTGGCTAGGGATGGAACCAGAAGAGGGGATAGATGTAAGGTATCTAACCTCTCTTCTCCTACGCGGGCACGTTCCACTCCTACCACCATACCTTCCCCTACCCAGCACAATACCAATGGCTGCCCCCTCCGTTGCCCCCCCTTCCTGTTCCCTCAGTTCCATTGTGGGTCTTATCTCCTATACTTGATGGCAACAAATATTCACCCATTCACCCCCACCATCGCACCTCCCCCTCCCTATCATATCCATGAAAAGGCAATAATCTGTGCCAAGGGGTGCTAAAATACCAAAGCTTGGATATAAGTCACCTTGGGTGGGAAACCCTCCTCTTCGGCCCTTCCCTTCTGGTGTTATGACTGTAAGATGGAGGGCTTCAAGAGGAGGAGAAGGTGTGTGTAGGTCCTACTAAATTCTATGTGGACGCACCAAAGGGATGGATGGTCCCACAATTTTTTATTTATTTATTTATTTATTTATTTATTTATTTATTTATTTATTTATTTATTTTAATATTTATATACCACCCATCTTCTGAAGGAACTCCGGGCAGTTTACAACAATAAGAATAACAATAATAACAAACTAAATAATAGAAGAAGAAAGCAATAACAATAAAAATGAAAAGAAAAATCATAATATAAACATTAAAAAAATCATAATTTTTAAACCCTGGGTTACCTCCAAGAGGCCCTGCTAGCTGGCGTGACCCTAAGACTGGAGCCACAGATGGGACACTGCCCACTGGACCCTCACCAACCCCCCCAACCAAAAGGGGCCACGAGACAGACTCGGAAAAGAGCAAAGGCTTTTTAGCAGTCCTAAATGTTGCTGCGTCAGGCTCGGAGGGCCCCGATCCACCAATGCCCCCCCCCCATCGTGAGCACCAGCTGCCCCTGCCAGAAACAATCATCCTCATCACCCCAACCTGCTATTATTCCTGGTGGAAAGCAGCTTCTCTGGGCATCGCTCGGCTCCAGGTCGGAGCACAGAGCCCGACACATGGAGACGTTTCTCTGATAACCCTGTATTTATTTTGATTGCGTGAGGCTTGGACCCAAATCTAAATTGGACTCTATGTCTCTCTCTGTGTGTGTTTGGAATGCTAGTGTGCACTGCCCTGCGTGTGTGTGTCAGCAGAGTTCACCATCATAACCTGGCAACGAAGCCGGACCGGGATGGTCAGCTTGGTGAGATTTTGGTTTCCAATCACTCTTTGCTTTGATATCTGAGCATTTCTTCAGCAGCGCAACACTCGGGGTGTCTGCGCAGCTGTCCAAGAGAACGGTCATGGGAAGAGGTAGGGAAACACCAAGGCAAAATATGCTGACAGTGCCTGAACAGGGGTTGTAGTGCTTGAACGGCAGCCACTGCCACGGGGAACAAAACAGAAGGATTTTGCTAGGGTGCTGCTGGAACCTGGCTGGTCCCCTCTGTGGAACTGATACAATGCCAACAATAAAGGCACAAGCCATCTGTGAGAGAAGACAGGAGAAGATGCTGCCAAATAGAGATGGGCACGAAATGAAAAATGAAACATCGTTTTGTCATTTCGTTAAGTAACGATTTACTTTGTTAGGTAACGAAATGGTAGGAATAGGAAGTGTTTCATTTCATTTTGTAATGAAATGGCATTTCCTCCTCTAGAATGAAACAATTCATCCTAGAGGAAATGGCAGGGAAGCTTCCTCAAGCTCTTTCCTGTAAGCCCCCCAAATTTGGAAAGGTTTTGGGGGCAGGGGGCTGAGATATTAAGCTCCAAACGGGGTGCCCCTAGGGAAAAAAGTCTTTCTAATTGGATTCAGAACTTTAGATGCCAAGCCACGGGCGAACGATTCATGCCACCAAGGAGGCCTTCTCCCAGATGCAGGGGAGTGGGATCAGGAGATAGAGATCTAGTGTCGTGTGTCAGCAGACTATATTACTAAATGGGTAGCAACATATAATATATAAATTAAATGTGTTTGCCACTGAGCAGTGCAGCAGTAACGTAGATAAAATGTCAGTATTGATATAAAGGGTTGCAGAGTTAGGCTAACAGAAAGACAATGACAATGAATAGAGTAAAAACTCATATATTCATATATACATCAAAAATATACACAGCATAACAACCAAGCATTATATACAATATAGCAAACAGACAAACAGAGTGTGGGGTAAACTGTTCTCACCATAACAGTCCCCAAAATACAAATGGCAAGCTAGTGCTATTTATACAAATCAGCACTCATAAGATCTGATGCAATCTCTAATTAACAATCTGATGCAATCTGATCTAACCATTACAAATCATGATGTTACAATCAGTTCCACCTGCACTTCATCACTTAACATGCCTGTGATTACTTATCTCTAACACTTGTGGATTAACATCATGACACAGCAGAATCTAACTGCCTCCATTTTACAATTCTCTTTACACATTCTGTTAAATATACATAACATATGTTTTATCAACTTTTACATATCTTGACATCGTGCTCTCTCAGATGCATTTGGTGGAGCCACTGTGAGATACAGGAAGCTGGACTAGATGGGCCTTTGGCCTGATCCAGCATGGCTGTTTTTATGTTCTTATGTTCTTATTCCTGGAGGAGAAGTTACAAACCCTGAAGGAGATCTGTCATCTCCAGGCTTAAAACTGGGGTATTTCAAGGGCCAGATGCAGGGGAGTGGTTGCAGGAGACAGAGATCTAGTCTCGTGCCCTCCCAGAGGCATCTGGTGGGGCCACTGGGAGATCCAGGAAGCTGGACTAGATGGGCCTTTGGCCTGGTCCAGCAGGGCTCTTCTTAGGTTCTTAGGTTCTCCTGGATATCTATCCAATGCATCTAATCCGGGAGAGGGACTGAAAGGAGGGCCTTCTTTGAGGTTTTGAAGCACCAAGAAGGCTCATAGGGGGCAACACTGTCTTCTAGATAGAGCTGCATGCTCAGTCTGTCTATCTAGCCATTTCCCTGGCGTTTAAAGCAGTGGCAATTCATTGGCAAAGCGTGCTACTTATATATTGTCCCATAGCACTTAAAGCACTCTCTGGGCAGCTTACAATTTACTAGTTGTTCCCCCGTCTATAAAACGCTCTCATGTATAAGACGACCTCCACTTTTCCAACCCAAATCACAGTTTCGCAACACCACAGTTCTCTCCTCACCTTTCTTCCGTGTATAAGACAACCATCAATTTTCAGTCTAACAATTTTAGACCAAAATATAGTCTTATATTTGGGGGGAATACTGTAATTATTCAGGCTACACATTGCTCCCCCCACCCCAAAAAAAGAGCTGGGAACTCATTTCTCAGACCTCAGAAGGATGGAAGGTTGGGTCAACGTTGAGCCAGCTGAGCAGAGTCTTAGCCGCAGCACTGCAGCTTAACCCCTGCGCCACAAGGCTCTCCTCCTCCACCAACTGGTGTTTCTCTCATTCTCTGCTCAGATGCATTTCTTTTTCTCCTCCTTCCTTTCCCAAAGTCCTGATCCGGTCTTTCTCTCGTGCCTTAGTTTTGCTAAACATGGCTCTCAACTGCAAATCAAAGTGGGGATACACACTCGCGTGCACGCACGCACACGCACATGCACACACACACACACACACACACACACAGAGAGAGGGGGGGCACTGGTGATATCTTGTCCCCATAGCTGTGTCGGAGAAGCAGGAGTTAGCTTTTCATGAGGGATGGAGACTCGAGTCGCATGATCTGTTGTCAAGTGGACTTAATTTGCACCTATGACTTGACTTGCTCTTGGGTTTTGTGACAGCACCCTGGAAGCAGAAGAAATACATATGTAAATCATCAGCCAATCCCAGCAGGAGGGCAGGGGATGATATGGTATAAAAAGGGTGGAGCCTGATCTCTGAGAGTCAGTTAAGAAGAGTTGAGTCAGTTAAGTGAGTTAAGGGAGTTGAGTTGAGAGTTGAGAGTGAGTGCTGGGAGAGAGCACAGCTCTGTTAGAGTTCAGTCAGGCAGTGAGGGCTTTACTGTTTACTGGTTATTACAGACAGGGAGGCTTGAAGAGTTAATGAATTTATTCTATGTTTAAGGCAACGCATACCAACTTCAGATATTATTGTATTTATTTATTTATTTTCTCAATAAAGTTCATTATTATTTTTATGTTATACATCTGAGTCTGTCCCAATTCATAAGGCGACGATTTAAAAGGTGGCAGCATTACCAAGTGGATATTGTGAAGATTAATAAGTTGGTTTCCTTACACTTTACAGTCTCATCACAATCACACGTTTAAAAGGGAGGTGTCGTCACAGGTCCCCCCCCCCAATGACTTGGACTTTGGACTTGAAACCTACCCATCCCTCCCATTTTTTCTGATGGGAAAAGCTTATTTTTAATAGGGACTTTAACTTAGGGCTTGTTATCAAAACATTGGACTTGTGACTTGGGGCCAACATCCCTGGTTTTCATTGCGAAAAATGACATAATTTCAGGATGATAAAGTTTAGGGATGACAAGAGGCAGAAAACCTGCAAAGTCCCCTCCTGCCCACCACCCAAAACCATCCCATCTGGCTCCTTGGCTGGCATGCAAAAGTTGGCTTTCTGGTTTAGGGTGCAATCCGACGGGCATTTCACCTGCTGTTTGGTCCACTACAGGAACACGTTGGCTCCTTCCTTTTTCTGGCAACCACAAGACATAATTGCTGGTGTGAACCAGTCCGTTATCTGTAGATCATTCCTACCCCCACCTTTTGGGGCCCGTCAGGGACTTTTTTGGTATCCGTGAGGTTGCACTGGTTTGGTTCATTTCCAGCATGCATGACTGCTGGAAATAAACCAAAGCAAGCCATGCAACACTCAAATTGCCTTCAGATGGGAATTCACCATATGATGAAGTAAAGAAGAGAGCCACTTGGTTAACATTGACTAATTGGCTACTTCCTTTGCAGCTCTGTGGAAGTGCAGATGAAGTGGGTTTTATTTTTAGAATGTTCCAGGGCATTGCTGGTGTGCCGCATTACTTATGCAAAGTTTCTTTTTAATAGAAAACTTCCTGCTAGAAGCAGGAAGATAAAGGAGGGAAGTCTGTGAAGATTCTCAGTCATCCAGGTGAGTTTATCTGGAAGTTGAGTCATGGCAACTGGACTTCTTTTCTTGAAAGAATGAAATGTTTCACTGCTCATCTAAACAGTTTCCTCTTAGGAAAGCTAGTGGTAAGTCCTCCATTTTATAGTCCACTTTGACCTCTTGTCACCCTAGACTGAAATAGGCTCATTAGGTGGACAACGGCCCACCTTGACAACCTTCCCAGCACCCATAAAGTAGGAGTCACTAGCCATGGCCTTGTTGGTGGAGGTGTGAAGTATTCTTGACTTATCTAGGGATTGTTGAAATGGCCACTTCATCTCCTGAAGTGTCATGGTTGCCATTTGAAGATAGCTCCCCAACAGCCCGGTCCTGGTCCCCCCCCCCCAGAGCAATGCTTGCAACCCTAAAAGGATCAACTGAAACCTAAGCTACTGCTTTGAAGGCCAATTGGCTTCAACGTCCCCTTAAAATAGAATTTTCAATAGGATAATGAATCTTGTCAAGTTCCGAAGCATCTTTCTAGCCCAGAGGTAGCAGCTGCATTTTCTGACTGAGAAGTACCCAAAGAACTGGACAAAGTGGTAACCGCAAAGTGTCCGAACTTAGCTGCTACTAAGAAGCTCGCTGCCTGAGACCCCAATGGTGGTGGTGGTGGTGGTTTAGCCCTCCTGTTGAATAACCCAGTCCATTTACATCCTCAGTCTGGAACGACCCCCTCAGTGCAAGACAGGCCAAGGCACACGGGGACAGGTAGTAAGGACTGGAATTTGAAAGTACTGTACAAAATTCATTCACAGGCAAATCAGATGTGGACTGAACTACTATGGAGGAGTGCTGGAGGGCTCAGATGCTTCATTCATTCATTCACTTATTCATTGTTTATACCACCTCTCTGGTCAATGGTCGCTTTGGGCAGTTTGCAGCAATGACACAATTACATAGACCCCAATTTAACAGCGTAGAAAATAAAAACAGTAAAATACAAATAAAGCAATACAGCTTTAAGCATAGAAAATGCATTTACATAACATGTTTACACTCCAAGTTTTCAGTCACTGGGTAAACAGTAGTACTCAAACCAGGCTCTTATCTTTGCACCTGGGTCCTTTTAACACCTGGATCATATGGCTTGTTTCTCTATCAGAACCCGGCCAGAAAGCCAAACCCAAAACCTGTCACATATTAGTTAGTGAATATATGTATTAGACTCCTTGCTGGTCAATGACTGTAATAAAATTTTATTATTATTATTATGTGTTAGACAGGATGTTCTATATATATTTAATATGTATTTAATTGATTTAAAGATGGAGTCTGTAAAAGTGCAAAGTCACAGTGATTCAATGTATAGTTTTTTTCTAATGGAGTGCAGATGTTAAGAATGAACATAATGAATTTTGGCTGATGCAAGGGGTTGCAATAGCTATGAGGTAATGTCATTGATGATTGGACAAACACATGTATAAAAATGTTCTGTAAATCATTATTCATTGGGCCTTCCGTGAGTAAGGCACCCACTTTGTTTCTCTGCCATATATTTTTGTCAATGTAATGTATGCTGTTATGTTATTATGCTGTTGAACTTTGTATGTATAAGTTCTGAGATGCTGTGATATATTTTTGTACAGTTTGTAATATAGCTGTTTGGTTTTAAGAAAACTCTGTCTCTGGCTAACTATTTATTCAAGAAGTATTGCTTCTGCTGGGTGATCAAATAGCACAAAACTGTGACAAACAGTTTTACTTGGTATTAAATAAAGATTTTGTTTCCCAATACGTTTTTTGCTTTTTCACCAATCCAGCTGCACAGATGCCAGATCAGTTATGGCCAGTGGGGGCAGAAGCACAGTAGAGGTCAGTTTTGCATTGGGAGGCAATAAATTGTTACCTGACCCTAAAGAAGGCATTGTTTGAAAGCTGTCTCTGTTTTCACAGAGCATATTGCTTTCCTTGTTATGAGTGATTGGCTGATCTCCCAAAGATTAACCCACAAATAAAAGCAAGTTAACATGTGCAGCCAGAAAATCTCAAACAAATGTCCTTTAACTCACAAGGGAGTTCTGCTTTTAACTATGAAGCCACTGGTCTCATTTACGTCTAGCCGGGGTCTGCATAGTTTGCCAAGCATTGCATAAATGGATCTCAAACAGCTGACAACCAGCAACACCTGGCTATGATTTGCCGATGTGAACAATGCTGGCAGTAATGCTAGGCTTGGAGTGGATTTCTAGGAACAGTAAGAACATCGGAAACAGACTGCCTCTCTGTCCAGCCCGGCACTGTCTCCTCTGACCAGCCACAGCAATCGAGGGCCTTATGCACATATGCCATGTGCCGAGACCCAGTCTGGCACTGCCAGTAGCTGGTAGAGATGGGCACGAAACGAAAAATTTTTCGTTTCCGGTTCTGTTTTTTCATTTCGTTACGCAACAAAATGACAAACGAATTTTGTCTCTAAAATGAAACGAAACGAAGAGAAGCACCAGAAATTTTGTCATGCATTTCGTTTCCGTTACTGCAATATGAGTGAATTGCTTAAAATGCTTTAAAAAATCACCAAAAATCAAAAATAATGGTAATGAAACGGTAACGAAACGAACGAAAACAAAAACGAATTTTTTGCAAAAATTCACGAAAAATGGAAATGAACCGAAACAGACCCTCCAAACAACAAACGACAAACGAAATGCCATTTTTTTGATTCGTGCCCATCTCTAGTAGCTGGTAAACCTCCCAGCATTAGCTTTCTGGGACAAAAGCCCAGGTGCAGTTTTTAAAAAGTCACCGTAGCACTTTTTCAAAAACTGCACTATGGCTTGTGTCATGTGAAACAACCAAAGTCACTGAATCCTCTTTGGTCCTTTCGGCTTCCCAAAACACTCCTCGCCTGTTGTGTTAGTTTGCAGAAATGTAACAAGAAATACAAGACTCCCCCACTCTTCCCCTCCAAAGGTGAGGAGGAGCAAGGAAGATTGAAAAGAAATGTTTCCTGTTTCTCAAGAGCAAGAAGGAGAAGGCTCCCCCAATTTTTGCTTATGATGCTTTTAATCATCTTGAGAAAGGGGAAGCTTCCCTCTTTTAAAGAGAAAAAGACCTTGATCACACCAAAGAGGGCTGCCTGAGGTGTAGTGTGGTCGATCCTTACATATGACCAGACATATTGCCCCCAAAATCACATGCAGTGCCTCAAAGCAGCCCTGTTTAAAATGCCCTAAACATTTTGGCCATCTGGGCACACCCTAATTCTTCTCACTGGTCTAAAAGAGTGCAGAGGAGGGGGGCTGATAATGGGGGAAGGTGCCACGATATTCTGGGGGGTATGTTGGAAAGCAGGGCCCCTTCATTGCCCTTTTAAGAAGGAATCAAAGGGCCATCAGTCCTTTTAAAATCCCTCCCTCACTCCCTTCCTGGATGCTGATTTAGGAAGCTTCTCTTGTCGCTGGTGGTGTTGAGATAGGGGATTTCTTTATTTAGATTTGTCACTGCCCATCTCCCCAGAGGGGAATCTGGGTGATTTACAGTATAAAGCACGATAAAAAAGTGGGTATGAAAATCTAAAAAGCATCTAGAACTAACATATATATATATATATATTAGAGATGGGCACGAAATTTTGTTTCTGTTTTCGTGTTTTTGTTTCGTTACGTGTCTCAAAAATGAAACGAACGGAAACACCGGAAATTTTGTTGTGCGTTTCATTTCCGTTAGTGTAATACAAGTGAATTGCTTAAAATCCTAAAAAAAATCACAAAAAATTGAAACAAGGTAACAAAATGGTAATGAAAGGAACGAAAACGAAAATGAATTGTTTGCAAAAATTCACGAAAAATGGAAACGAACCGAAACGGACCCTCCAAATGACAAACGACAAACGAAATGCCATTTTTTTGATTCAACCCCTAATCAGGGTTGGCCCTGGTTAGTACCTGGATGGGAGACCACCAGGGAATTCCAGGAGCTGTAGGCCCCTGGAGTAGGAACTGGCAAGCCACTCCAGTATTCCTGCCAAGAAAATTCCATGGACATGGGGTCACAAAGAGTCGGTCACAACTGTAATGATGCAACACACACACACACACACACACACACACACACATACACACAAGCTTTCAAAGACAGAGAATCTATGATGTTAACCATCTCCAGGGGTGACAGCTGCTTGATTCAGCTGTGACTCTCTTTCTCTGTTTGTAATCCCATGCCATTTTATTTTAAGATTTTTAATCTCACAAGTAGTGGCTTTATCAAGAAAGGTCTGTGGGGCCTACCGCTCCAGTGGGGTGCACCACAGTTCTGTTCTGGGTACGGTGCTATTCAATACAGTATCGTTATTAATGACTTGGAGGAAGGAATAGAACTGATTAAATTTTCAGGTGATATCAAATAGAATGAGTTTCAACAGAGAGAAATGTAGGGTGCTGCAGCTAGGTTAAAAAAATTGCACAGATAGAGGATGTGAGATACCTGGCTGGAAAATAGTACATGTGAAAGGGATCTGGGAGTCTTGCTGGACCACAAATTTAACATGAGTCAGCAGTGTGATGCAGCAGCCAGAAAAGCCAATGCGATTCTTGGATGCATCAACAGAAGCATAGTGTCTTGATCAAGGGAAGTGATAGTACCACTCTATTCTGCTCTGGTCAGACCCCACCTGGAGTCCTGTGTCCAGTTCTGTGCATCTCAATTTAAAAAGAATGTTGACAACCTCGAGCGGGTGCAGAGGAGGGCGACCAGGATGGTTGAGGGTCTGGAGGAAATGTCTTATGAGGAGCGGCTTAGTGAGCTGGGAATGTTTAGCCTTACAAAAAGAAGGCTGAGAGGGGGTATGATAGCTATGTTTAAATATTTGAAAGGATGTCACATTGAAGAGGGGGCTGGTTTGTTTTCCATGGCTTCAGATACTAGGACTCGGGGCAATGGTTTCAAACTACAGGAAAAGAGATTCCATTTGAGCATTAGGAAGAACTTCATGACAGTTAGAGCTGTTTGGCAGTGGAAGATGCTGCCACAGAGGAGGGTGGTGGAGTCTCCTTCTTTGGAGGTTTTTAAGCAGAGGCTGGATGACCATCTGTCGGAAATACTGTGATGGGGGTTCCTGCATGGCAGGGGGCTGGACTAGATGGCCCTTGAGGTCTCTTCCAACTCTATGAGTCTATGATTGTATGATTTCATCCTGTGAGCATCTGTACGCTTGGCCTCTTGGTTCCCTGGGAATGCTCAAATGCCCTCATTCCGTTCACATTCACACACTGATCCGAAGCCCCATACATTAGTTTTATCATGGTAACAGAGAGAGACTTCTGTCGAAAGGCCCGACCGTTGACCTCGGGGCCCTGAGACTGCATCTAATCTCAATTCCTTGCTCAAATCATGGGTTGCGTTGGCACAGACCATCTCAAAGGCTCTTTCTTGGCGCCACGAAGGAGTTGGTTCTTGTTCTGCTCCCTGCCGCTGTCAGACGGTTTGCGTGAAACAGGGGAATGATTTATAAAGTGAGGCCTCCTTTCCAAACCATCCCCACCCCAATCTTGCAAATTGTTTTCTGTGGAATCTGAAAGCACTTTGGAGCAGGGCAGCCAGCAGGAACCTTGGCTTTGGCAATTTGCTAGCTTATCGCTGCTGCTGCTGCTGCCATGATGAGATCCATCCATGCTGTCTGAAAGGCAGAGGTGCTCCGAGTTGACAGTCACAAACCCTGTGGTGAGGGAAGGCCGCTGCATTGAACATTCTAAGCCCAGAGCTTAGATATGCAATGTGTACACACGCTGCCTGAAGTGAGGGTGGCCACGGGCCTTCCTTGACGTGGGGCAGGCCTCCATTCGCAGGAATAGAATAGAATAGAATTTATTGTCATTGGATGAAATACCAGTACAATGAAATTAAAAAGTGCCATCCAGTCGGCTCATTCACACACCCCAGTATAAAAATCCAAGAGATAAAATCTCCCATATAAGAACAAAACATCCATATATATACTCCTACATTCACACGCAGAACATCACTTGTGCTCATTTAAAACTGACATAAATCCAAACCACACACACAGCCCTACACTCTCTCACCTGACAGCATTCATACCCGTTACATAAAAACTACAATTTAGAGATGGGCACGAAATGAATTTATTATTTGTTTCATTATTCGTTATTCATTTCATTAGGAAACGAAATGAATAATGAACTGACCCATCACAGAAAAACGAAATGAAATGGTGTGGAAATTTCCGCTTCATTCCACTTCGTTTTTGTGTTTTCCCATAGAAATGCATTAGCACTGCTTTCCTATGGGAAAGATTTCAAGCGCCTAGCAGCTGATCTGCTCTGGCCTGAAGCCAGTGCTAAACAGCTGATGGGCACAGGGTGTGGGGAGATTTAAAAAGCCCACTCTTTCCCCCACCCCATGGGTGGTGGAGGGGAGAGCGGGCTTTTTAAATCTTCCCCTTCCTGAAGACACAAGCCATCTGGGAGCCTCAAACAGCAAAAGACAGGCCAGGCGGGAGGGCACCCCTGCTCCCGTGGGGAACCCTCCCAGGCAGGCCGGCTCCGGAAGTATTCTCCCGGCCAGCTTGTTGGCCTTGGCCCCAAGCCAGTGCCTCAAAGGCCCCTGCCACGCTGCAGCCGCCAGGATCGCTGCTGCTGCCGGTGGTAAGTCAGACTCGAACCAGTTCGGCTCGGTTCAGGTTTGTACGAATTTTTTTTTTTAAAAAATTGTACGAACCGAAACTGAACCAAACCAAGGGTGGGCCCAGAAAAAAACAAACCGAACCATCACCTGGATGACTGAGAATCTCCACAGACATATGGGAGATCCTTCAGTGTTGGCACATCAACCCAGCCAAAAGTTAAGGAGACTGAGGTTTCTCAGGGAAGCTCTGGAATCCATAGAAAAGGTTCTCAAGGAAAAAGAAGACCAAGGCCAAGATCACCAATACGAGGTTATTCCCACATATTTCATTCTGGGTCGTCAGAGAGCCAATCAAGTGAGTACTCGAAACCAAGCCTGAACTCTCTCTAGAACCTAATGACCAAAGAGAGGTTGTCCATTTTGGGCACTTCACAAGAAAGCAAAAGACTCATGGGAAAGGACAATAATATTAAGAAACACTGAATGGAACAGAGAAAGAGGAAAGCTAAACATGAGATGCATAGACTCAACAAAAGGAAGTCTTAGTCTGGGTTTTGCAAGATCAAAGCTGAGCCTAGAAGGACAGAACCTTTTGGAGGTCGTCAATAGGCCATTGTTAGGACTGTGCAATGTTCAAGAAGTGGCTCATTTTCAACGGTTTTGCTCCACAAGGCCGCTGCCCCGTAAGAAGCCTGCTTGGAAGCTAAAGTGCAGCAGGGCTGACACGATGGTGCTTGAACCCAGGCCAGTGGGATCCAAATAGAAACCAGAGTTTTGGCTGCAAGGCACAATCAAGAGCTCAGGCACTTTTAACCACCAGAGAGCTCCTGATAAGCACGTACAAACCTCATGGGTGGATGCCATGTCCCTGGACGCTGGAGAAGGAGAAGGAAAAGCATCTGTAGTTAATCTAATGAACCCGCTCAGATTCATCTGGAAGCCCATTAATCTTGTAAGGAGGCATCGTGCCCTGCTAAACGTTTTTGTTTTTGAAAGTCAAGAGCCCAGCTCGGGGGCCATTACTTTTGCACGGAGGGGAAGAGCTGGCCTTTGAAGCTATGGTGGAACAGCAGTTGGGGAGGGTGGGATTGGTGTAAAGCCCCTACTCTCTCCTTACCATGGGCACAGAAATAAATTCAAGGAAGGAAGCCAATAAATGGGAATAGTGGTGATGATTACAGACGAAGGAGTGTGTACGTTTGCTTTTGGGAGCCAAAGAGGAGTGTGTTTGCAGATGGAATGGAGTCCTAAAGAGCGTCGATCACTGAAATTGTGCAAAGAGTTTATCCTCTGTGAAAAGGAACATGTATGGACATGCAAAGATGACTTCTGTTGGTGCTTCGCGACCAAGATTGTTGGACTCCCCAGAGCCTTGGGGAAGGACTGAGGCCCACATGTTTTTTTTTAAACCAACAGACTTTAAATAGCCTTTCCCAACGCAATTAGAAATGATTTTCTACTAGGGGGAACCTATTTGGAGTTTAATAACCCAGCTCCCTGAATGCCAAACCTCTCCAAATTTAGGGGGGTTACAGGGAATAGTTCAAAGAAACTACCCTGTGATTTTGGTGCCCCTTGGACACAGGAAAGCCATTAAGTAAGCATTTTGTTTCCTCCCAAAAATTCTTTAAAAATAATTAGTAACAAAACGAAATGACTAAATTAACAAAATGCTATACAGTGGTACCCCGACTTAAGAGCAGCTCGACTTAAGAGCAATTTGACAGTTTTAAGAGCGGAAAACTGTTGGCATTTTAACTGTCACATTACAAATTTTTAGATATGGTCTGCTTGACTTACACATATATATTTTTTTCATTTTTCATTTTTAACTTATTTCTTCAATTTTTAGATAGGTACCCCGACTTAAGAGTAATTCAACTTAAGATCATGCATTTGGAACAGATTAAATTTGTAAGTCGTGGTACCACTGTATTTTTGTTTCATGCCCATCTCTAATCGGAAGTATTCGCTACTGGCTGAGGGGCCCCAATCTCCCCATGAGGACCCCTTTCCTTCCTCTTTCTCCACTCCACCAACACCCCTTCCTGCATCCCCGTTTCCTATATTGGCTCAGCTCAATCAGGGACTGCTGTCCTCCCAATGTCTTTTCTGAGGGAAGGGTCTCCTGGGCAAGGGAGGGTCTTCACCAGAGACCTTCACAGTTTGCCATGGGGGCACAACTCAGCTCAAGGGAAGACGGTTCCGAGTCCCTTCAGCTGCTGCTGCTGCTGCTGCTGCTAGACACCACACAAGATGCTGGCCCACAGGTCAAGCCAAGCAATATACCTCCATTGCACCTCATTAGAAGCTGAGCTGCCTTACAGAAGTGAAAAGCATCTGTTTTGTCCTAGGGCATATTTTCTCCCCTACCCCATCCCATGTTGCAAATCAGCTCGGTTTTGTTTTGTCCTTCGTGACTGGGACGTAAACATGGGTTTGTCCTTGTCAGTTTGATCATTCAGACATGGGGCTTGGAAGAAATTGCATGAAAGAAAGCCGTGTTGTCTGTTTCCCATTGGAAGGCTTATGCCTCAAGTTTCTAGTTCGTTCCTGAGTGCAACAATGCCCTAATTTGGAGTAAGAGAGCTTGGGAGACTCATCCACCCACGGAATGGCCATATGTTACAGGAGGCCTCATCCTGCCTTCCCTGCTCACTGCCTTGGACTCTGAGACACCCCCGTTGCCTCCCATTAATTTTTGCAAGGTCTTTGATGTAACTTCCATCCCTTGAACAAGGGCCATACAATCCCATTTCTGCATTTTAAACCTCTGCCTCTCTGCTCCTTCTTCAAATTCTACTCTAACTTTGAAAGATTTCCTAATACGTCTTCCTGCTGCTTGTTTTAGGCTGTTTTTAAAATCTTTCAGAGAGGGTAGCCGTGTTAGTCTTTTCAAGAATTTCTGGCAAAATTCAAAGAAAAACAAAACAAAACAAAAGACACAAAAAATGTGACACCTTAAAGTCTAACTTTCATATTTTAATGTGACGTTTCGTGCACATGTGCACTTCTTCAGACATATGTAGCAGCAGAATGAGGTGTAAGATATAATATGAGCTGAGATATACATTTCATAGCAGATATTCATGGGTTGTGGCCTTAATCAACTGTTTTATAAATCTTACCACACACACAAAAGAAGGATGATAAATAATAAATGAATAAAATGTAGACAGTAACCTTAGGGCTGGATTATTATTCTTTTATTTTGCTTTTTTGAATGCACATGCATTACTTGCTAAAGGCCAGTGTTCATGAATGGCACAGTGAATCACCCTCTCCAGGACGCTCAGCCTTACATCTATGCAACGTTACATTTTGACTAAAACTACAAAATAACAATGACTGCAGATTCAGATGCAGAAAACCAGGTTTGTGAGTTATTTCTCTGTTTACTAACTTGGCCTCTTAAACGTACACAGCATCAAAAACATCTCAAAGCAGAGATAATGATCATACCTGACAAGTGTCCCGTATTGCCTGGGAAACTCCCTTTTTTTACCCCTCTGTGGGTAAGGAATTTTCTGACTGATAGGCCACGGTCAGTAAGGATGGGATCCCACCATTCTTCTACTCTTGTATTAAGTACAGGAGCTCCTCGGGGTTGTGTGCTAAGCCCCTTCCTCTACTCCTTGTACACACATGATTGCACCCCACTGTATAACTCCAACACAATCATCAAATTTGCAGATGATACAACAGTGGTGGGGCTCATTAGTAAGAACGATGAGTCTGCTTATAGGAAAGAAGTACAAGGGTTGACACAGTGGTGTAAAGAAAACAATCTTATACTTAACACCAAAAAAAAAAAAAAACTAAAGAACTTATAATTGATTTCAGGAGGAAGAAAGATGTACATTTACCATTGTACATAAATGGTGAGGAGGTGGAGAGGGTTGGTAGCTTTAAATATCTGGGCACTTACATCTCAGAGGACCTCTCATGGACTGCAAACACCAATATGGTTGTGAAGAAGGCACAGAAGAGGCTGTATTTCCTGAGAATGGTCAGGAAGATGAATTTATCTCAGCATCTACTTCAGTCTTACTATCACAGCACCATTGAGAGTGTCCTAACTTATGGCATGCTATCATGGTATGGGAGCAGCTCTGTAGCGGACAAAAAAGCTCTACAGCGAATAATTAAAATTGCCCAGAATATTACTGGGCTCCAGCTACCAACCCTGGATGACATCTTCACATCTCGCTGTTTGAGGAAGTCACACAACATTCTGAGGGACTCTACTCATCTTGCTCACAATTTCTTTGAACTGTTGCCTTCTGGCAGAAGATACAGAACAATTAAAACTCGGACCACACGTCTTCTGAACAGTTTTTATCCCAGAGCTATAATTGCACTTAATAATGAACTCAAGAACCACCAGTAGTGAGCACTTGGGCAGGATTACCTAGCCTGTTGTGTAGATGCTTGTGTTTTTA
>JAHTLZ010000193.1:339614-350458 GCA_023846285.1 Phrynocephalus versicolor
TGTGTGTGTGTTGAAGGGTTTTTTGTTTTTGTTTTTAATGTGTGTGAGAGTGTTGGAGATTTGTGTGTGTGTGTGCTGAATCTGGTCTCTGGGTGTCTGAATTTTGTTGTATGTGTATACTGTGTATATACACACAATGACAATAAATTATTATTATTATTATTATTATTATTATTATTATTATTATTATTATTATTATTATTATTATTATTATTATTATTATTATTATTATTATTATTATTATTATTATTATTATTATTGTCTTCCCAGATTATTATTTTCCCAGAAATGTCCCATATTTTTTAAACATCTGTAAAGATTAGCTCCCAAAATCTGGAAAACAGCTTGAGAAGTGCAGCTCTCTGGGTGCCTCTGCCAGAGAAGGGCTATTGTTTAGCCTGTCTATGTGACAAAAGGAAAAACCTGAGAAGGGATGGGGGAGCGAAGTCCCCTCTTTGACTAAGAAGGAGGGGGTAGGAATTGAGCCTCCTCTGCCTAGACAAAGGCTATCTCATTCAAACTCTGCTTATGCACAGAGACTAAGACATTTTATTACAGAGAAACAACAAATGAAGGGGACATATGTTTGTGAGAGATGGGCACGAAATGCCAAAATGGCATTTTGTGGTCGTTATTTGGGCCCTGGGGTCCTCTTCATTCCGTTTCCGTTTTTCGGGCTCCCAGGGCCCACTTTGTTTCCGTTTCTTCGTTTTTGGGGTGCGGCAAGCTGCAGCCGCAGGGAGCCTTCCCAGGGCCGGGCGCCACCGGAGCCGGCGGCATGCAGGCCGGGAGAGTGTTCCTGCAGCCATGGGGAAACCTCCCGGGGCCGGGCGCTGCCGGAGCCGGTGGCAAGCCTGCCAGCAGAAGAGCAATCCCATGTCCATGGGGAGTCCTCCTGGAGCTGGGCGCTGCTCCGGTCACCACCCCCAACAGGCCACCACCCCGGAATACCAACAAGCGCCACCCTCCCTTGGGCCCCCTCCCCAAGGACCGATCCGCCGTGCCATCTGCCACCCCCGTCGGGTTGCTACCCCCGGAGCCCCGCGCAGTACTGCCCTAACTCGGGCCCTTCTCCCTGGGAACCATTCCGCCCCGGGAGCTGCCGCCCCAGCAGACCGCTGCCCCGCAGCCTCCCAGGCCTAGACCCAGGAAACCTGTGGGGGGGGGGTGCCGCTGCACTCCCCCTATGCTCCAACGATGCCCTCTGCTCTGGCTTCCGAGCTGGCTGCATCGTTGCCGCTTTGCCATGTGGCTGAGATCCCGGAGCCCAGCCGATAAGGGCTCAGATCCCGCCTCTTCTTGCGAGATCGGCATAGTCTCGTATCATCGGCTCCGGTGAGGAGGGGGCAAAGAGGCTCCGCCAGGTCCAGCCCCCTCTTGCTGCCCTCCGCTTGTTGAATGACAGCCCAGAAGGCTGTCATTCACCAATCGGAGATGGCTGGACAGGGGACTGGGACCCAGCCCCCTCTCGCCACCCTCCACTGCTCCATTATTCATTGCATGAGCGGCGCAACGGCAATAACAGAAACAAACAGAACCAAAGAAAATTTTCTTGGTTCTGTTTGGTTCGAGCCTGCCCCATCGCAACGGTCATTATTCGTACCGTTATGTAACGAAATGAATAACGGAGAACGGTAACGAAAAAATGGTCATTTCGTGCCCATCTCTATTTGTGACTGAAAGAATAAAAGATTACAGCATGATTAATATGGGCATAAGAACATTGTAAGCCCTGGAAGGAGAAAAGCAGAATTTAGTTACGGCTGCCTGTTGAATTTGTATCACATCAGGTTTCTTCACGTACTTACATACAGATAGCAAGCTACTCCCCCAAGAAGACAAAATTGACAGATTCTGTGGCCTGCTGGGGAAGGGTGGGAGGTTCCGTGAGCTACCAAGAATAATGAAGCCTTTACTCTGCATTCCCCACAGCAATGTCAGTTCTGAAAGGTTGTTTAGTGTGGTGAGAAAGACTGTTACAAAGAATAGGATGTCATTAGACAACAGCACGGTCTGTGCTTTACTTTCATGTAAAATCAAGCTCTCTGGCCCAGCCCACAAATAAACTCCTTCCATTAAAAGTGTTAAATGATGCAAAGTCTGCAACAAATTTGTATAATACTGGTAAGTCATTAATGTTTGCCAGAGAGCCACATGAGTGAACATGATAAACCAACAGAAAATGTGTAATGAAAATAAAATGTAAATGTTTAACTTAAGACAAGCAATGTAAAATAAATAGTAAATATGTAATGTGTTGACTATTAAATGAGCTAAAATGTAAAATTGATAAATGTGCTTCCTATACCCTTTTTAGCATTTTCATTTAGAATGTATTATAACATAAGAATGTTCATAGCATTTCAGTGTCAACAAAGGTATCCGATTCTGATCACCTAATTGTTGTTAGTAAGTGGTTTACAAGTTGTTATTTTAGATTTCTTGTACACCTATCTTAAAATTTGAGATATACTAGAGCCTGGTTGTAGTGATGGGATGGTTTGCGGCAGGTGTCGAAAAATTTCCCCTGTTCTCAAATCCAAAACTTAACAGGTATGATAATGATAGAAAAAATGAACATGTACTACTAAAGGTCAGCTCTTATGGGAGCTTCTTACTCACATCCAGAAATAAGTGCTTGGACTATTTAAAACCTTGAATAATTTCAGGAGATAGCACTAGATGAAATGCAGCCATATTGGTAGGAGGTGATGTCTTTTCTTTTAATAAACAGCAACTTCTGGCATCGCTCTTGGCTTGGACTGATCCAAAGAAGAAATACAGCAGATTAAAAGTTCAATATGTTATTTAAAAAAAATCATAAACTTTTCTTCTCAGCTTTTTTTTTGAAAAATTTTATTAGTTTTAGGTGAAGGGGGAAAGGGATAGAAAATAAAACACATGGAATTACATTAAGTCTATCAAGTCAAAGACAAAGATTATACATATAAGGATCTAATAACATATCAATTAACTAGTAATTTAACTACTTCTTGCCATTTGCTTTTGGTGGTCTCTTCATAGACTCCTTTCAAATATCCGGAAAGACTGTCAATTTCAATACCTTCTCTTATCTTTTCACAGAAATTTCACTCTGTAGGCACTTCAGGTTGTTTCCAAAATTGCACATACAAAATCCTTGCTGCAACAATTACATGGTGTAATACATACTTTTGGTCATGAGAAATATTCATATCAACTCTATTATTGTGCTTGTTGTCTTTTTAGCTGTTTTATTGGAAACTGCCCTGAGTTCCTGAATGGAAAAAGGTAGCGGTATATAAATGCACCAAATAAATAAATAAATAAATAAATAAATAAATAAAAAGAGTTCTGGTCTAAACTCTAATTTAATCTTCAATGATCTCTCTATAAATAACCTTACCATTCTCCAATAAATATTTTCCTCTTTATAAGTCCACCTCGTATGATCAAAGGTGCCACTATCATGTTTACATTTCCAGCATCTTGAGGAACAGTTTACATTTGACTTTTCTTCTTGGCTTTAATATTGCCTTTTGATGACACATGATGCCATTTCACACTCATTCTTCTTAGATTTAATTATTGTCTTTTAATTGTGTTACCCATGCATTGTTTCCACGTGCCAACCTTCAATATTGTCTTTCAGTGCTGTAAGCCATCTTGGGAGAGAAAATGCCATCTTAATTCCTACTATATTTTGGCAGGGAGGGAACCCCCTTGTGCGGGGCTGCCTGCCCTTTCCACGTAGAGCCAAGGAGAAGGTGAGGTGGCCGTCTTTCCATGGCACCGCCTTCTCCCGTGAAATGGCAGGGGGAAGTCGTTAGATTTAACAGGCAAGTCTTTTGTTGAGCTGTGGGTAAATATAGCCACTGGATCACCAGACTCATACCAGGAGGAAAAGTTTAGACAAATTAAGTGCCCTGAGAGAGGCGAGACAACAGTCAGGCGTGGGAGGCGATAGGAGAATGCCCGGGAGGAATATAAACATGGAGCCGTCCATAGGGATTGTTTGAGGTGGGAGGCAGTGATATAATTAGGAATAATTTAGCAAAGGTCGATCTCGGCTGAGCACCAGGAAAAAAGTCCTCATGGGAGGCCGAGGGCATGCAGTGACAGAATAATCACCCAGCAGGAAGAAATCAGCTGTGGAGGACCTTGGGGCTATGAGTCACTTTGGGCTGGCCTGGGCAAATACTAGCCCAAACCCTGCAGCCCTGGAAAGGGCCTGGGCACAGGCAGAAGGCAGCTGGCAGATCATCGCCACCTATAGCTTGGGAGACCCAAAGGCAGCACACACAGCTCCGCACTGCTGGGCTCCGAGGGTTTCCGGCTTTCTTTACTTCTCTCTTCAAGATATGCAGGAAGTACAACAGCCCATGTACAGTAGACACTCCGCAGAGATGGTGGCTTCGTTGGAGGTCTGCCGCTCTGCACCCATGGCCTCTGCTGAAGGGAAACACGGAGGAACGTGATCAGAGGCGTGGCCAGGATTTGAAGCACCTGGGGAAAAAATTTTTATTGCACCCTTCCTGCCGCCCCCCCCCGCTCTCCACCACTCAGCAACGGGACCCGAACCCTGTGGGTGTAGGGTGGGTGCACGTGCATGGGCGGACGGGGTGTGTGTGCGTGCGCGTGCGTGCGTGCGCGCACACGCACACATGGTAGCATGTGCATGCCTTACACCACTCCCACCAAGGTGAGGAAGAGGAGGAGGAGGGTGCTACGGCCACCACGCTCCTGCCTGCCTGCTTTGCTGCGTGAGCGGCAGTGGAGGGAGTGCTGTTGCCAAGCCTTAGGGGAAAGGAGGACTGCTGGGCAGCGGGAGGGCACAGGGCTTCCTCCCCCTGCTCCCTCTCCAGCCACCCCCAGATTGCTACACCCGGGGAAGATGTACCCTTCTGGCCCCCTAGATAAGCCCCTGAACATCATACGAAATAAATCCAAGAAAAGTGATGATGGAAGGAAGAGGTGATTAATGTCCCAGGATGTGTGTGTGTGTGTGTGTGTGTGTGTGTGCAGTTTCTCTAATGAGTTTGCTCTCTTAGGTAGTCTGATTCATCTCCCCTTCATGGGGGTCCAATTGAGATCTCTGAGGCCTTTTTTGTCAAGCGGAGGATTTCCCACTCGCTTGAATTTTATCACTGTTCTTAATTGCTCCCTAATTGCTACCCACCAAGGAGGGTACTTCTATGTTCCTGTTGATGGTCTGTCTTTGTCTCCCAAGTCTCAAAAAAGACCAGGAAAGTTTACAGTAAAAATACAAATAACGGGGTCATAGAATCGTGAATTTGGAAGGAGCCTATAACGTCATCAAATCCAAACTCTTGCTCAAGGCAGGAATACCAATCTGTCGGATGGTGGTCTAGATTTCTCTTGAATGTGAGACTCATCAAAACCTCTGGAGGTCATTGTTTGCACTGTTTCCTGCGGGGGCTTGATCTTCAGCCCCCTGATCATCCTTGTTAACCTTTTCTGACCTTGTTCCAATGTGTCAGCATCTTTCTTGAAGTGTGGCATGCAGAACTGGACCTAAAACTCAAGGTGAGGCTTAATAGAAGGGAACTTGCACTTTGTGGGATTTTTTGGAGACTATGCTTCTATTAATGTAGCCTAAAACAGCATTTGCCTTATTTTGTAGCCACGTCACATCATTGGCTCTTGTTCAGCTTGTGATCTACAGCAGTTCCAAATTCTGCTAATCAGCCCTTGCCACCACAAATCTTCAAGTCCAGGTTCCCTAGATGGAGGATAAGAATCCAAATCTTGATGTCCAGCACCGAAGAATCTGTCGGGTCCCTTTAGCCACCTCTTTATTCTAGAAAAACCATTACTGTATTCTCATTGATACCAGTGGTGTGTTAACACAGCCAACTAGAGATGGGCACGACTTCGCGGAATTCCCGTTTCCGTTTCTGTTACTCGTTTCCGTTATGGAACGGAAACGGTAACGGGAATTACTGCGCCAGAACTCGAACTCGAACCGACTAAAGAATAATTGGGTCTGATTTGACGTTGTCGTTCCTGGCATCGCGGCGATCCCGCGATGCCAAGCGGCACAGAAAAAAAGTTTTTTAAAAGTTAAAAAAACCCCCGATTCCCGGCCCTAAAAGCAGGCGAAAACTGTCTGAGGGCACCTACCAGGCCAGAAGGGTGTTTTATTTGGGGGGGGGGTTCCCCGCCCCCCCTCTCCTTGGCTGGTGCTACTGCTGCGCTGCTGGTACCAGGCAGGGGGGGGCATCGTCTCGTCTGCCTTTGCCATGCGGTGTGCGGGCGGGGGGATCCAAAATGGCGACCACAATATTCTTTTTGAAATCGTGGCCCAAAAACCCACCAAAGCACCACAGAAACATGCAAAAATTAGCTATTTTAAATGCTTGAATTTTTACAGTAGCAGCAGTGGGTTTGTCTTGCCAAAATACGTCTCCGTTGATTTTTTTTGATTTTTTTTATTTTTTTTTTACACCTGCGCACGCACAATGATGGGCTGGCCATGGGATGGGACCATGCAATTTTTTGGAGCCATTCCACCAATCGCATGGCCAGGTTTTGCTGAGACTTCTGGGTGTGCCAGAGAGGGCATTAAAAGCCCACAAACCCAAACCCTAAACCCTAAACCCTAACCCGAACCAGAACCCATACGCCATTACACTGTGTTCTTAGTGGGCCAGAGGCACCCAGAGGTACAGCCCACTAACCCACCCTAACCTTAACCGTTACCCTAAGCGTAGCCCTTACCCCCTACCCCATGCTCTGGGAAGTCAAGTCGCGCTAAATCGCGGCGGTAACGACAAACGAAAAAACAAAAAACGAAATGACAAATTTTTGAAAAATTTCACGAAAAACGGAAACGAGCCAAAACGGACCCGTCCCGAAAAACGACAACTCAAAATTTTTTTCCCCAAGTCATGCCCATCTCTACAGCCAACCCTTGAGATCTTGTGGTTTAGTCTCTCAAAAATAAGACAAAATGAGACAAAAAGAGAAGTTCTCAGCGCTGGTTTATTGAGCAAAAGCAAAGTGCTGTTTCCAGACAAAAACACAAAACCATTCGCGAATGGGGTCCCCCTCTAAAATGGAGTGAGGACCCCGAACGCTACTTTCCATGGGTTTTTATACATTTTCAGACCCTTCCTCGGTCACTATCGGACGACCACACTTTCAGGACCACCCTCAGGACTACGCATCACTTTCTGTACCCAACTCCACCTACACAGATTCATATTCTCAGCTTACTTCCTCTTTTTCATCAGTCCACTTCTCGCTTTCCCCATACACCCAGCTTCTTGCTTTCACCACATACATTTCCATTTACCATCTGCCTGAGCATCAAAAAGGAAACAACAGTTCCTTCCTATGCAAGATACACTTAGTTTTACTTCTTAATAATCACAGTCAAAGATTGCATTTATGCATGATACTGATTATATCTCACATTCGTAAGCTTATTAGCAGGTATGCGAATGTCCATTAATAATTTCAAATCTTACACCCTAACCCTAACCCCCCTCCAACTACTCACCTCAAGATGGAGAACCCTCCCTAGTCAAGCCAAGTTACCTGGGCAACAGTTCTCTGGACCTGCCAGAAATGCCTCTCTCCAGCTGTGAAATTAATGACAACCACAAATTAAACAATTAATCATTAGCTGCCTTTTAGTGGCACCCAGCTCTGCAGTCTTTGAAGGATGTAGATTCTTCCACATCCAGCTTTTCCTTGAAATAAGGTGATATTTCATATTTGTACACACATGCACTTATGCATGTGCATGCACACACAAACACACACCCAAGGGGGGAAGAGCAGAGCCTTTCTGATCACAAAATCCCTTTGCTACCAGTGTCCCACTCTTTTAAAAGCAACTGTTCTTTAAAAAAAGCAGCTTTATGTGGGGAGGCAGGATTAGACCCAGAGATCAGAAAGGGAAGCCCAGAAGCTTGCACCCCATTCACCCACCTCCCCAGCAGTGCTTCCTTATATTCCTGTGGATTTTGAGTGCCATGGTCCTAATCAGGATTATTTGACCCTGACATTTTTTTGATAGAGTAGCTATTTCTCAAGCTGATGTTAAAGGAAAGAAAGTTCTCACACACTCACACCCCGATTCAATTATACAATTATACTTCCTCCAATTTCCCACCTTTTCTGTGTGTGATATTGATCTCCAAAAGTGCAGACGCTAAACTCCTTATCCACTGGGGAGGAGTGGGGGAGCCTGTCCCAGCGACGGAGAATGGCCACCCCATAAGGCAGGCCTTAGGGATCTGCATGGATGGGGCCCCGAGACCCACCCGCTGGTGTTGGAGGGTCACTCCACCTGGATGAGGAGTGGTGGAAGGCAGCCAGCCTGCTGAGCCTCCTTTCCCCTCCACCCTTCCCCCCCTTTCTCTGTGAGAGACGGCTCCTTTTCCGAGAGGTGATATGTGCTCACATTACCGGACGTTGGAAGGGCCGGGATATTTCATTAGCAGCTGGAGAGCATGGCGGGCTGGCCGGGAAAACAATTACTGTATCAGAAAGGTGGGGGAAAAGGAGGTAACCATTCCTCTCTAGGCTGTCAAGATACCCAGGAGAAGCAGGACATCTCCGCTGGCCCCAGCTGAAGTGCTTAGTGCGCTGGCTCTGTCGAGAGAGAGATTTCCTCTTCCTTCAGCCAGGCAAGGCCTGTCATCAGGAGGATGAAAACACATCAACCCAAGCCACGCCACTGGGACCAGAATGAAGCCCCCTAGCCAATGAGGCCTGATCCAGCTCCATGCAGGTTTGGGGAGGGAAGGGAAGATGTCGGGGTGGTATCCAAAATTTCATGACAGGCAACAGAGGCACAGTCCATCTGTGGTCAGTCTCTGAAAACTTTTCCTTTTGGCTGCATTAGACATCCAAGGATACACTGTGGGATGACTGTCCCACATGGGACTCAGTGGGTGGGTGGGAGGAAGAGATCTGGGTCTTATTGGTTGCATATAGAGATGGGCACGACTCAGGAAAAATGGTTTTTCGTTTTTCGTTTTTCATTTAGGGGTCCGTTTTGGCTCATTTCCGTTTTCGTGAGCTAATTTTCAAAATTTTTTGTTTTTGTTTCGTTTCGTAACGAAAACGAAAATGAAAATTTTCCCCATTTAGTGCCATTAAATGCTTTTGCTGTAACGAAAAATGAAAATTGGCTCAAAATTAGTCGTTTCGTTTCTGTTTCCGTTCCATTTGGGAGCCAATTTTCATTTTTCGGTTCGTTGCGTAACAAAAACAAAAAACGGAAATGGAAACAAAAAATTCGCTAAGTCGTGCCCATCTCTGGTTGCATATACCCCAAAGAGGTCACCCCTGATTCCCACGGCTCCAGCACCCAACGGGGCCCCTCGTTTCAGAAAAGCAGACCAACTAGAAAGGAACACAGCTCTGTGCACTTATTTATTTATTTGATTCATATACCGTGCCATCTGACCACGCCACCTGCCCGAAAGGAGCGTTTGGGCTGCAATAAAATAAAATAAAATAATAAAGACACTGAAGCTTTTCTCTGAGTCCTCAGTTGCTATGAAGCTAAAACTGAGGGGAGATGGGGTTGCCCTTTTTCAAAGACATGAAAGGTATTCCCACCAAGAAGAGGAGACACAAGAACGGACTCGAGCCAGATTTCAGCTGAATATCATCGGGGGGGGGGGGACCTCCTGATTATTCTTAGAGTAGTACGACAACGGAACCCATGACCTCAAGAGGTGGTGAATGCTCCATCACTGGAGGCATTCAAGGGGAAATTTTGGCAACCATTGCAAAGCATTTGAGTTCCTGCCTCGAGGGGGAGGGGTTTGGACTCCTCGCTGGCCTTAGAGATCCCTTCCATCTCCACATCTCTGGGATTCTGTGGTTTTAGAAGAAGCACTTAGATTTCCAACGGCCAGAACCCTCTCCTCCTAACTCACATTACCTCCTCCCCCCACTTCTTTTTCTTTTTCTTCAACTTTTTGTCTTCTCTTGATAGTACCACTCTATTCTCTCTCTCTCTATTCTGCTCTGGTCAGACCCCACCTGGAGTTGTGTGTCCAGTTCTGTGCACCTCAATTTAAAAAGGATGTTGACAACCTCGAGCGGGTGCAGAGGAGGGTGACCAGGATGGTTGAGGGTCTGGAGGAAATGTCTTATGAGGAACGGCTTAGGGAACTGGGAATGTTTAGCCTTTCAAAAAGAAGGCTGAGGGGGGATATTATAGCCATGTTTAAATATTTGAAAGGATGTCATATGGAAGAGGGAACAGGTTTGTTCTCCATGGCTTCAGAGACTAGGACTCGGGGCAATGGTTTCAAACTACAGGAAAAGAGATTCCATTTGAACATCAGGAAGAACTTCATGACAGTTAGAGCTATTCGGCAGTGGAAGATGCTGCCACAAAGGAGGGTGGTAGAGTCTCCTTCTTTGACAGTATTTAAGCAGAGGCTGGATGGCCACCTGTTGGAAATATTGTGATGGGGGTTCCTGCATGGCCGGGGATTGGACTGGATGGCCCTTGAGGTCTCTTCCAACTCTATCATTCTGTGATTCTATGATTCTATGATTCTTCCTCCCCTCATTCTCTTGTTGGCTTCCCCATCTCCATTCACCCAGAGGCCCCTTCAGCCTTCCATGTAAGGTGGCCACAAGAACCAAAGGAGGGGGTGGTCCTCTCTCTTTGATAGCTGTGCAGGAGGGGGATTTCGCAATAGGAGGGCCTGCCTAGTCCATGGAAACCATGAAGACACAGGAGCTCTTTTCTGTACTTCTTCTTACAGCTACCCTAGGGCCACCCTGTGTTCACTTGCCCAGCCCTCAGCAGCGTCTCCCTCCCTCCCTCTGTTAACCACGAAGGAAACCATTAAGCCTTGGAGCAA
>JAHTLZ010000193.1:355958-369756 GCA_023846285.1 Phrynocephalus versicolor
ATGACAGAGTTTATTTTCTTGGGCTCCTTGATCACTGCAGATGGCGATTGCAGCAACGAAATTAAAAGACGCCTGCTTCTTGGGAGGAAAGCAATGGCAAACCTAGATAGCATCCTAAAGAGCAGAGACATCACTTTGCCAACAAAGGTCAGGATAGTCAAGGCTATGGTTTTTCCAGTAGTGATGTATGGAAGTGAAAGCTGGACTATAAAGAAGGCTGATCGCCGCAGAATTGATGCTTTTGAGCTGTGGTGCTGGAGGAGAGTCTTGAGAGTCCCCTGGAGTGCAAGGAGATCAAACCTATCCATCCTGAAAGAAATCAACCCCAAAAGTTCACTGGAAGGACAGATCTTGAAGCTCCAATACTTTGGCCACATCATGAGGAGAGAGGACTTCTTGGAAAAGTCCCTGATGTTGGGAAAGATTAAGGCAAAAAGAAAAGGGGATGGCAGAGAATAAGATGGTTGGACGGTGTCATTGATGCAACCAATATGAATCTGACCAAACTCCGGGAGGCAGTGGAAGACAGGAAGGCCTGGCGAGCTCTGGTCCATGGGGCCACCAAGAGTCGGGCAGGACTTAGCGACTGAACAACAACAACAACAACAACAACTGTTTCTTAATTAATTCCTATCGTAAATCTGTCTATATACTGGTTTCCAGCCTTCTTTTGCATTTTGAATGATCCTTTCTTTCAGAAGTTCAGTCAGAATGTCCATTTCTGCTGCTTCTAATATCTTCCTGATCATTTCTTATAATATAGATATTTCTTCGTTTTTCCAGTATCCAGCCCACAAAACAGCCTATTACTATATTATGGACCACAACATATGTGATTTTTATATCCAAACTTTCTAACATGATATTCAATGAAAAACAATTCAGGTGTAAATGATATACAAAAGTCAAATATTTTTACAAATGTATCGGTATCAATGTTGGGACTGACATTCTGTGAGAAGGCACATCTATTTTCTAAACAACTTCCAGAGGAGCTTGGAAGTCAAATAGCTTTTATTTTCCTTTCGCAGTTGCAAACAAAAAAGCAGAATCCCCTGCCTCCGGTATGTCTCTTTTCTTCAAATTTTATACAAGGGAATTTTCAGACTCAGCTAAAGAGTCAGCAGATTCCTTAAATCCAGAAAAGGGATGTGTGAGATTTCTCTCCAATTGCATCTAACAGTAGTTATGACTAGACACTGTATAGAAATGTCTGTGTAGATTCTCAGTCATCCAGGTGAGGTTATCCGGAAGTTGAGTCATAGCAACTGGACTTCTTTTCTTGTGAGAATGAAATGTTTTGCTGCTCATCCAAGCAGCTTCTTCGGTCTGAGAAAAGTCTCGCCAAAAACAATCAAAAAATCCAGTTGTATGGCTCAACTTCCAGATACTGCATAGAAATATAATTAACAAATGCTGAACATTACTTGAATGGACAATACACCATGTTACCTAAGGGATGGGGTACAAACTGCTGTGATCACCATATAGTACCTCACAAGGTTTTAGACCGTGATGGGAACGCAGGAAGGGGTGACAAATATAACAGTTATGGGGCCATTTGCTTGCTTACCTTGCCTTGGGTTCTTTTTCAGGTGAAAGGTGGGATAAAATATTTTAAAGAAATAATATTTTATATAAATACTTAGATATCTATTGATGAACCTTGAAAGTACAATTACACAAAAATTGGGTAAGTTTATGTTGTTGTTGTTGTTGTTGTTGTTGTTGTTGTTGAGTTGTTGAGTTGTTCAGTTGTTCAGTCATGTCCGACTCTTTGTGACCCCCCATGGACCAGAGCGCACCAGGTCTTCCTATCTTCCACTGCCTCCCGGAGTTGGGACAAATCCATAGTGGTTGCATCGATGACACTGTCCAACCATCTCCTTCTCTGCCGTCCTCTTTTCCTTTTGCCTTCCATCTTTCCCAACATCAGGGACTTTTCCAAGGACTCCTCTCTCCTCATGATGTGGCCAAAGTAGCCTCAGCTTCAAAATCTGTCCTTCCAGTGAACATTCGGGGTTGATTTCCTTCAGGATGGATAGGTTTGATCTCCTTGCAGTCCAGGGGACTCGCAAGACTCTTCTCCAGCACTACAGCTCAAAAGCATCAATTCTGCGGTGATCAGCCTTCTTTATAGTCCAGCTTTCACTTCCATACATCACTACTGGAAAAACCATATCTTACTCCTGTTTTATTTTTGTTATTTTAATTTAATGTCTGTTTAGTGTTGCTTGGCTTTTAGATTGTTAACTGCCCAGAATAGTGCATCACACTAATGAGGTGGTATATGAATGAATGAATGAATGAATGAATGAATAAATAAATAAATAAATAAATAAATAAATAAAACTAGTCTCATTCACAGTTATATAACAGAAACAGACAATGTCAGCCATTCTAACAACCACAAAATACTACAGTTTGGGCACCCAAGTCCTTGGCCACTTGTCAAATTCAAGTGTCCTTTTGAACTTAAAATTCAGAGGGAAAAAATCCCAGTCATCATCCTCAACTGGGTTGGGTGCCCAATACCTAGAAGAATAAGCTCCATGTACAGAATCTTCAAAACCCTAGAATAAAAAAGAATGCAATTGCATGTGCATGAATTCACTATATGAATTCAGCAGCAGCAGCTCTGGCCTCTTTAGTTCTCCGGCTCTTTCTGATTCCAATCTCTTTCTCGCCGCCTTGCTCTTTCTTAGCCCCGCCTCTTTGGATTGAACCAATGTTTCGTAGGGATTACAGAGGCAAGCCAGAAGCAAATGTGAGCATTAGTACAACCCATTCTTCCCTTTGCCCATTCATTGGAAAGTAAGTACTCATACACACAACACTGGCGGAGGCCTGGCCCTCTGTTAAGAAGTTGGACAGGAGTGGCCTGTGTGGGAAGGGGCAGGTCCCCATCCACTCAAATGGTCTCCACTAGCTGTAGGGTAGAGATGGGCACGACTTAGCGCAATTCTTGTTTTCGTTTTCATTTTTTCGTTTTCGTTACGTAACGAAACGAAAATGAAAAACGGTTCAAAAATGGACCGAAAACGGAAACGAAACGACTAATTTTGAGCCAGTTTTCATTTTTCGTTACTGGAAAAGCACTCAATAGAGCTAAATGGGGAGAAATGAAAAAATTTTCGTTTTCGTTTTCGGTTTTCATTTTCATTACGTAACGAAACGAAAACAAAAAAATTTGAAAATTAGCTCACGAAAACGGAAACGAAACGAAACGGACCCTAGCCGAAAACGAAAACGAAAATTTTTTTCTGAGTCGTGCCCATCTCTACTGTAGGGATATGCAGGTCAATCTATTCCCAAGCCGTCACCATTTCTCGTGGACTATTTTGTTATGTATTTGCTTGTTTGTTGTAGTTTTTAAGAATTATATGGAAATTTATGATAAAATGCAGTAGCATATATATTTCTAGTCCTCTAAATGTTTAGAACCAGTACGATGCAAAGGCTAGAGTACTAGATTAAGACTCAGGATGCTTACATATGAATCCCTGCTCAGCCATGAAAATCCATGTGCATAGGCATAACCTTCAACATCCGACATGCGCCAAAGGCCTTCGCAGGGTCACTGTGAATCAGAGGCACCTCGGTGGCATGCGAAATACGCATATTTGGGTAAATGTTCTGTACAGTCTGAGTTTTGAGATTTATTTTGCATAATGCAAGGGGTGCCCATATTCCAGTCTACTTGTTGTTAGTCTGAAAAAAAAAACTTAAGCTGGATCACTTTGCTTTGAGCTGTGAATAGAACACAATTCTCTCCAGAGCACCTCCATTTTCTGCCATCTTGCATTTAGCTAATTCAAGGAACTGGTCTTAATTCAGACACACACACCCCCCAACACATATAAATCAAGCTAGTTGCTGCTAGCATAGAGAACCAAAAGCCTGAAACACAAGGAGACTGACATCCAATGGAACCCTCAGGTTCAGGTTCACATACATGTGTGCAGTCAAACGGTCTTTGCCGTAGAGATGAAGCTCTCATCTTCTGCAGCAGGGTGCTTATTAAGCGATTTAAAAACAAACGGGAAGGATAAGTCCCCAACTGCCAGAGCTCCCCATGTGTCCCTGAGCCATCTAGGAGGGTTCATATATCCCAGCAGCATATATTGCATATAAGGAGGAGAACGGCTACACACTCAATTTGTGTGATTGTGTAAATCGGGCATGGGCAACGGTGAGCCTCTCTGGGTTATAGGTGTTTGTCAGCTTTTGTTGTTTCTTTTTGTTTTGCTGGTTTGTGTGTGTGTGTGTGAGAGAGAGAGAGAGAGAGATTGAGAGAGAGAGAGAGATAATGCTTGCCTATGTTCACAGACCCCAGAGCTCAAACTGATTCTGATGGCACAATATTGAGCTTTGCTGGCATATACAACAGCAGCACCCTTGCAGCTTGTTTTTCTCCCCGAATTTCCTTCCTCTGTTCACCACGAGGACTGTGCCGGTTAGAGATGGGCACGAAACGATCAATTTTTCGTTTCTGTTTTCGTTTTTTCATTTCGTTACGTAACGAAATGACAAACGAATTTTGTCCCTAAAATGAAACAAAACGAACAGAAACACCGGAAATTTTGTCGTGCGTTTCATTTCCGTTACTGCAATATGAGTGAATTGCTTAAAATCCTTTTAAAAAATCACAAAAAATTGAAATAAATGGTAATGAAATGGTAACGAAACGAACGAAAACGAAAACGAATTTTTGGCAAAAATTCAAAAAAAAAACGGAAACGAACTGAAACGGACCCGCCAAACGACAAACGACAAATGAAATGCCATTTTTTTTTATTCGTGCCCATCTCTAGTGCCGATCCCTGGGTCACACTGCCTCTACCTCACTGCACGGCAGGCACAGAAGGCTTCCTTCCGGAGCCGTTCCCCCTTTGGAAACCCGGGCAGCCGGCAAAGCTTTGCCCGGAGCGGTTCCCTTCTTGCAGGCAGGATGTCTCATTAGGTGCTGTTCCCCCTGCAGGGCGCTGACATTCAATTAACTAGATGACTTCTGCCAGTGACCCCCGCCAATCTGACAAGGGTCTGTTTACAAACACAGGCTGTTGGGCCCATAAGGGAGGGCAGGTTAGGTCACATGCCCCCCACCGGGCCAGTTTGTTCAGAGGCATCAGAAGATGTTAAACAAGGCCTTTGTGGAGGAAAGATCAAGCATATTGCTTCCAGTGGGAGGCTGGACGGTCTAATGACCCAGGCTGGCATTTGGCATTTGGCGGGAAAAGATGACTAATCCCTATTTGTGGGAAACTGCGGCAAGGAGACCCCTGGAGAGCTGCCTGCCTGCCTGCCTGCTTACTGGCTTGGCTGCTTGAATTATATTTAGAAATGTCTGCAGGACGGCCATCTTCTTCCCCACTGCAGCAAACACGGCCAAAGATTTGTTTGGCATCTTAGAGACGAGCAGAAGGTTTGATGGACTCCAGTCTCACTTGGATCTGAAAAAAATGGGCTGCCATCCAGCAAAGCTTCTGCCAAATTAACCTTTCTGGTTTTCCTCGGCAACCTTCAGTGATATTCAGATATGTGCATGTAAAGAATAAAAGTGTAATGATTGAGAATGAGAAATGAGAATAAGAAGGGACTCAAAAAGTCATCATCACCAATCTTTGAACAGCAGTGCAGGAAGGGACCTTGTGGGTCGGGGGGGGCAACCCCTGTCAGGGAGGTGCTGAGGGAGAATTAAACTCTGCACCTCTGGCTCTGTAGCCAGAGACCTACACTTGCAATGAAAATTATTCAAGCCCCCACCCCACTGCAAACCAGTTTCATTGTCAACGTTTACATACTTTCAGCTGTTTGCAATGAACCAATCAAACTGAAGCAATTGAAATACGCAGCTCAGCACAACAAACGCTTCAAGGGGTTTCCCCAAATTCAACATTTAATGCATTCTTCAGCCTCCTTCAACCCCTCCATGGCAAGCATCTTTAGTGCTTAGTACAGCACCTTTCTGCAGTTATGACTAGGGATGGGCACAAAACAGAAAAATGGTGTTTCATTTTGTTCTGTTTCGGGGGGGGGGCACATTTCATTTTGTTTCATCTCGTATGAATTTTTACAATAAAACATTCATACGAAACAAAACGTTTTGCTACCTGCGGCAGCGGCTCCACAGGCTCCGGCAGTGGGGGGGGGCCCTAGGCCGGCCTGCCCAGCTGGCTGTCGGGGCTCCAGCGGCAGCTCCGGTGGCTCCGGTGGTGGAAGTGGAGGCTCTGGCGGTGGGCCTAGAGTGGCCTGCCAGGCACTCACCCTCTCCAGCCTGGCTAGGCGGTCCCAGCGGTGGCAGCAGTGACAGAACACCCGCAGGTAAGCCACCATTTTACAGATGGAACAAAACGGTTCATTTCAACAGAAAACCTGTCGTTTCGTTTCGTCTGTAACAAAATGTTGCTCCATCATTTCATTTCATTTTGCTTCGCTTCATTACGTAATGAAACAACGAAACAGCATTTCATTTTTTGTTTCCTGCCACCCCTAGTTATGACCCAGGGCAGATGAGGCGCATAGCCAAAGAATAGCCTCTGGATGTGTTCCTGACGCATCTTAGCGCATTCTCATGAGCAACCGCCTTCGGTTCAGTAATATTCCTGGCTTTGTTTGATGCAACTTCCTTCTTCAACTCCCACCAGCGATTTCCCACATCAAGTGACTGGGATGGCCACTGTAGAATTTTTCAGGATGTCTTCTGCATCTGAGGTTTGCTTGAGATCCTTGTCCTGTTGGACAAGGTCCAAGGACAGCCAAGTTTCTGCTCCCATGACAGTTTCCCATAGGACTTCCTAATACTTCACAGTAGACATGGGCACGACTAAAAAAAAAAAGGTGTTTCGTTTGTCGTTTGGTCGTTTAGGGGTCCGTTTCAGTTCGTTTTCGTTTTTGTGAGTTTTTTTGCAAAAAAATTCGTTTTCGTTTTGTTAGGTAATGAAACGAAAAAATGAAAAAGCGAAAAATTGCTGTTTCGTTACCATTTAGCGCAATTCAATGTATTTGCCGTAACGAAAACGAAGCGGTCGACAAAATTTTTCATGTTTTGGGTCGTTTCATTTCATTTTGGAGTCAAAATTCATTTTTCGTTTCATTACGTAACGAAACGAAAAAACGAAAATGAAAACGAAAATGAAAAATCGCTCGTTTCGTGCCCATCTCTACTTCACAGAATCCATCTTGCCTTTGACCTGCTGCTGGTCTAAAAGGGCCATACAGCGCAGCCCCCGAGAGTCACTCAGCCACCACCATGCCCAGCTGTGGGGAGAGGGTTCGTTTCGGCAGATGCTTCACAGTCAGTGGAGATTGTCAATCATTCGGGTGAGGTTATCTGGGAGTTGAGTCCCGGACCTCCTTTTTTGTGGGGGACCAAAACTGAAGAAGCTACTTGGGTGAGCAGAGAAACATTTACATCCCACAAGAAAAGAAGTCCAGTGGCCCTGACTCCCCCACCCCCCCATGCTTCATTCTTCTTCCTCCCAATATATCACAGATCCATCCAGCTGCAAAGTTCCAGTTTTATTTTGTTACTCCACAGAACAGATCTCCATAACTTCTTATATGATATTTTTCAGTCAGCTTTCTCAGAACTCTGGTTGTCGGGGAGTTGGACTTAGAGGCCCCTTCCAACTTGATGATTCTATGATTCTATGATCCCCAGACTCAGCTGAGTTATGACAAAGCTTCAGCTGGTGAGATGGGTTGTGCTTTTTCTCTAACATGTAACAATCATGAGCCTACACAGTTTTAGACAAATGAAGACCTTCTCTCCTCTTCCTCCTCATTCTCCTCCTCTGTACTTGCAGGAGAAGGTCCAACTGGTTAGGGTGTCTGTGGTTGCAAAGATCTCCCTGTCTCCTGCTTGCTTGGCCCAACAGATCCTGAAACCAAGAGAAGGAAAAGGATGCATTTCTCAGAAATGGGAATAGACTTTTTACTCTTCATTCTCGTAGTTTGTCAAGGACAATCTTTGGGTCCAAGTCCCAAAATTGAGTCCAAGTCTTTGGGTCCAAGTCCCAAGTCCAACCACTTGGCATCAAGTCCAAGTCCTGGGGGGACCCGGATTCAGTCACTTGTGTGTGACTTAACTCCTTGTCAGCAGACAGCCCCATGACTCGACTCCTCATTCTTGTTGTTTTATTACAGTCTGTGCAACTCTTGATGTCAAATCCTTGGAGCTGCCATCGTGGTCCACCAAGAGCACTTCGGTGGTGGTGGACGGAGGCTTCCGGGGGCCACGTGGAAGTCTCCCTCCCTGACTCCACCTTGTTAATCCCTCCCGGAACCCCTTTGCCTCCCCTGCGCCTCTTTGCCCTGGCACCCCCCAGCCTGCCCGGAGACATCTGTGTCACAGCTGGTGGGGGGTGCTGTCTCAGGTGGGCCACGTGTCATTCTTCAGAAAGCAAAACCGCCACCACTACCACCCATAAGCATCTCATTTCGGTCTTCGCTGTGGGACAGGCCAATTAAAGGAAGGGAACGTGTGAGGAGCCGGCCGACTGTCGTGTGCACGACCTGCCCGCCCATAACCGCAAGGATTTAAGGGTCCCAGCACTCTGTGATTAGCAGGCTGTTCTTGCCTGCAGCGTGTGCCACCTCCAGACGGCGAAAAAAGGCCAGGATAGGATCAACCGGTCCTCCCGAAAGGCTGCCAGTGGGGTTTTCAGCCACACCCTCCGACCCAAACCTCCCCCTTGAACCCCCTAGCCTGCCTCTGGTTCAGCCCCAGAACCATATGTTGGTAATTAAGTTAAGTCTCCCTTTGTCACTGGGGGCTGCAGCCCCAGAGCAGCGGCTGCCCTCGAGGGTATTTGGGGCAGGGGGTGGGTGGGTGGGCTGCTCCGACCGACGCCACCGACTCGCACCAGGCCCTCCCCCTCCGCCCAGACGGGGCAGATTCCATTCCAGCTGTGGCATTGTTCCCTGAATTAACTTTATCCTCAATTTAAAAAGCCAGCGTGAAATCAAAAGAGGCCGGGAGGAAAAGGGGAAGAAAGAACACCAGCAGGAGGAGGGGCAGGAGGGGGTGGCCGAGGAGGAGGAGGAGGAGGAGGAAAGCCGGGCAGGAGGACGCTTGTAGGCCAACACAGAAACTGAGCCCCCCCCCCCTCGGGTGTGCCACATTGTCCCACCTGGACGCCATCAGCTCAGGCAACAGCGGCAAGATGGGCCTCTCTGAGCCTCTTCCAGCCCTCTGTGGCTGGGCTTTGCAGCTTGAATATAAGAACCTAAAAAGAGCCCTGCTAGATCAGGCCAAAGGCCCATCTAGTCCAGCTTCCTGTATCTCACAGTGGCCTCACCAGATGCGTTTGGGAGCGCATGAGACTAGATATCTGTCTCCTGGTCCCACTCCCCTGCATCTGGCCCTTGAAGTACCCTCGTTTTAAGCCTGGAGATGACACATCTCCATCATGGTTTGTAACCTGTGATGGACTTTTCATAAGAAGATCATGAGAGCATAAGAAGAGCCCTGCTGGATCAGGCCAAAGGCCCATCTAGTCCAGCTTCCTGTATCTCATGGTGGCCCCACCAGATGCCTCTGGGAGTGCACGAGACAAGATCTCTGTCTCCTGACACCACTCCCCTGCATCTGGCCCTTCTTTGAAGTACCCCGGTTTTAAGTCTGGAGATTACACATCTCCATCATGGTTTGTCACCTGTGATGGACTTTTCCTCCAGGAATCTGTCCAATCCCCTTTTGAAGGCATCCAGGCCAAATGCCATCACCACCTCCTGTGGCAGGGAGTTCTACAGACTAACAACATGCTGAGTTTTAAAAAAATATGTTATTTTGTCTGTTCTCACTCTCCCAACCCTCAATTGAGGACATCAAGGTGGGAAGGGTTGGTCTCGGCTGGAGACTTGCCAAGCCTCTCTGGAGGAAGGCCTGTGGCAGAGAAGCCTCCCTGGTGGCAGTTTGGGGGCAAGAGTGGGCAGAGGTCCATTTCACAGCCAAGGGAAGGACAACCCTCGAAGGCCCCTGGAAGAGAAGATTCCCAACACACACACACACACACATACACACACACACCAAGTTTTCACTGCTGGGCAACACATTTAAGGTCTCAGAGACTTAAATTTTGATTTCTGTAATACTTTCTTTTTTTAATTTAATTTTTCTATATTTTTTTAAAAGTAACTAAACAACAACAAATAAAGTAAACATACTACACATAAACTAAAACCTAAAGAAGTCAACAATTATTATCCCTGTGCCTCTCCCTATACACTCTCAGGACTAGTCAACGTTTCTATTTTAAGTTACATTTCATACTGCTCCTAAATACATTGATTTGTTTTCTCCATGTAATACACCCTTTGTGTTTCTGAAACACATATACCAAAAACAAACTCTATACATCCTTGAAATCATTAGGTCTCAATACTCCTTTTCTAACCTTAGTTTCACAAGTTTATCATTAATGGCCATCTTCCACATTCCTTTTTACCATTCTTCCACATTAAACTGAGTATTACTTTTCCAATTCTTTGCAAACGTGAACCTTGCCAGAGTGCTCATAATAGTAATTAATCCCTTCTTCCCTTTCTTTAATCGACTACTGTTAATCATATTCAGCAAAGCACCCATTGGAGACATTTGTTCATTGGTGCCCATTATTCCTGCAGTCTCCTTAAATGTCCTTAACCATTCTTTCTTTCTTGTTTTGGCAAGTCCACCACTTATGCAAGGAAGTGCTGTTTTCTCTTCCACATATCTAAGCACCAAGATGGTACATCTTTATTTAACATATTCACAGTTTCACCGGTGTTATGCTCCATCTCCATATAACTTTATAACCCACATGTCCTTTAAAATGCTAATTAAATTTCAAGATAAAGCATTTCCAAAAATTTTGTCCCCACGGCTACCGAGCTTTTTAAAAAAAAAAATAATGGGCATGCCCCTTTGAGCAAGTTTTCCAAGACCTACCGGAGAAGTTGGGAATTTTTTGCTCTGGTAAAAAATGCGACCCAGAAGTCCATGGGAGCTTGCATATAATCTGGTTTTCTGCTTTTCCCCCCTAGCCCTGACCAGCTCATCCTGGGGCTCGTTGGCACTTTATTTTTATTTTTATTTCGGGCTGTCAGCACTGTTTTTTTTAAAAAAATTATTTTTTCTAGCGCCGACCAGCTCGTTGTGGGGCTCGTTGTGGGGCTCGTTGGTGCTTTTTTAAAAATGTTCTTTTAAATTTTCCTCCCCACTCCCTGGCGCTGATCAGCTGGCCTTCTGGCTCGCTGGTTTTTAAATTTTTTTCTAGCGCCACCTGCTGGCCCTGGGGCTCGTCGGCTTTTTTTTTAATCCTTGTACATGGGAAAGGAGATCCCACATCTTCAGTCATGTGACCAAGAAAGAAGAAAAGCCGGACTTTCACAATATCTGGATCTTCCCCCAGTTGAGATATCGGCCACAGACATGTTTATCATTATTCTTTTATTCTAAATGTTATACCAATATTCCCCTTTGATTTAAACACCTTGCCACATTTCTGCAATTTTATACTCTGCCTGCATTAACATCTTATATATTATACTTACTATCCCTTTTTCTCTTTTTGTTGATGTGTGCTTCCTCTCTCTGTGTTCTAATTTTGCTGTAAATCAGGAGTAGACTGAGTCCAACCCTCCCAAGATAGTTGGGTTGCACCTCCAGGTTTTCCTGCCTTTCAGAGTCTCCTGTCTAGACCTGCTGGAAGTTGCTGGCCTTCGGCCGCATCTGTGACTCTTTTCCTTTTCCTGCTGACTAGGACTTTAGTCACACTAGTGCAGTGGTTCTCAACCTGGGGGTCCCCATATGTTCCTGGACCGCAACTCCCAGAAACCCCTTCCAGCACATTGAGTGGTGGAGGCTTTTGGGAGTTGCAGTCCAGGAACATCTGGGGACCCCCAGGTTGAGAACCACTGCACTAGTGAGTCAATCCAGGTCCCCCCAAGACTTGGACTTGATACCAGTGGTGTAGCTAGGGTTTGGAATGCCTGGGGACAAAGTCAGTTTTTGCACCCTCTCCTCCCCCACAACAGAGCGAAATGTAGGGTGGTGCATCTAGGTTAAAAAAAAAATGAATTGCACAGATACAGGATGGGAGACTCCTGGCTGGAGAATAGTACCTGTGAAAGGAGTCGGGGAGTCTTGGTGGACCACAAATTGAACATGAGTCAGCAGTGTGATGCGGCGGCCAGGAAATCCAATGTGATTCTTGGTTGCATCAACAGAAGCATAGTGTCTTGATCAAGGGAAGTGATAGTACCATTCTGCTCTGGTCAGACCCCACCTGGAGTCCTGTTCTGTGCACCTCGGTTTAAAAAGGATGTTGACACTCTTGTGCAGGTCCAGAGGAGGGTGACCAGGATGATTGAAGGTCTGGAAGAAATGTCTTATGAGGAACGGCTTAGGGAACTGGGAATGTTTAGCTTTTCAAAAAGAAAGCTGAGGGGGGAATATGATAGCTATGTTTAAATATTTGAAAGCATGTCACATTGAAGAGGGAACAGGCTTGTTTTCCATGGCTTCAGGGACTAGGATTCGGGGCAATGGTTTCAAACTACAGGAAAAGAGATTCCATTTGAACATTAGGAAGAACTTCATGGCGGTTAGAGCTGTTCGGCAGTGGAAGATGCTGCCCCAAAGGGTGGTGGAGTCTCCTTCTTTGGAGGTTTTTAAGCAGAGGTTGGCCATCTGTCGGAAATATTGTGGTGGGGTTCCTGCATGGCAGGGGGTTAGACTAGATGGCCCTTGAGGTCTCTTCCAACGCTATGACATGTTTATTTTTTTTTGGGGGGGGGTTATTATTTTAAATAGTCCCCGTTGCGGGCCTTTTTCTTTTCTTTTCCTTTTTTACAGCTGAGAAGAGCTGGCTTGGGGCCAGCACTTCCCAGCTGAGAGGCGCTAGTGCCTCTGTTTTTTGTTTTTGATAGATTTGTAGGATTCTAATTAGTGATCCTTCCTGCCCCTTTAAGAGCTGTTCCACTCCTTCTGGCTGAATGCTGGTGATGTCCGTGCTTTTGATATGATTCAGCATGTTCCTGTACACATGTCAGAAATGAATTACAGGCATTCAAACATTTTTGTACAGAAATAAACCACAGTAAAACTAAGAGCCTCATCATTTAACTTTTTTAAAAATATGTCCAGGCTGGCATATAAATGTTTATGGGCCACTGTTGGTATGGTTTGGTGCTAATCGTACTATGGCATGGTTGTAGGATTCTAATTAGTGATCCTTCCTGCCCCTTTAAGAGCCGTTCCACTCCTTTCCGGCTGAATGCTAGTGATGTCTGTGTTATTTTTGGTATGACTCAGCATGTTCCTAATTATACCATTGTGTTGTGCTGATTAGAGATGGGCACGACTTAGCGGTATTTCCGTTTCCGTTTCCGTTACTCGTTTCCGTTACTCTACGGAAACGGAAACGGGAATTACTCCGCCAGACTTCGAGCTCGAACCGACGAACGAACAATTTGGTCTGATTTGTCGTGCTCGTTACTTGCATCGCGCGATCGTGCGCGATGCCAAGCGGCACAGAAAAAAAAAGTTTTTAAAAGTTAAAAAGCCCGGTTCCCGGCCAAAAAGGCGGAAAAATGCCTGCCGTGCCTCAGGGCACCTACCAGAGGGGTGGTTTCTGGAGGTCCCCGCCCGGCCTCCCCCCCTCCTCCGTCCTGGGATGCTCTGGTGTGGTGGTGGGACTCGCCCACCGCAAAAAGCCCAGTCTCGCCGCCGGCCGCCAAAGCGCAACCAAGCGGCACGGGCGGCACAGGAAAAAACTTTTTTAAACTCTCCCCCGGGTCTCCCCCCCACCCA